>JAGSMP010000010.1:17035000-17418767 GCA_029286625.1 Parnassius orleans
ATTTATAAGGGTTCACCATAACATAAGGGTCATGGTATTGGGAGCTTCTTAGGGGGGTTATTTAGATCAGTTTTACCTTTACTTTCAAGTGGTGCTCGAGTGATTGGCAAGGAGGCATTAAGCGCTGGAGTAGGACTTTTATCAGATATGGTTCAAGCACGTCCTATGGAAGCCTCAATAAAAGATCGTCTAAAGCAAGTTAGTATGAATTTAAAACGAAAGGCTGATGACAAAATTAATCAATTTAACATGACAGGATCTGGGTATATAACTAAAAGAAAACGATTGGCCTCGTTCATTCCACCATTAACTGCTAAAGTGAAAGCTGCAAAAAAACTTGGTCTAAAACCAAAAAATATCAAAGATATATTTTCAAATTAAATATGTCTTTCCTTCATAATCATTCTTGTGAGTGCGTTAAGTCAGAATTGGATTTGTTTGCACTACTGTCTACACAAACAAGCATTGAAAATAGATTGTGGATTCACTATAAACCAATTTCGTCTCTTGCTGATGATGGACCTATCGAGTTTCAAGTTACAGGGACAAGCGATGACTACATAGATTTGTCTCATACATTACTCCACATAAAGGCAAAAGTATTAAATCAAGATTCAACTAACTTGATATCGTCTACAGTAGTAGCACCTGTAAATAATTGGCTGCATTCAATTTTTAGTCAACTTGATGTTTATTTAAACCAAAAACTTGTATCACTACCTAATAATACCTATGCATATGCAGCGTACATGGAAACCCTTTTAAACTATGCTCCTGCTGCTAAACAATCTCATCTTACTTGTAGTCTTTGGTATGAGGATACAACAGGAAAAATGGATTCTACAGATGGCAAAAACATAGAATTTGTTAAAAGACAGGAATTGGTTAGTGAAAGTAGGGAAATAGAAAAGATTTGACATCTTCACGGTGACATTTTAAACCAAGATAAATTTTTAATTAATGGTGTAGAAATGTGTGTAAAATTACTTCAATCATAGGAGAGTTTTCATTTAATTGCTGGGTCAAACGATGTAAAGTTTAAAGTTTGCATTACGGACGCAACTCTTATTGTCCGACAAGCACGAATTAATCCAAGTGTATTACTCGCACATCAAAAAGTTTTAGCTTCTACCACTGCTAAACATCCTATTACTCGAGCTGAAGCAAAAATTTTAACAATTGTGTTCAAGGAAAAACTCTTGATAATATATTCTTAGGATATGTACCCAAAAGATGTATAATTGGATTTGTGAACAATTGTGCATTTAATGGTTCCCTTACTAAAAATGCATTTAACTTTGAAAACTATGGTATTAATTCTTTCAGCTTATGTATTGATGGTCAACAAATACCTTCAAAAGCTTTGCAACCACCTTTTAATAATAGTATATTTACATCAGCATATCATACTCTATTCTCGGGAACTGGTATTCACTTTCTTAATGAAGGAAATGGAATCACTTGTGAACAGTATGCCAAAGGTTACTGTCTATTAGCATTTGATTTAACTCCTGATTTATCAGCTAACTCATCAACTCATTGGAATCTTATAAAGCATGATAGTGTAAGATCAGAAGTACGTTTTGAATCCTCACTAATACAAACAATTAACTGTATAGTTTATGTTGAGTTTGATAATATTATTGAAATAGATAAAACAGAAATGTTACTGTAGACTATAGTAGTTAAGGTTATAATGTGTGTTGTGTGTTAGATTTATGTGTTATGCGTAATGCATTTTGTGTGTATGTAACTATGTGAAACATTATAAAATTAAATAAAACAACTTGTATGCACTATAATATTTTTTATTTCTTTATAAACCCTCTATTTAATCTTATACAAAACACTGTTCGAGTTTAAACTTTACATAAGCACACTGACTAAACCACTAAACATGCTGCTGCCAAGGATCATCATCATCTTAATATCTTTTAAACCACCACCACAATGGAAACACTTGGTCATGTCTGCATGGCCAGTATAAAAGAAACCGACTTCTGCAAGATCTTCAGGCTTTTGTCGCATAACGAGAGGCCAGTCTTCGAAACTGAGCAGCCGACTAGATTTTGAACTGAAGAATGGATATTCAGCTCTTGAGTACTGCATATTCTTCTCTTTTTCTTCTCCACTCAGTGTTGTAGTTTTGCTATTCTATGACGTGTTCTGTACACGTATGCCACACTCATCTCTTCCTTCTGCTCTTGTCTTCCTCTCAGCAGCACAACACGACAGCTCGTTGAATCTAATGAGTACACAGAAGTAATTTAAGTAAACAGAATCACATTCACTAATGATCAGCTAATGACTGTCATTGTTAAAAAAGTATTTTTTAACTTTTTCACTTTCTGCTATTGTCTTTGTAATATTGTATACGATGGCGTTTGTGTTGTCGTAGATGCTATCCTTATTAGTCTTTACATAATATTTAATCCTCGTGGAAGCATGTTTCCAAATGATCAATAGTTGGAATCTTGGATAGCTTCTTCATATCGTACATTTCAATTTTTATGAGATGCGTCGCTTGGTCTCCGTCGTCAGAATTAGTAGAAATGTATGATATACCATCTCTAGCGGCTCGTGCTACGGTTGACGATAACAGCTTCCTCTTTTTTATTTTTTATTCAGCTTCAAAAAAATGATAAATCGATTGCGATTTTCTTTTTCCACCATTGCATGTGTTATTATTAATGACGATGGGTAGGTATTTTCATCGAAGTTGAATGATTACTGCAACAACACAGTTATCATGTTAATATCAATTTGTTTACACTTAATCACACACACACACACACACACACGCGCACACACACACACGCACACACACACACACACACACGCACGCACGCACGCACACACACACACAGACACACAAATCACATCATAATTTTACAATCAATACAAATTTTATTTACACACAGACATAAAAGTAAGAACTATCAACTCTTAGCGCAATTTATAATGACCCCAAGCTAATGTTTCAATATTATTATCTAAAATATGCCTCTTTGTGTCATTATATGATAAACCAATCTTATTTAATTTTTGTGTGAAAATTGTGTGCTCTTAATTGATTTAAATCTAAGCATACTATAATATTGCACTTTTTTATTAAAAAGAGAAGACTTATAAGTATTCATTGTCATCTTTTTAGTAATACATTTATTTACCCCTTTTGCCTTGGCTATAGTCTTATTCTCTAAGTTAAAAGCGTAAAGTTACAAATTCTTTTATGATTTTACCATTATTTTCATCTTTGAAAAAACCTAATTTCTTTTTATTTAATTTTGGATATTCAAAAATATTATTTGTATCATAAGCTGAGGTATCAAAGTATGAGGAAAGGTCAGGTTTTATTTCAGTGTAAAAATCATCTGTAAATATATAATATATTAAACTATCCGTATCTGTATACAATAATTTGATTTTACTAAACGTTTTAATCATATAATTATAATGAAAATCATACATTAATGTTTTTGAAATATCTAAAATACAAAACCCTAAATAAATTGGTTTGTTATATATTACCTTAGTTTTTCGCAACTGAACCGCAACTAGGTCTTCCGAAAATATTGAAAGACTATGAAATTGTGGTTTAGCGATTAGATGTTGAGCATCTAAAGCTTTACCCTGGTTCTCCCAGTATGTAACTAATTTTACGGTAACCCTTTTTTCAATATTCTCCATAGTCTTACCGAAGACTGAATTATTCATTAATTTATAAAAATCTTTTTCAAAATCTGATTTTGCTAACGTTCTTAATTTTGTATTTAGATCTATGTACATTTTCAACCAGGGAGACTGTTTATAATTTAAAACTATGAATTTTAGTTAATTTAACCCCCATTTCTATGCACTGCTTTAAATTTCTGTAATGGATTACATATTTATCTTAATTATTTAAATTTGGGACTAGTTTATTCTTATTAGTATTGCCTACACAAATGTTTTCTGAGCATAAAGGAAAGTCCGAATATAAATCATGAAGTTCATCTGGATATTTCAAATCAACTTCTAAAATAAAACCGAAGTCCGATGTCTCAGACACATTAAAATCTGTATTCAGACTTACCCATTCAAATCCACCAGTAGGAAGATATTGAGACATAGCTCAACCATATAAATTGTTAGCATCAAAATATGTGATATATGAATTTGGTTTCTCTGCATCACAATCCCCCATGTGTTTTTATTAGCTCTAGCATAACGATTACTACATTGAGATACACCACCGCTGATACCTGATCTAATAAATGCAATTTTCTTATAATCTGTTAAAAGTTCTAATTCTATTTTTGTATATTTTAGCATTGCATACCAACATAAACCGGAAGCTGTGTAATAATGGGCAGAGTAAGTATTAATACATAGCTTTCTAAAGTTTTCAAATACGTGGGATAAAAGGTAAACGTCTGTTTTTAAATACAAGTTTGAATAATCTAGCATAGTTATTACAACACCCAAAGTGTTCCCAAACATCTTTAGCATGATTGTAATCATCATTTGAAATATGGGAATGTGTGAGCGAGCTATAATTTTTTTTTGTTCAGGGAGCGACGTTAGGTTTAAACTATCATAATTAGTCATAAATTCATATGGATAAACCCCTTTCCGTTTTAAACGAATGAAATCTTCATCATTAGGGTAATTTCTACGTAATTCTTGAAATTGATTATTACTGAGATTTTTGGCAAATTATTCTAATTTACATGATAAAAACTTAAATGAATCTACGAATCTCAATATAACTTCATGGTTATTCATTTTTAATTTTTTGGAAAAGGATATAGATTTTTCTTAATTTTGAGGGATAACTTCGACTTCACCATCACAAAAGTTTAATGCATGAACAATAAAATGAGCATCATAGTGACTAAGGTTGTGTAAAAATATTGGTATATGACGTGGTGTTCTGAACTTCGAGCTACATGATTCATGAGCAACACCTATAAAACTACCAGTGTACCAATCAGAATCATAAAAAAGTTCTGCTAACTCTGTTTCACAAATATGACAAATGGTTGCATTTGAAATTTGGTTTTTGTCTTCATTTGTTAGCGGAACTGGATATTTTTGAAGTCTATTTATTTCTTTCAAATTGTTAGATAAACTTTCCATAAACACTTGTGCACAGTTGGATCCGCAATATGTTACATATTTTGATAATTTATCATCATATGACCATTTTATATAATAACCAAAACTATTCACTTCATGTTTCTGAATATTATGTGTGAAAAGTTTGGATGGATCGTTAGAATATGATTCTATTGGTTTTAAAAATGCTACAAAATCAGCATAAACTACGAATGGTATCTTTAACAATTTTTGATTTTATCATTTGAAATAGGTTGACCAAACCAATTCTTTTTTAAAGTTTCACTGTTTGGTAATTCTGTACAAATGTGGGCATAATCGTATTGTTTATGATTATTTAACCTTTTCTGAGATGGAAAATGAAGTAGACATGCTTCGGAAATGTACATGACGTGACCGTCTTTTGAAATTTGTTTACTGACTAACCGCGATAATTTTTTTATGTAACAATAATGATTTTTCGTATCCTTGGAAAAAAATTATAAATTGATATGTCTATCTTTACGACACTTTATAGAATTACATCGTTTTTCTTTATTACATTCTAACCCAAAAACATTAATACTAATATCATTTAATTTCTCTACTTTTGCTATAGTCAGGAATTTTAACTGGAAAGGAAATACCATCAAACTTAAGTTTATTTGCATGTTTAGCGTACGATGATACCCGATTCGCTTTTTTGTTTACGAGATATAACGCTGAGAGTAACGCCCATTTAAAACAAAAATAATCTTCGATTTTTACATTTATAACAGCCTTTTTTAATTTTATGTCACGGGGAAGATCTATGTATGAAGTACCGCGTAGGGGGTTAAATTTATTAACATTCATGTCTATAGATTTTATGTTTTTTAGACTCCATCCACTATCTTTTTTTTTCAAATGCACTAATTTTACTAGTAATTGTATCATTTAAAGATGAAAGAAAAATATTTAAGTCATCTTGACAAATAATATAGTTAAATGTATGAAAATCAAACGTATCATGAATATCTTTAGTTTGTTGAACAAAATCAGCATGCAATATGAAATTTACTTTAAAAATTATGTGTTGATGAATACACTCTTGTATTAAAAATAAAATATCATCTTTAATAGAATTTAAAAATACTTCAGAAGTTTCAAAATTTACCCGTGTCGAACGATCTACTCTACTCTTGATTTTATAAGTTAAAATCCTATTTCCAAAAGCAGCTTCAATAACACTAACGTTTGATAAAGAGTTATGTGAATTTAAAATATTATTTTGTGAACATTACTTTTAAAATGATTAGCTAAATACCTTTTCTTGATAAATATATGACACGTTAGACATTCCACTTGATCATCGTTACCGACACTGTTCCCTGCAGAGGTAGACGCTTCTTCTTCCGTTCTTGGTTTTTTGATGATCTTGGGTTCTTCGCTGCTCGTTCGCTTCATTCCTCTCTTCGAGTTGTAGTGGTTGACTGTTAAAATGTTTAAATTTATTAAAAAACGATATAGGACAATGTGTAAATTATGATCGAAATTTATGTTTATTTTACTTACTTAAACTGTGTTTCAACCATCGCACAGTGATTATACAACTCATCATCATAAGATGAATCGAACAGTTCACGCTTGTCCATTTCATCACAAACTTTAGATCACTTTGTTTTTAAAACAATTTCTTAATACATAAAACATTTTTAACGCACAGATTTTCTTATGATTAAAACGTTTATACAGTAAAGTATATTTACAATAAAATTCACAAATAGTATTTAAATTGGGAGCTCCTAAGCAATTTATATCTATGATAGTATTATTTTCATCGGAAAGATCTTGTAACCATTTTATTTTTTCACATCCTTTTAAAAAAATCTTTTATCTTTCAAATATGTCTCGATAATTCTGTGAAACTCTCTATAATCAACAAAGCCCTCACTCCATCGATACCCTCTGTGCTTTTCAATCCAGCAAATTTGTTTTTTCTCTTCAAGAGATAGTGAAGTGAAATGGGTAAGGAGGTTTAATTAGGAATATTTTGGTGTACTCTAGAGTGGCTTTAGCAAATTTCTTTACTATAATGATTTCTTATATTTACGCGAACACTACACATTGAATAAAACTATTTTTACGGATTTTATCGCGTTCAATTTTACTAATTTTGATTCCCGACGTTTCGGGTGCTTTACAGCACCCATGGTCACGGGGGGGACTGAGGTGTTAGACGTCCCAATGTCATAGTTACCGGCTACCTTCAGTTTTTTGAATATTAATTGTTGGTCCGATCTACGCAGAATGAGCTTACAGTATCTTGAAGTCTTGCAGTGGTATGCTTGGGTTTGGATTTAATTTTGTTAATTATAGGATCCCGAGTAGATGGCAGCACCCATCCATCTTCTCTATTGAAATTAGGATGTTTTTTTTAATTTCAATAGCCTCGCGTATCATCCTTGGTAGGAATCGGTGTTCTTTTGCGAGGATTTGTGGTCTATCAAATCTGATGTAATGGCGGGGACGATCTTGAACATGTTCACAGACTGCAGACTTCCCAGTGCGTCGGTGCCTCACGTCAGCTATATGTTCTTTCACGCGGGTTTTAATGGATCTTTTTGTTTGTCCTATGTAAGAGAGACCACATTCACAATCAAGCTTGTACACTCCTGCATCTTGTAGAGGAATATTACACTTGACGGATGGTAAAAATTGACTAATCTTCTTCGGCGGCTTGAAGTATGTTTTAATAGAAGGTCGCTTCAAAATGTAGCCAACCTTGTCTGTGACTCCTCTGACATAGGGTAGTACAGCAGGCACACGCTCGACTGTGGCCGGCTTCACTCAATCACTGTGACGTAGGGGCAAGCTTGTTCTGTCACAGATCCCTCGTGCTCTCTGAAAAACTAAAAGTAGCCGGGCTAACTATGACATTAGGACGTCAAACACCTCAGTCCCCCCCCCCCGTGACCATGGGTGCTGTAAAGCACCCGAAACGTCGGGAATCAAAATTAGTAAAATTAAACGCTTTTATTCAATCTTTTACTATAAATTCATTTTTGCTATTTTTGAATCCTTGAAGATCTACGATTATTGTATTGCTATTCATGATATTTTGTTAACGATATTACTCAGATTAATGACGATGTCATCACTCTCTTCTTGAGGGGAGAGCGGCGAGTAGTAATACTGATTATACGTATTTTCATCGAAGTTGAATGATTTCTGCAACAACACAGTTATCATGTTAATATCAATTTGCTTACACTTAATCACACACACACACACACATGTAAAAAAATAACAGAAAGAAAAGTAGGTTTGTCAATAGAATAAACATTTACGTCCATGACCATTGATGCGTTGAAATAACACAAACGTAGTATTGGTAGATCCACTGCGGTCAAATGACCATACACTGACTCCATGACTGCAGCTGCTCGGTCTTTTATAGCACCAGTAAGTTATAACTAATCTAAAGCATTCCGCAGTGAAACTGATAGTTACTTTATGAGTCAACAAGCTTATCTCGCATTTTTTCACTCGAAAGAATGCGAGATAAGCTTGTTGCTACCGATGACTCCTACAAATCATAACAAAAGAATGCGATTTAATATTTACAAATCACTATAACTCTAATCTAAAGCATTTCCGCAGTGAAACTAATAGTAAGTTTATGAGTTAACAGGCTTATCTCACATTCTTTCATGTTGCGACTTGCGCCACACCGATGACTTCTACAAATCATCACAAAAGAATGCGATTTAATATTTACAAATCAATATAATTGATCATTCCTATGTTAACCATTAAATAGATTGGTACCGTAATAATCTACTAATAGCAGTAATATCATGGATACACTATATGTACAAACATCTGAAAAAGATTCATCCCAGTCTAGAAAATAATGTTTCTGCTGCTAATAGACTGCCCATGTATACCCACGTATCAACGTATATAATATGCAATTTGGATACAGATTATAAACCAGGCTCACATTGAATAGCTTTATATACGAATGGCATCGGTCAATATTTTGATTCATATGGACGATCACCTGCACGATATCATCTAGAGTTTTTAAAAAGGAATTGTAAAAGATGGGACTGGAATGTTGATAGGATTCAGAATGAGTGGACTTCAGTTTGTGGTGAATATTGCTTAATGTATTTGCTATATAAGTTTCAGGGATGTTCAATGCATAGTTTTACAATCATATTTACAAGGAACACACTGTACAACGATATTTTAGTGGATGAGATGTTTCGCTCCTATTTTATAGATAATAAGCAATAACATTTTGGAAATAAAAATTGTAACAAAACTAAGGAATGTGTTTTATTGATGATTCAGAATAGCATGGTAGTTATGAACAAAGAAGTATAATACAATAGCACTGCTAAGTACGAGTAATAGATAAGAGCGGCAATGACAGTGTTCAAGGAACAATAGATAAGAGGAAAGGGTGAACAATGGAACGCTAATGAGAGTGCAGGCCCACCGGATATCAATTAGATATTAGTTAATTGATCTGTACATCTCCGGAACCGCGCATCCTACGCAAAAACGGACTAGTAGCAGATTCGTAACTAGAGCATGCCAAAACCTTTGAAATCCCTCATGCTTGCTTTAAGCAAGGATTCCTTATTGGTGAAAAATGTAGTTGTCTATGGGCCACAGTATCTACTTACTGTGAGCTGTGCACATGTTTTCACCTATCTACTTAATGTTCATGCCCGAAAAACGACAGTTTTTTTTATTTATTATTTACTTGTATGTCTGAACATACAAGTAAATAATATATAAACTAATACTCCCCTATGAGGAAATTTATGGGGGAGGCATATGTTCAGCAGTGGATTTTAAATAGGCTGTTACCGTAAGTAAATAATGACTTTATCTGGGATTCTTACCATTGACTTGTATTCTCCCAATTATAATATTATATAACGACGATATCTAAGCACTGCAACAAATAAGATCTATTAACCGCATGCATAATAAACCTTGCTAATTTGTAGGTGACAAAAATACTGTTTATCATGTCGTAAACAATTAAGGCTTACTGCTTTCTACAGAAACGCTTAAAGAAAACTAGACTTTCTATTGTGCAAACTTATCTTTGTATATGTTTGAATTACGTGACATATTACGTTCCATTGCGGTTTCACGGTGACTCGGCGCTCTAATGCTTGCAACGTACTCGTATGCAGCTTGGCTCCTGCTGGGAGAGACGAATAAATAACATCGGTGCGAATGCGAATCGTCTCGCCACGTAGACAGGAATATTCGGAATTTATGCTAGCATGAAATCGATGCACAAAGGTAAGAAAAGTAAAAACGATACGAATAATAGAATATACATTATCAGAGCGCGTCGAAAAAAGACTTAGGAAATGTTATATCGCAATCTCTAATAGTTATCGCTACGCAGATCGAAAACGCAAATTTCTTACATAATATATGTACTACTACGAACCCATTATCTCGCGTAGCAAAACATTATAAGAAATCACGCAACTAATGCAGCTGACTTAGTCTAGAAAAATCCCTGTCCTGAAATTATCTTATACATAAATGCTCTAAATATTATACTATGAAGCCGTTTACTTTAGCTTTAGACAACATTGCCGATATGAACTGAATATACGAGATTTTGATATTTTCATCATCATTATTACAACAGCCCTTCACAAGTCCACTGCTGAACATATAGGCCTCCCAAATAGATTGCCTCATAGGAGGGAAATTTGCCATAATTGCCATAGTTGGCAAGCGGGTTGGCAATATTTTCTTTTGTTTTGATAATAAAACATTCGAAATTGAAACATTTATGAGCGGCCAGGAACGCAGAACTTTCAATGTGCCCTATATAATAGATTCTGAAGTCGGAGCTAACACATAGTGGTTCGGCTAGAAAGGAAGAAAGAAAGAAACATTTATTTGCACAGAATACAGGTGGTACCAGATTTAACAGTAGTGCATAGTTCAAGCTATATTCTCCCTTTAATAGGCATGCAAATATTTATAATTATATAAAACAATTAAAATACCATTATATTACTTACAAAAATATCAAGTTATATTATTATTTAGCATATTTATTATTATTATATTACATTATATTTAATTTAATAGCTAGTTTAATAAACAGTCGAAATTTGTTTGTTTATTTGCTCTGAATACTCGCAACTGCTACACCAATGTTACTTTGGTTTTGATGTCCGTGTATTTCGCAGGTCGATGTAATTCTTGCTTGCTTCCCATTTTCCACCGCATAGTATATCGAAGAATTAAAGGCTCGACTTCAGAACATATCATGTGGTAATCATTTTAATATTTTTTTTCTGAAGAAGCTTTTGACTTTTATTTAAACTTTAATAATTTACCCTTTTGACTGGGCTAGGAATATCACAACTTCAAGGCAACAACTAGAATATCGTTTTAATAGTTACATTAAAAACATGCGTGTGTGTCGTGAGACACTCGGTTGGAAATAAGTTCTTTTCGTAGTATATTATTATTGATAAACGTATTATATTATTGATTAACAAATACAAATAAATGAATTACTAGCGTCTATTAAAATGAAGCGTCATTTAAAATAAAATAATATTTCTCTCATGGCAAGATAATAAAAAGTGCGAGGGAGATGGATATTTTCCATCTCGCTTCCTTATAGCCGCCAAGGCCGTCTACACTACGTCAGAAGGGGTCGTGACGAAAAATCTTACACTTTTTCTCGCCTAGCCCCCATCCGCCAAATTCGTACCGTCCGATATGGAACTTCGTTCCAAAAACTTCATCCCCCATTTTTCACTCTTAGGTGTGGACTTTTTGCTTCAAATGAATATGTGAATACCGCTGAATATTATTTAACTACCGCTATTTCATTCGAAAAGAATCATTATAATCGGTCCATAAACTAAGAAATTATGCCCCAAAATACATAAAAAATATACATATAGAATTGAAAACCTTGTCCTTTTATAAAGTCGGTTAAAAAGAAATCAAATCGCTGTCAACCAATAAACTGCCCAAAGTAGAACTAAATTACATTTTGTGTTATATTTTCGTTATTATTAGATTGAGTATACCTTAAGAAGTATTTAACCTGTAATTAACGCTTGACGTCTGTAAACCTGTAAATTATAACCATCGTTAACGAAACGTCTGCTTTCGTTCACTCAGCCGCGACGACTTAAACAAAGACATCACGTGCCAAGAAATGATAAAATAAATTTTGAACATTCCCCCATTACAAAAGCTAATGGGCTGTATCTCGAAAGCTAGGGAATAAAAGAACCGTCGATTAGAAACTTTATGTTTGCAATTTACCAGTCTCCTCATATATTCTTATGAACCTTGAAAGTACTTATTCAGACAACGGCCATTTTTTAATTACTTTGACATCTTATAAAATTATTACTAGTTTGCTAATAAAATAAGTAGTTTAACAATTTATTATAACGAGTTTATACTCTCTACGTTTAATTCAGAGTATCAGAAAAAGCAACAAGCGAATTGAACCTCTTCAATTTAGAGGGTTAGGGGAAGTCGAGATATTGAGTAAATTACCTATCGATTGACTTGGCGCTAATCTGAGTCTGGAATCAAAGGAATGGCGTATCGAACGGTTTCAATTGAGCTATTATTTCTCTATAATAGACTACGAAATCACGGTCTTAAGCAAACTTGTTTGACCTACGAATATGATTCAAAATATATTCTAAATTGGATTAGATTATGTAGAAAAATTAAGACTTTTTTTGTAGGTCAAACAACAACTCATTGGCGATATTAGTATTGGTGATAATGTTGATTGTAATATATATGATCTGTTTGCTATAAGAAAACCTTAATTACCGTTTACAGCGTATACAATAAGATAAGAGGTAGGCTTGAATTCGATGGAAGAGACACAATCACCACCACCACATACATTGTTGAATTTATACTCCATAGTCTAGAACCTAAAATTTAAATTAAGAACTCACCATACGAATCACAGCATCTGTTAAGCTGCTATTTCAGGCTGGTATTATGTGAGAGCATGGTTCTTACTAGGTTGAGTAAGAACCGGTTGAGTAGCTGCTGCAAGGCTCTACCATGAATTAGTCTTTTATTTCTTTAAATAGACTCTGCAGCTTTTTCATTTAAACAATATTTTCTTTTTGTTTTCCTTTCCACTATCTTGTACTATTCGCATTAAGCATTAAACAATATTTGTCCCACTGGAAAAACTTCAATTAACAATTATTTATTGTACTAACTAGTCAAATTTTACATCCTATATCATTTTAAGCCTACTTTAGAAGTAGGTCTTTCAAAAAATGCGCTGGTAAATTGCGTTGAAGTTTAGTCTAATTTAAAGACCTTGTAATTGTCAAATCTGTACCTCTCTGAACCACCGTATGGAAAAATGAGACCTACAGAGAAGAGCCGGTAAGAACATCAGGGGTAATTGTTGATCCGGTATTATTTTTCTTGAAAAGTTATTTTGATTTTATACCAGTTGTTTTTTTAAACGTGAGGGAAAAAATAAGGTGTAAATAGGTGGCAAAGTAATAGGTCGGGGAAAAGTTTCTTCGTATTTTATATACAAATTCAAGACATTTTTTTTTCAAAGTGTAATTACATTTAATTATTATAATATATATATGTGCAATTTGGTTCGATAACTTGTTGCCATCTTGTATCTTGTTGCCATCCAGTTGCTGTAGAAATCTTGGGATTATTGATTAAAAAAAATGTTTAATTTCAATACATATTGTCCTATATGTATTGATATTAAAACCAACCAGTTACAAACAGTACAACCAAAGAGATTTTTCTTCAATTTTATACAAACAAAATACGAAGAAACTTTTTCCCCGGCCTAATATACTGGATGTTACAAAACTACCCGTATAGCCGAAAGGAGGTTAAATGGAGCCTTATAACGATTCAAATCACAATATTTAAAAACCGTAGTAACGCTGTATAACATACCCCAAAAAAAAATTATTTTCACTGATGTGCAAACCCTATTTCAGTAAAATTAAAGAGTAAACTACGCAGAATGTACCTACATTTCTACCTAATTCGCGGAACGACAAAAATTTTAAAAGACCTAACCTAACGAAACAACCTAAACGCACACTTACTTTTTCGTAATATTCGTCAAATTCACAGAAACGGCTCAAACTATGCTCCGCCTTGCTCAATACACAACCTCGCTCGTCGGGATATGGCTTGTGTGGCATTTCGCACCATCGTCGGTGTTATTGATGCGAAAACCGATCTAACACGCTGTTCCATCTCGGCAACCGTTGGGCGATCGGAGAAATACACTCTGTCCTTCACATAACCCTACAAAAAGAAGTCCAAGGGTGTGAGGTCCGGAGAACGAGCACGTCATAGCACCGGTCTCCCGCGGCCGTTCCATCCTCGCGGAAAGCGAACGTTAATATGTTCTCGTACGTTGCGAGCAAAATGTGCCGGAGCTCCATCATGCTGAAACACCATGTTTCTTTGGTTTTCAAAGTAATCTCAGTCAGCCACAGGAAAGTCGTCAATCGCCTCTTCGAATTCCTTTTGTAAAAACGTTAGATAGTTGCTACCGTTCAGACGTGATAGCATAATGACGGGACCGATGACTTGCCCGTCATAAAGGCCAGCCCACACATTCAGCCGCCACTGGTGTTGGAATCTGCCCTGCCGTGATGCATGTGGATTCACGCGAGCCCAAACGTGATCGTTATGCATATTTGAAAGTCCTGACCTCGTGAATGTTGCCTCGTCCGTCCAAAGAACATAGTTTACGTAATTAGGGTTTTCCTCTAACTGCCTGAGGTACCATTCGCAGAAGTTCCTCCTGGGTGCAAAATCGGAGGGTATCAGCTCCTGTGTACGGCGATAGTGATAAGGGTGACGCTTGTCGTCACGAAGAATTCACCAAACTGCAACATGGTTTATACCGAATCTTGTTTCGGCTCGCCTCGTACTTGTGGTCGGCTCTTCTTCAAAATGCTCTAACACTAATTCAGCCTACCTGGCATTGACTTTGCTTGGACGTCCACTTCCAATAAACCGATGAAAAGAGCCGGTGGAATGTAGTCGTCTTGACATGTTCAGAAAACAGTGGTACGAAGGCAGCCGTCGCTGTTCAGTGGGGGGTCTACCATCGATAAATCGTTGCCCATACAGTTCGCGAGCACGATTTAAATTGCTATCTTCATGGCCTACGCATAACATCATATCGTAATATTCCGAGTTAGAAAGCATCGTTATTTTGCAAAAAATGTTGGTGAGTATGATGACATCCTTGTATGAAGGTAGCAAACATTTATGAATGAAATATAGAAAAACTATTAAAGTAGACAATTATTAGGTAAAATAGGTACGTAGGCCTTTCTGTTAAATAATCTGGTTCCCTGACATGACAGCTTACTAGGGTTGACAAAATTTTTGGTTTTGATAATTAATTATATTTTGTACGGGGTATTTTGTAATACGTTGCATAAGCCTTTGGCATATACAACATGTAACAGAAACCCTGTGGTTCCCGTTAAGTGCGTTATCAGTATCAGTATTCAAACGTATAGAATTTTTTTTTCAGAAAACTCGACCAATATTTTTTATTTTAATTTAAAAAAAATATTTTGCCAATTTTATGTGGTTTTATTACCTCTAACTGACAGGAGCATTGGTAAAGTGGGGTCTTTAACAATCCTCTCACTCCCAGGACAATGTAGAGGTAATAAAACCACATTCAATTTACAAATTAATTTTTTTTATAAAAATTAAATTTTTTAATGGTCGAGTTTTCTGAAAAAAAGTTATTTATATACGTTTGAATACTGATTCTGATAACGCACATAACGGGAACCACAGGGTTTTTGTTGTATATTATATTCATTAATAATCTATGACTAATACATAGCGGCCGGTTCAAGGTCTTGCCATAAATAAGTAAGGATGCACATGACTTATTTATTATTAATCGCCTTTTTATTTTAGTTTTAAAATAAGTTTATTTTAATATAAAATTTTAAAATATCTAGGCTTCTCCTTTGTTCACTTTTTACACTTTATTTTCTCCTCTCGATAAAAAAAGTCACCGAGTGTTTAAATAATTAAATGAAGTTATATTTATGTCGTATTGCATATTTTTTGTTATGAAGGCTTATTATCCGCCATGTAGTCAACAATTTTATCTCTCATTAGTACAGGTACGTTGTACAATTTTTTTCAACTTATCTTCAGGTGGATCATGGATCCAAATGGCAGGACTTTTTACTTATTTTTGCCACCAAGAAGCAGTGCGTGAATTGCTGTGTTCTAGTCTTAAGGGTATAAAGTATAATTACAGACTGTGAAGCATGTCATCTTAGTTCTCAGAAGTGACAACGCTTTTGTAGTCTTCTCCGTTTTAAGTTGTTTTCAGATGTCTAAGGTCTACAGTAGCCACTTACCATCAGGCAGGGCCGTATTTGGGTGAGGGCAGGGGTGGGGCTACTGCCCTGGGGCCTCCACAAGAGAGGGGCCCTCACAATAGAGATAAAAAAATATCCAAATTTCGACGGGTCAGCAACTTTTACGTATTTTTTTAAACAGTATTTTTTCGCATTTTTACCGATAATATTTGCACAAACACAATAATATTCTTTTGAATATTAAAAACAATATATCCATATTTGTTCACTTCAATCCGTAAAACATCGATACATGAGAAAGCCCTGATTGCAAATTTCAATTAATTATCAATTTTTGATTTGATCGAGCATCTCGGTGCAATTCTTTTTCAAAGCCTCGAAAGTTCAGTGTTCGATTCAGCATTCAGTCGATTCGTGAATTCGTCACGATTTTTTCCCCTTGAAGTCGTAAATCTAATATAATAATAATATGTGAACAATCGGTATTATTCCATTCTTAAACCAAATAAATAATTACTATCGACTAGACAGTATTGTTTTCTATATTTTCTTATTTAGCCAATTAAAAATAAAATTAGAAGCGAAAGTAAATAACATTCAGGACAGAGTTAAAAAAAAAAATTATATACGGTCACGAAAAATACGACGAAGGTTGTGGAGACTTAGAACTACAATATATTGTAAATATAGAACCTACATAGTTTAATTATAGTTGACTACCAATTTGCATGCCAGATGGTAGAACAATATTGAAGAGCGTTTAACATTGTAATAACAACTGTATAACCCATACTCGCAATAAACGATTTTGATTTTAAATTATTATTCGGAAAATAGTTAGGGGAGGCCCCTATCTATTTTCCGCTCCTTCTTTGCCCCAGGGCCTCTAGACTTCCAAATTCGGCCCTGTCATCAGGTGAACTGTATGTTCATTTGACATTTCAGTTTTTTTTTTAAATAGTTAGCTTACTCCCTCTGACATTTAATTTTTAGTACATAATATAATATTTTAACCAACTAACAAAAATATAGATGACAATGTTTACTATAATAACAACAATGATCATTTTTAAACACTAGTTTAAAATAAAATTTACAGTGAAGCAAAAGGCCGAACGTTCGAACTTTGGCTACAATATTGTTTCATCGTAGTAGGAACCCACAGTTAATTAATTACCATGACCGTGGTTATTCAACATCAGAACGGAAACACCGCGTCCACAATGGTTCAATAATCACTCATGAAAGAATCACTAAAATAGAACAAAATGAAAATTAAAACAACCGCCTTTTAGAGGTCAACGTAGCGTTAAAATTAAAAATCGTAAAATTGACAAGCGAACTGAAAACATAAATCTGAGGGCTAGCGGAAAATTAAAAATCGTCCCGAGGCGATGTCGCACCGTCGCAGTTTGGAGTTTGGATCGAATTTCGCAATTTAGTTCAAACTTGCGCTAATAATGATCCCGTATTTGGTACGGTAAAACTGTGTCTATTCAATTCGATTAAATACAAATATCAAAGATGAATTATGAGCAAATAACTGATAATAAAATAATAATAATAATCTTAATTGAGATAATATGAGGTTACAAATAGCTTATGAAGCCTCTGAATCCTAAACTAGGTAAGAACCTGTATGTCAGGACTTAGCACCTTCTCCCATGTTTCTTAGTCTAATTCAATTCATGACAATTTTCCAGAGTGTGTTTCCAGAATTAACTAATAACAGTAATTCTCAAAGAATGTTGTTTGATAATTTTTGGGGGCATGCAGAACAAGTGCAGAAGAAACAATCAAGGATTTTGTTTTAAGTGTGTGTGTGTGTGTGTGTGTGCGTGCGTGCGTTTTACATATATGCTGCACTTATTTCAGTATTTTTTCAGTGTCCTCATAGTTTAATGTAACTAGCCAGTTCCTTATTTTAGTTTGACATTCGTTTAGTGATAGTGGATAAAAATTTAGAATTTTATTAACTAATTCTAAATTTTTATCCACTATCACTATACTTATAAAGATATCCAGAAAGAAAACTTCTTTGTCGCCCTGCTAATGCAGTACGGCATCTTAGGGGATCAATAACATTGGTAATTGTATGCTTGTTACGTAATTTATTAGGGTCATAAGGGTTAAAAACATGCTGTTTGGTGATGATGTGGTAAATAAATAACTGCCTTACTGTAGAACTTGACACATGTCATAAAGGGTATTGAAGAGGTGGGGAATCTATAAGGCTTAACTTTCATTGTTTTGAGCAAAGAACGTTGAACTCTCTCAAGGTGTATGATGTGTGTTTTACATGCGCCTCCCCATACTCCGATGCAATAGCCAATGACAGATTGAACTAGTGCATAATATACAGTGCGAAGAAGTTCTGAGTCGGCTACATGCCTAAGATTCTTGAACACCCATGTTAAATTCCTCGTGACTCGTGACGCAAACATGTCTATATGTGGTTTCCAAGTTAGTTTCTCATCCAATAGTACTCCAAGATATTTCACCGTAGGTGTTTTACTTATGGGTTCACATGTACATTGTTGATTTGTTAAGAATTTGCATGTGTGAATACGAATATTCACGTTCTGTTGTTTTATTCGAGAATTAATAAACTGAACGAATGAGGTTTCGGATACATTTAAGGTCAGTAGATTATGTTTAAGCCACAAGTTAGCCCTATGTAGTCCCATTTCAGCATTTTAGCGAACTTCGTCCCAGGTTTTCCCACGAAACACGAAAGCTGTGTCATCGGCATATGTGAAAATTTTGCCTTCATGTAGTGACATTTGACACAGATCGTTTATGTATATAAGAAAGAGGCTGGGAGCGAGCACACTGCCTTGTGGGACACAAGTTAACAGCTACATCTGAGCTGATGTGTTTGTTTATTTTAACTTGTTGCTGACGAGCCATCAGAAAATCCTTGTAAATTTTAAGCACCGTCCCCCGTACGCCATATCTTTCTAACTTGTCCACAAGAATAGGGATCGAGACAGTGTGAAATGCTTTGGCAAGATCAATAAAAACTCCAACACATTTATGTTTGTTATCGAGACTTTCTGTAACTTACTCTACCAAAGAACTGACGGCTCTGTCTGTACTTTTTCTCACTCTGAAACCAAATTGGGAGTCTGAAAGAATTTATTTTGTTCCAAGAATTTTAACAGTTGGTTATACATGATTTTTTTCTAACACTTTAGATAGTGCTGGTAGCACAGAAATCGGTCTATAATTTGTTACACTGTGTCGTGCCCCACTCTTGTGGACAGGTGTAATGAGAGTTCTTTTAAAAACCTTGGGAAAACGCCTTGCTCAAAACACAATTTAACGATGATGGTAAAGACCGGGACTATGATGTGTTTTATCAGCTTCAGGAACTTATTTGATATAGAGTCCCAGCCAGTAGCACTTTTAAGGTTCATGATCAAGACCTCAATTTCGCTTTCATCTGGTGGGAGTAGAACCATCGAGTCTCTGTTACGGGATATTTTATAATCATCTGTGCTGTCTCGGGAAGTGCTTAAACATTGTGAAATTATGTTGTCCGCTAGTAGTTTTCCGACGTTTGCAAAGTATCTATTAACATCCTAAACAGCATCATTGGGGTTAGACTGAATATTTAGCAGATTATCTGCAGAGGCTTTCTGTTTATTAGAGCTCGTAATGGATTTAATAGCTGTCCACGTTTCTTTATTGGTTCTTGCATTTTTTAATAAATATTTTTCGTAAGTTCGTTTTAGTCTCCTCAGCAATGCGTTACAGAAGTTTCTATAACGTTTATAAGTTATACCAAGTAAATGGTTATTTGGATATTTCTTCAGATTTTTATGTAACTTGTCCCGGCGGCGGATACATCGGAGTAATCCGGAGGTTATCCATGGCTTTAGTATTTTTTTACGCCCAGATACAGTAACACTCGTGGAGTTAGATTTTATTGCAATTGATAACTTATCGACAAAGAGAGTTGAAGTCTCTTCGGCGTCAGCTGTAGAGCAGATGAAAGAGAAATCTGTTGATTCTAATTGCTTAGTAGTCGCCGCAAAGCCAGTTTTTGTAATTTGATTGCGCTTTAATTGCTTCGGTTTATAGGATAGACATAGAAGAACTGAATCATGTTCTGTTACCGTTGACTCTATCACAGTGATTATTGCTGACAAAGGGGTTTTTATCATTACATGATCCAGGCAACTATTTATTCTAGTCGGGAATAAATTTGTCTTTCTTCTTTCTGCCGAGCTGGGATTTCTGCCGACCTGGCAGAAGTCCCAGCTCGGCAGAAAGATTTAAGTATGATGACCTGTTTCTATTGATACTATTTTGCTAAATGTCTATGTTAACATCTCCAACCAGGACAACAGTTTTACTTTTACACGGACGAAGTAGACTGTCAACAGAATTCAAAAAATTATCTATACAATAAATAGAGGGTGACCTGTATACAGCCAAGATAACAATGTCATTGCCAATTGAAAGAAGTAAAAAGTTTGCATCTATTGGGTCTTGTTCCTCTACCATACATTTTATTTCATGCTTTACGTATATGACAATACCATCGTTTTGGTTGAGGCTTTTCTTAGATAAATAACATGAGTAATTATCCATAGCCGGCGGTGGTTTGTCCTCAGCCAGCCAGCATTCTGTTAGAATGATAACATCAGGTTCAAATGTAAGCCTAGTCAACTGTGCAGTAAAGCCATTTATATTTTTATGAATGCTACGAATATTTTGGGAAATAATAATTAGTGATTGAGAAGTATGTTTAATTAATTTGCAGCATGTTTCGGCATCGCACTGGTAAGACTTAGCCACCGAGAGATTATCAAGATCCTGAAATATATTATTTAATGAAGCCATTTGTAATCGTTATTACACTGTCACAGATTGCAGGTAAAAGACCACGTTTTGGGCAAAGTATTATGTGTATAACTAGCTGTTACCCGCGGCTTCGCCCGCATGGTCACTGGGAAATGAACTATCCATTGCTTTTTGAATTGAAAGAAAACTGAGTTTTATAGATTTGTCAGAGATGCAGCCATTAAAAGGAAACTGAGCAAAATTGATTCGTCAGCCTATTTAAATGTTTTGAAACGCAGCGTATAGGAAAGCATGAAAATAGCCTGTTTATTCCAAATGGAAATGGGATATTTTTAATTAAAGGAAACTGAGCATAATTATCCATCAGGGATGCAGACTTTGAAAAGAAACTGAGCTAAATTGATTCGTCAGAGATGCAGTTTTCTGAATTGAAAGGAAACTGAGCCAAATAAAAGATCCGTCAGAGATGCAGCCTTTTGAGTTGAAAGGAAACTGAGCTTAATAGGACCGTCAGAGGTGCAGCATTTGGAATTGAAAAGAAACTGAGCTAAATAGGAAATTTTGAATTGAAAGGAAGATCTGTGGGAATTCTGATTAATTGATTGTGGAATTTTGGAAAAACTAACTGAACACTATTTTAAGACGCTATTGTACACAATGTTATATATTTTTCCATTCGGGGAAAGAATGTGGAGATTCTGGGCATTTGACACACGCGAACATGCTACATACAGCTGACCATGAGAGAAGCACGGTTTTCTAAGTTGACCCCGCTACCTGTAACGTTTGCCTTGCGCTTTATTAATTATCATTGCAAAACTGAGCTTAATAGGGAACTGCAACCTTTTGAATTGAAAAGGAAGATCTGTGGGAATTATAGGGATCCGTAGTATAATAACATTTTCACCTTTTCCTACGCCTGTCAAAATTGTAGCACCGATTATGTTCCGTCCGTTCCGTCCAAGTTGTGTCACACGCAGCCTTGTCCCGTTACATAACCGAGGAGCATCTAAATTTCGCATTAGCATGACTGGGACGCCTAATTTTAATTGAAGCTTATGTGAGGGCACACCTGACAACTCTAGAGAATTTAGAAACTCTACGGGATATGAAGTGCTCTTTTCTGTGTCCATAACTGTGTCTACTGACAAATACTCTGTTATTTCTCCTGCTACTTCGCTTAATATATCTGAATTTATTTTGTTAACGCTCTCATTTTTTGGTGCAAGAATCGCCCTTTCACATAACCATTTGTCTTCATGCATGTTGTTCGTTAAATCTGAATAAACGCTCGCAATTAATTCGGAATGACTCTGTACTAAATTACAAAAATCTCTCGTCAATTTAACGCAGCCCACAGCATCCGTTTCCAACCGCCCATCGCCAATTTTTAATAGTGTGTCAGCATAGTTTCCAGCATTGATATCATTATACAAATGCACTCTCATATTCGTAGTTAAACTGAATTTTGTCACCTTGTTCCATAAAATAGACGACTTGAGGCATGCTTTAATTTCATCTGCAGGTGTGCCCTTTTGAATGACAGGTAAAGTTTGGCGAAAGTCACCAATAATAAAACCACCATTCCTCCCATTACATCGGTATTGCTGCGCAAATCCTGGAGCGTTCGATTTAGTGCTTCTACAGCTTTTTTATGCGACATTGTACTTTCGTCCCACACTAAAAGTTTGCATTGTCGTAGCATTATACCTCGTGCACTATTTTTGCTAAAGTTGCAGATCGGCGATTCTTCCCGGGCTAGATTTAGAGGGAGTTTTAAAACAGAATGTGCAGTGCGGCCCCCGCTTAGCAGCGTGGCGGCTATACCGGAGGAAGCTACGGCCACAGCAATGTTTTTATCTTTCCGTACTTGCGCTAATAATAAATTTAACAAAATGTCTTCCCAGTTCCTCCAGGGGCATCTAAAAGAAAAGTGCACCATTTCCAGATTCAATTTGTCCTAATACTTTGTCAAAACTCTTTTTGTTCGAGAAGCAAGCGGGGTACAAATTCGGCTACTTGCTGCAAAGCTGGTATATCGTAGTTTGTTTCACGTATAATTTCATCACTTAGTTCATTTTCGGTTGTTCGCTGAGGGCTTATCATTCCAAAGTCGCTTAATTTTTGCCTACCATTGCCATTACTTTATCTTCAATTTTCCCAAGTGCTTCATTATAAATGTGTTCATTGTATGTCATGTTCGCGTGTGTCTGCTGTAACCTTCGCAAAATATCTTCCGCTATGTACTCTTTATATTTGTCCCACAATTTATGTGCATTAGATAGTCCGCAAGATGAGAGTTGCATAAAGATCCTAATTTTGGCTGGTGACTGGCACTGCACAGCTTCCTCCATGGTTTCATCCCAGTGATTATCGTTTTCTAAAAGATGCAGAGCTTCTCATGCTTCTCTATAAGTTGCGCATTACTGACCGTTGACAGTTTTAAGGTCTTTATATCCTGTAGGACCCCGAACATGGTACAGCAGCAATCGTAAACAGAAACATTCAAAATTAGTTACATAGACGGTATACACACGACCAAAGGCATCTGATGACTTTACACAGGCCAATTTGCAACAGCCGCGCCTTGAATACGGCGTTTCACTCCTTCTAGATGTGTTCCAAGTATAATAGCGGGGACTTCAGAATATAACAACGTTTTGCAAAGGGTCGGTTTGACAAAGTTGAAAGAGGCTGTTAGTGTAGTTTTGGCGGTGATGCAATTTTTCTTGGAAATTTCTTTCGGTGAAATATACGCTCTCCATTTTCTAAGTGCACAGCAAGGTGAGTAACTGTTGCCTTTCGTGTAAAGGGAAGCCAAGGAGACTCCACGCTGCCTCGTTACTGCTGACATAACGCCCTGCTTGAAAGGTCTGTACTTCATTAACGGGATTTGCCTCACCTTCACTCCTGAGATTAAATATTGCTTGGTCGCTTCCTTTATTTATGTACTTACAAATATACTTGACTGCGCGGACAGAGCTACATGCTTCTATATTAATGTGGGCATTAAACATTTTACATAGAATGGGCGAATACGGGACAATCCAGCTGTTATCTAAGGTTTCGAACGCTCCAGAGCGAGATTTGATTGTAACTTTCCTGCCACCATCTTCGGAGCTCTGCGTCTGTATAAAGGGTAGCCATTGTCATTGTGCACTGTTTCTTTTAATAGCTGTTTAGGAATTTCTTTGTACATTTTCCTTTTTTCATACATGGCGATATTGAATTTCGTGCTCCCATGGACCGTGAATGATATTTCGGACGATGGTATCATACAATTCTTTATCTTGCTCAGGATCCGGAATCTCGGCGCTTATTGTGTCGTCTATTTGGCTGGCCGCAACTTCTCTTTAAGCCATATTAGAATGTGGGCATGCGGTAATCCTCTTTTGCCATTCAATTGAATACATGAAGCACTGCACCTCTCCGAAAATTTTCCTTTGTTAATTACATATATTAATTTTTGTACTTTTAATCTAAATACTCTAGCAACTAAATCGTGTCTGTCAGTACTTTTTGGCGGGCATTAGCTCCTCAGTTATTTCTTTCCATGTGGGATTGCAAGTAAAAGTAACAAAAGATCAGGTCTTCCGTAAGTTCGTACATAGGCGAATGCGTCTTGTGTACTCATGTAGGTAGCAGGGACTGTTAACGAATGATGAGGCAGAATTACCATTTTACCTAAATCTCTGGGGTTTACATTGGCGTCGCTAGAAACTGCATCTTGTAAATGTATATAATTCTCAACGCGCAGCTTTTTGATTTAAAGATATATAACGGAGACGTTCACTTTCGACCTTCACATACATGTCTACCAAAAATTGATGAAATAATTGTCTACACCGGGCTAAGAGGTTAAAATCATTTTCTCGCAACATCATATGATACGCATAAAATCCATACATGATACTTTTTTGTTCGGAGTAGGCTCCTTTGTGACAGGGTTAATGAGTGGAATTTGAAAATGATAACCCTCTTGTCCTTTGCAATAAATCAATGGGTATTGCAGAGCGTCATAAAACTTGTGTATCGGCTACCCGTTGCAACGTATCATCACGTGCTCGCAAGACAATGTCTCGTGAAGAAAATTGATCACCACTAATTACGGCTGCTATTTCGTTTATCAAAGGTGCATTGTAGCGCCTTTCATGCTCTCCTCGAGGGGTCCGATCGTCGTGAATGACGACTTTATAATCCTCTTCAGGTAGGTTTTCTAAAGCAGTTTTAAATCTTTTGACTAAAATGTTACGTTCATGCAAGAATCTTTGAATTTTGAACACTGTGTCTCTCTCAACTCCTGGATAAATTGGCAGCGATGGTCTACCTCAATTTCTTCGTCACCCATAAAATATACTTGTAAAAATTTATGCTGTTCGTTTTCAGCTGGAAAAAGTGAACCTATTCTATGATAAATTTGCCCTTGCACCGTAAATGTAGGCGAAAATCCCGGCATTATTATTTCCCGGTCAACTCCGAAGGACGTCATTTGAAAGCATGAGTTATATTTCCGGATCCTGTTTAAAAAGCGCCGTGACTCATTAGCATCATATAAAAAGAGAGTTTTCAAAGGTTTTTCTGGTTCCCCAAGTAACGGAAGAGACACATTCCCATTGGAACGGCACATGCCTGCGGTCTCATCTTTCCATTTTAAAGCGCTGCAAAATCGACACGCCTTGTCCATCAGTCCGATAACAACTAACCTGTGATTTTTATTATCAATCCACGGATCATAATTTAATGCTGCGTCATTAAAAACCGACCAGTTGTTTCTTTGAAAATTTTGTCGACGTTCAGGTTGGAGCTGTGCATTTGCATCTCTTCGCGCCTGCGTCTGTTCTGGTGTTTCAGATGCCCTTATAGTAGATTGACGTTCAGCTTGCTCAATGAGTCTGTGTTGAGTTTCATCAGGTGTTTCCGCGGCTCTTAAGGCGGCCTGACGTTCCGCTTGTTCGAATAGCCTTTGCTGACTTTGAGCAGGTGTTTCAGTAGCTCTTAAAGTAGATTGACGCTCTGCCTGTTCAAGACGCCTTTGCTGACTTTGATCAGGTGTTTCAGTAGCTCTTAAAGTAGCTTGACGCTCTGCCTGTTCAAAACGCCTTTCCTGACTTTGAGAAGGTGTTTCGGAAGCTCTTAAAGCAGCCTGACGCTCTGTCTGTTCAAGACGCCTTTGCTGACGTTGAGAAGGTGTCTCAGATGCTCTAAAAGCAGCCTGACGCTCTGCTTGTTCTTGCCTTCTCAGTTCAGCATCTTCTAAAGATTCTAGCGATCGAGCTAATCTTTTCGCTTGTCTTTGAGAAGATACTCTTGAAAGGCTGGACTTACGTTTGCGAGGCATTATGAAGTAAGAAAAACCTGTTTATAAAAAACGTTAAAATACCTAAAAGAATTAAATTTCCTTTTAAATATTTTTTTTAAAAGCAAATCCAAAATATCTAAAAGGAATAAATATTCCTTTTAAATATTTTTTAAAATCAAAACAACAAAACCAATTCAAGACACAACACGAATCCGAAAACGATAGCCAAAAAAAATCGAATCAACTTAAACCAAATCACAAAACAAATCGCAGAAAACCGAAATCGAAAGCAGTAGTCAATATAAATATAACCAACGAAAAATGAAGTAAGTGTATAGTTACCGTATACACTATCTATACTATTAATATTCCTTTGAAATATTGTTAAACAACCTAAAACAACGAAAACCAATTCACGATTCTAAATAAACAAAATCCAAAATCAAAGCCAGAGTCTAAATATGTATAAAGGAATACCAACCAAATCAACAAAACCGATCCAAGAAAATACACAAATCCGAAAATGAAAGCCAATATAAATCCATTCAACCTTAACCAAATCACAAAGCAAATAACAAACAACCGAAATCGAAAGCAGGTAGTCGAATAAGCTACGAAATAGAAACAATTTAAGCGTATAGGTACCGTATGCACTATAAGTTGACGCGCGGCTCAACGGCGGGAGTTAAGTACATGTCAAAAACATTTCGTTACCACGTTTTAAAAACCTAGTAACGACATCTAGCGGAATCAATTTAAACTATGTATACGTTAGTTAATAAGAACTCTCAAAAAATATTTTTCTTATAATTTTGCACAATTTTTCTTATTGTAATACCGATTCATTCATAACCACATATAAGAACTGTATTCATTTCCGTTCAATAAATATTACTAAGGCTTATTAATAAGGCTTACTAAGAACTGTTTCTACCATTGTTAAGTAATAGTTAGGGTGAAAGCGTGACAGGTGGTGATAGTATTTCTGATCCATACTTATAATCACGCCTGTAACCCTTGCGGGTAGGCAGAGCATCAACGGATTACTTAATATCGTCTGCGAGGTTATCGCCTATTCTGTGAATTACGATGCACCAAAACGTTTGAAGAAAATCAGCTGGTGAATTTTATGTTTTTATCGCTCTCTTCCCGGTCCTGCGTGGAAAAATACAGATCCATACATTTTTATCTTAATTTTGGTAAAAGACATAATAATCCAGATATTCTGACCTTCTGTGTTCGTCCATCGTACCGTCGTCCGTCTTATAGAATCACGGTGGCGCCACCTAGCTGAATTTAATTTTGCAACATATTCGATTTTCCCACGGAATGATATGTTTTCCGCGGAAAAAGTAGCCTATGTCACCTACAGCCACCGAACTATCCCCATACAAATAATCATGCCATGCCGACGCTCTGTTGCGACGTGAAAGAAGGACAAACTTGTGCAACATATTCGATTTTCCCACGGGAATGAGATGTTTTTCCGCGGAAAAAAGTAGCCTATGTCAATCTACAGCCACCGAACTATACCCATACAAAAATCATGCCATGCCGACGCTCTGTTGCGACGTGAAAGAAGGATAAACAAACAAACAAACACACTTTCGCATTTATAATATTAAGTATGGAAGTATGGATATTGAGCAATGTGAGAAGTCGGTTACACATATATTTTTGTGTCTACTGGTGAATTTTGTTTGAGTGTGTGTTTTAATGTGTGTGTGTGTGTGTGACATTGTATAGCTGTGAGTTGTGGCATGTGTTGTGTAACTGATTTCGTAGATTAAAAATATTTTTATGCTAGTGTAGGTACAATATAATAGAAAATTAATATTTATATGCATGAAAAAAAGACAAAAAAGATAAAAATTGTAGGTATTACCAATGCTTGATATTAGTCATGAAGTGTTTGCGCATCTAAGCTTTTCAATATCAGCTGCCGAGTTACTCGAATTTGAGGTTCTCCCACTTTTTTGTGCAGATAGACTACACCATGCGAGGTCCAGCAAAAGCTATAACCAAAGCTTTTGTATTGGGTTCTTGCTAAATAGTTGTACTATATCTTTGCGTTTTATAAGTAAGACATTCTGATACGTATACTGGTTGCTTAGAATGTTTGAGCTTCAGGCGAGTAGTGTTGAGCTTATCACCTTTATCCTTTGTCTTATTAAAAATGTTCACTCCTTTAATAACTTTATCTTTTAGTAAAACAGAGTTAAAGTTCACGAGAATTGGGTACGAGTTTTGTTTACTTTTCATTCTGTGTACATCTTTCAAATCAGCCTGGTTGATATTCAGGTTTAAGCTCTGTTCCAGGTTTTTCACTAAATTGCAGAGGTCATCTTTTGTTTCACCTTCCATTTTAGGGACGTTTCGGATTTCTACCCCTGTAGCCCTTGAGGTGCGCTCTAGGTATTCGATCTTGTCCTCAAGTTGGTGAATAATCTTTTTATCCTCTTCCTTTTCAGCCTCAAGTGTAAATATACGACTTAGAAATTCATCATACTTGTCCGACATTACCTCGACACTTTTCTTTAGCTCTTTATTTTGTTCAATAATGCTATTTATTTTCAGCATCATGTCCTCGTACTGATTCTCTTGTTTATTAGAAAATGTAGCAAACATGGCCCTGGTAAGCTCTGCGGTGTCAGTCGCATCTTCTCATTCAAATTTCCTTTTTTTTCTTTCTGTGATATTCGACTCAAATGACAGGTCAGGCACTGAGTTACATTGGTGCAGCGAAAATTGATACGAAGCGAAGCGTACGGGTGTAGCATCAGATAAAGAATCGTCAGCCGAGGCCACAGATATCACAGGAGAGAGGTGCGGAGAGGAGGCAGGGGGAGAGTGATTGACAGGCATGATTCTTCTTGAATGACGAAATAAAGTATCAGATAAGCAGAAACCATTGTGCAGTCTAATATGTTCCGGTAACTTATGGAGGTCATTCTGTATTGGTCGCGATTGTGGAAACAGTACAATATCACTTTCTGTCCAGGGTTAAACGCTTACCGTATCCCCGACGTAAGCGTTTAACCCCTTACCGCATACCAAGCCATATATGGACACAAAAGTTTATGATTTTTTCTAGTCTAATAAAAAAACTTTATAATGATTTCTTATATTTACGCGAACACTACACATTGAATGAAACTACTTTTACGGATTATATCGCGTTTAATTAATAAAAATAAGTTAATTAAACGCGATATAATCCGTAAAAGTAGTTTAATTGAAAAAACTTAAATAATATTACAAAGAATCAAACACGTCAAACATCTAACGTCAGTACTTTTAATAATAATTAATAAAAACTATTATATGAATAGAGTTACAATTAAAAAGATGTATATTAATGAATTAATTATACATGAAGTAACAGTCTAACGTAAGAGAGAATTGATAAACTGAGGACGAATAATTTCTGTCTTTTTTAGGGTTCCGTACCCAAAGGGTATCCAACGGGACCCTATTACTAAGCCTCCGCTGTCCGTCCGTCCGTCCTTCCGTCCGTCCGTCCGTCTGTCTCTCAGCGGGCTGTATCTCATGATCCGTAATAGGTAGACAGTTGAAATTTTCATAGAATCGCTATAACAACAAATAATAATAAAAAAAATTAAAGGGGCTCCCCTACTAGAAACGTGTATTACGATGGTACGGTGTCCTTCATGCGCGAGTCCGACTCGCACTTCGCCGGTTATTTCCTTTATATTTTACTCAAGGAATAGTTCATTAAAAGAAAAATGTTAGTTTGAAAACAATCTTTGGAAGAAGTTTGAGGGTGCAATCTATGATTTTTATATACAGTTATTTACATAATATAATGTAAGAAAATGTTTTGGTTGTAGAGGTCAATGCAACGAACATCACTCGTTAAGAACTAGCGACCCGCTCCAGCTTCGCCTGGCTTGGATCTAATAATAACCTCCAGACCGAATTTCGGTCACGGCGGCCTATCTCAACGGAGACTAGCCTTCGGCGCAGGATAGGATTATGGTGCCCAAGTGTATGCGCAAGCACAGGTGCACTCTCTATTCCCTCACTCTCACAGTCCGATGGGACGGTAAACCGACACGACCGGAGAGAGATCAGGCGCAGGACCAACGGCTTAACGTGCTTTCCGAGGCACGGGGTGAGAGACCGCCAACTTCCTGACTCCGGACAGCTACTGAGAATTTCTTGATGGAAAAGCTCAATAACTGATTTTCTTCTGCATGGTTATTTAGATTTAAGATAATCATCAAACACCATTATTTTATAAATTTTACAATTTATCGAAAAAAATCTCCATATTTTTCGGACAACATATAACATATATATAGCACTCCTGGAATTGCTCTCTATTATCTGCTCGTGAAGTTTCATTACAGTGAACCTATTGTAATGAAACTTCGGTAGGTAAATTGGGCCAGAATTCATAGTTACACAAAAATTTGTACAACTGACAGAAAACCAATTATACCAAGTTAAAGGTGGTGCCTCTTTTCAAATTTATACATTGAGGCACAATTCATTTCTCGGAAATAGGCTTATGTACAAACTATCTAATATCTACTACCACGTGTTAGTACAAGTTCCCGCAACATTATAGATATCATTATTTTTATCCTGTGTTAAACAATTTTAATTTTATAGTTTTTTTAACACGGTGCCTCAATCTAGATACATGGCAAATAGACAACTAGCTGTACAAATCATTAAAATTTAACTTAAGTCGAAAAATCAATAAATAAAACTAATATTAAAAATTACCTAGTACCTTAATCTAAACGTCCTTAACAAACACTGCATACAAAATTAATTATTATTTTCACGGTTCAAATCTACATGTATAATAAATCTGTAGAAAATTCGTGTCTGTATTTCTAATATTTTCTGGAAAAAACAAGTCCAAGGGACTAAACAAAGGGTTTTTAGAATTTTTGTCGGTCTGTCTGTTTATTCACGGATCACGCAAAAACCATTAGACGTCTTTCCATGAAATTATATGTAAAGGTAGTTAGGAACCCCGTGCAACTTATAGGCTACTTTTTATCCGATTACGGAACTTCAGTTAAGTATTTTCCTGCCTTTAAATGTTAATTTATATTATATATGATTGATGTGTTTTTTTATTTAATAAATACTATATTTATAAATAAAGCATAATAATTTATAAAGCTAGATGTGAACTAATAGAAACTGAAAAAAAGTTTTTTTTGAGTTTCATTTAAACAAATACGACAGCAGTGTAGCTTGTCGTAAGATACCATGGCACAGAAACAAAACGTGTACGATTCCTGCGAGGGGGGAAATCCTAGATGTCTGAGTAGTTTTAAAAAAAATCGTAGAAACGTGAAAAGAGGCTCTTGCGATATATACTATAAATATCAAAGAAAGCAAATTTTACTTAGACACAGATTTATTTTTATTTTAACTAAGTATAAGTAGAACTGCATTGATAGAATTCTAAAAGTCACATGTCAAATCCGATAATCGAACTGATCCAAACGTAAATTTCGTAGTACTTAAGCAACCCAAGTTTGATTCACAGCGAGTTTGACTCATATTTTAATTGCTTTGCATTTGAAGTGTCCATTACGTATTTGGTTATGAAGGAAAACTTTGCGAGGCAGTCTGCATATCTGAGAAGTTAAAAAAGTATTTGAGAAATTATTTTTATATGTGAAGTCAGTCATCCCACGCAGCGAACTTATTTTATCCTTAAACTCGTTGCCCAGTGGTGGGATGTATGTAGGCTGCTACTTTTTTACTTTTTATTATTATGTAGTTTTATTTCATTTATATTTTCGGAGATGTTTCATTTTTGTTTTCATTTTACTGTAAATATTAAGGGCAGTAAAGATAAGTTGAAATCATCAACGTCGTCGTCTTATCAAAAGTCCACTGCTAATTATGATCAGTAGTAGTTCGGTCTCTCCCATAGATTGCCAAATAGGCCTGATATATACCGTAGTTGCCACGTTACAAGTACAAGTTGGCAGGTGGGTTGGCAACTGCAGTTTTTTTATTATTTTGAGCTGTTATCAAGAAGACGCCGCTGCCCATCTTCTGTTTTAGTTTCCCTCCGGGACGATATGGGGTAGTGCATTCTTTTTCACCGCCACTACCAGGCAAATATATTTCTACTTCCGTTCATGAATATAGTTATTTACACGTTCACCGTAAATGGAACTACATTTATGAAATGTTGAAGTCTACTGGAACATAAAAAAATATCAGTATCTATTTTATGGTGCCAATCGATATTCAATAGGGCCAACAATTTGAATCAAATATCACAAATAATCACAAATAATCATTATACCGTAAATTAATAGAAGACCATGAAACCCAGCATTACTTTGTCAAAACTATATTAACTTTTATTATGAATAAATGTAAAGAGTAAAATGTAAATAACACATTACTGATACCAAGACATTGTAACCTTCATAAGGACACATCGGAAGAAATCCTCGATATAAAAAGTCACACAATAACGTGTTCATGTAGCATATTATATCGATGACAAATTTCAATTATTTACATCTAATAATCTCGAGAATTAAAAAAAACCCTGTGACAAATAGACGTAGAGACACTGAGTTGTTGTGAGAGTTGAATCTACAAGTGATCCAATTTTGCTAATTTTGGCACGGAGTAGTATTAATGATGTTCCTAAATTAATGAACACGCGAGCGAAGTCGCGGGTAAAAAGCTAGTTTTGAATATGTCAAGAGTTAGTACGGGTGAAAACAACATGGGAATTTAAGGCAGCCAAAGATGTTAGACAAGACAGCCTCATACATCCTCATCAGACTGTGTATTTTATTCACTGAATTCTTCACATTTATGCTGATGTGTCACATTGCGAAGGTTTTGGGAGATTTTGACCACATTTTAACCCAGCAGATAGTTCATAACGGTAGTATTATTTCTCAAGCCGCACAATTGGATAAAAACCTTGAGATTTATATCACCATCGAAGCACTTGTAACAGCGTTTCCACTAATAGTAGACGAAATAACTTCAGGTAATATTAACATTGGAGCACTTGTTTAGTCGTTTCCACTGATAGTTCACATTTACAGATACTTATTACACAAAATGACAAAAACGATAAAACATGAACAACAATCCGTCGGCAATAAAGTTCCCGCCAAAACTCCATAAAGATCTAAATAAAACAGAACTTTTGTAGAATCGATTTTTTTTTTATAAAATTGAAGTGATAAAAGAACTAACAGTCCACCGACTACTGCAGCTCAAGAACACCTGCAACCAACTTCAAACAACGAAGTCTACAGATGCTTTGTCATCTCTGAGGAGTAAGATGGAAAGCCTCATAGCATGTATTTATACTGGCTCTCCATACCCTCCAGACCGGAGCACTGCTATAGGTAAAAAGGTGATCCTACTTAGTATCCACTTACCATCAGGTGGACTGTAAGATCGTTTTATATTAGTTTTAGAAACTATTCCACTTCTGATGTTAGAAATTATTCTCAAAATTATTTAAATAAAAGAATGTTACTCGTATTAGAATTTACTCTGAAGGTTAATTGTTAAAAATAATAAAAGTGTGAGAGCGGATGTTCAACTTGCTCTCTTGCTAACGCAATTAATCATTATCAGGAATAAGACAGCGTACAGCACTACACATTCAGTATAGAGCAAATACAGTTCGACCAACCGTAATATGTACCAGTCACAATCACACATTGGTGTAACGTGAAGGACATTATTACATGATAACACCAAAGTATGCAAAGCAACAGCAACAATACTCATCTCAATTTAATACAGAGCAGCCTCTCAGCAACACGATCTTCCTTGCTTACACTAGAAGAACTACTACACGAATAGAACCACATCATTTGTCTTATTTAGGCAGAATCTCAGTGTAGAGTTAATGTTGTAGCGCAACGGGCATAATAACGATATGAGACTCGTAGAATTCCGAACTGATCCCTCTTAGTCGACTGCGCGATACTTTATACTGCTAAAACAAGTGGGAGATTATAGTTCCACCTTCAATTCTTCTTATTTTCTTTTATTATTTTACCCTCATTCCTAACATTAGATTTATTTTAGTTTTATATTTTTTTATTCTTGCAATAAAATCTCATTTGAATGGAGCCTTATGCCCTTAAATATTTCATACAACATAAATAAGCAACAGATTCGGTGTTTACCAATTTAATTAAATATATTTATTGGTTTGTTGTAACTATATTATACAAATTAAGCCTATGGACACATTATTTCAACAAATAGCGAGGGCGGCGTAAGGGATTCCATCACCCTGTTCTTATCGTTGATGAAGTAAAAGTCAAGTAAGGAAATTGTTTGAAAAATTTAGGCTTTGCAAGTAGAAAAACATTTCTAATATAAATGAGACTATTCATGTTTAATCACTTTCATGCCTTTTACCTAACTTCATAATTGAGTTGCAATGTAATCGACCAATTCCACCATATTACTCGTGCTTTTGATTGTTTCCCACCGTTTGGCTTAATGATGCACTAATGCGTTTGCACTGTTACCATTATACGGGAAGTCCACTCGAACGGCTCATTACTACAATACCATTACTAACCGCTAGCACGAAATGCAGCTATGAACGATAGAAAACCGATTGATATGGAAAATTATTATTATTCTATACTAGTGTGCGTAGTGGCGGATAAAGGGAAATCACTACACTATTTCATCCCGTAGGGGTTAAGGGCGACAAGGGTGATTAAACAGGAGATAGGCAGCAACACATTCCTAATAACAACTTAAAATAATAATAAAAACTCCGGTTGCCAAGCCGCCAGCCAAGCGTGGCAACTACGACAAATATCCACTTATAAGGCAATCTACGGGGGAGTCCTATGTTCAGTATTGAACTTTTGACAGGCTGTAATGAATGAATGAATGATTAGCTTGAATAAGAAAGTCCATTAAAGTCTTATCTTCATGTTTTTATAACAATGTTGTGGCAAACGAGCCCGCAGTAACATGATAGTCTTATTGCAGCGGACTCCATACAAAGAAAGACTAAAAGTTTGCTATCATCTCCGATAATATACCCTTCGCATTAGAACAGAACATTAAGCACTTTTTAGCAGCAGATGTGGATAAGTGGGTGGTATCCATTCAAACAGAGTCGTACTTGTTATGTAGGCAGAATAGGAGCCCTATTAAAAAAAACATGATTATTCCAAAAATATTGAAAACATTACTTAAAAAAGTAAAGTACGAAAAAGGATATATAGGATATTATATCGTCAAATAAATTCAAACCCTAAAACTACACTGATATCCCTACATAAAATATTCCAAACGTGGTTGGCGGATTACGACCATCTTTAGATTTATAGCAACCCTCTGTCCGCCATATTGTTCCAAATTTAAAAATATTTATTTTGCCTCTCATTCCCATAAATATAGGCTATCAGGAAATCGTTCGGTTAAACAATGAGTGGACTTTAGAGACTTTCCTTTTCAGATTTTATGTTTTTGGGTTGAATACAAAACTCGTTATTAAGTCCGCATTTACTGGAACAAGGAAATATTGAGATTTATTAAGAAATTTATTTTTGCTTTATTTTATTGTCAGATTTAATTAAAAGTCATTAAATAACGAAAATGCATAGATTATTTTCAAAAAAGTTCACCCTTCTCGAACCCTATTTGATATTGTCTTCTTTCGGAAGTTGTTGACGTAAACATAATACAGGCCGCAATCGAATAAATATGTAGTCTATGTATTCCTAATACAATAAAACCTAAAATAATTAATATATTAGATCCTTACATATAAAAATTGGCGTTTTGTACGGGAGGAATATAAAGTCAATTTTTTTGTAAAATATAATGAATTAATCAAAGTATGCACCGTTGTTATCTATGCACTTTTGCCATCTCATAGGTAGTAACATTGATCCCTTTACTAAAAAAACCATGGGGCGAGAATCAATAAACTCTTTGAAGGCGGTTTGGACTGCCGCATCGGGTTAATTTTTTCCTTGTAAGAAGTTGTCCATATTCCGGCAAAATGGTAATCTGTCGGAGCAAGGTCCGGGAGTACGGTGGATGTCGCAGACATTCAATTGTAGCTCATCTAACTTAGTGGTTGTTTGTTGTGCAGTGTGGTCTTGCGTTGTCGTGAAGCAGCAGTGGCCTAGAGCGATTGACCAATCTCGGTTGTTTAGCAGCTAGTTCTTCCTTCATGGTTTGCAGTTGCTGACAATAGATATCTGCCGTAATCGTTTGGCCAGATTTTAGAAAGCTGTAGTGAACGACACCGGCGCTAGTCCACCAAACACTCACAAGTAACTTTTCTGAGTCAATTTTCGTTTAGGGCAGGATTTGGCTGGGTCTCCAGGGTTCAGCCATTGCAACGAGCGCTTCCGATTATCGTACAGTATCCACTTTTCATCACAAGTAATGATTCGATTTAAAATCCCTTCATTATTGTGTCGGTTGAGCAAAGTAACACAGCAGTCGACGCGTGTTTGCAAGTTCGATTCACTCAATAGGGTATTACACCCATTTGCAAAGAATGTCTTAAATGAATCCTAGGTGATAATGAACCACTATAATTTTTATATAATTTTTTAAAACCTAACAGTGCCATAAAATTACTTTTAATCTATCGTTTTAAATTTTGAAAACGATAGCCGCCATCTGTTCAACTCGTGACGTCACTGTCCTAGAATTTTGCCTTTTATCAGAGGAATAAGATACTTTTGGATGTTTAATAATGAGTTATCATCTATATCATTGTTGTGTTGTACCTGAAAGCAAAAATACGGGCATATGAACACCGAGGAAGTTATGGATTCCAGTGCCAACTGCTTTAAATATGAGAAATACTTGGTTAAAACTGGCAAGAAGAGACCCGAAGGCATTGTCTACAAAAACTAAACTATACTTCTGTGAAGACCACTTTGATGTATGACTTATATTTAACTATCGTTTATACAAAACAAAACATTATGACATGATAGGGACCTATTGCAAGTCAAATTTTGTAATAGATTAGGTTAATCGCTCATCTGTCCCGCCCTTTGTGGGCCATTTTGACAGCCCTTGCAAGTGCAGTGCAGTGTTTTACTTAATTCGTGTTTTCTTCTATTATATGGGAATAATGACATGGTTTGTACAGAAAGATATAACAAAAGTTTTTCTCGCCTAAGCTTATATTATAATATCTATAACATTAGTGCTAAAAGCTAAGTAATAAACTCGCTTTGATTTCGAGAGATCGAGAATTTAATCCTGGTAGCGTCCTACGGAATAGGCACACTGGAGGCTTGATCGTGGCCGAGGTAATCTCCGCGGAACTCTAAACAAAACTTAGGAGTTCTGGACAGCATACGTAGATTCTAATAATTTTATTGAAGAACATTAAGTCAATAACATCTTTCCGCTTCTCCAGTGACATCAACTCAATGTATTCTAATGATATAGAGTACGATTATATATTTCCAATCCTGCCAATGGGGTACGATAAATGGCGTAGGTATGGCGTCGAAGATGCTCTCTTTGTAGCGTAAAAATATGATTGAAAATGTAAGCTTTTTTTCGCCAGATTTTAAGCTGTAGTGAACGACACCGGCGCTAGTCCACCAACCACTCACAAGTAACTTTTCTGAGTCAATTTTCGTTTAGGGCAGGATTTGACTGGGTCTCCAGGGTTCAGCCATTGCGACGAGCGCTTCCGATTATCGTACAGTATCCACTTCTCATCACAAGTAATGATTCGATTTAAAATCCCTTCATTATTGTGTCGGTTGAGCAAAGTAACACAGCAGTCGACGCGTGTTTGCAAGTTCGATTCACTCAATTCATGAGATACCCATCGTTCAAGTTTTTTACTTTACGGTTTGCTTCAAGTGGATTAATACACTTTTATCACTTACCCCGAAGCCTGCAGCTATCTCTGAAGTGCTTTGTCATGGATCCGCTTCCACAATAGCCTTTAATTCTTCATTTTCCACTTTGGTCTCCGGCCGTCCACGGGGTTGGTTCTGAAGGTCGAAATTTCCAGAACGAAAACGTGCTTTCTTTTGCGACACCTGCGCCGTACACATCATTAATCCTTCGAGCTGTTTCTGCAGCACTGGTGCCACGGTAGAAGTCGTACTCGTAAATTTACCGATATTTCATGTTTTCCATTGTGCGGTGATAAGCGACGCCAAAGAATAAAATAATTAGGAAAAACAAATGAACAAAAAATTTTCAAAACTCAAATGTACCAGCTAAATGTATTTATAAATTTGAATTTGGAATTCTTAACCAAAGAGGAGATATTTCAGATCAAAGTGGTCAGTACGACAAAACGCTAATTTCATATGTAAGGACCTAATATTACATTATATATTTTTGTCATAAAATTATTAATTTTCTATGATATTCGAAATTGTAACTATTAATTACGGAAATAAGTTTACTGTACATAATATACATACATAATAATTAATGTTTTGACAAAACAAATAGGAACACCTTAACTTTTATCTGAATTATAAATAATGATTATGATATCATGCTTCTAAACGGTTCTTGATTTCCACTTTTTAATATAATATTTCATCATAATATTTTAATCAGTCATTGTTAAAAAGAAGAGAAGGACATAGATATTATACTCACACGAATTTAGTATAATGTAGAGATAGGCCTCGGGTATGTTTTTCTGTTACATTGGATCTAACGCGTAGGGTATGCAATACATTTGAAGGAAAAACCAGGTCTGAAATCAAAAACACAGAACTCTATGTCAATCCAAAATTTATATACATATATTTTTTTTACAGAATAAGGGTGACAAACGAGCACACAGTCCACCTGATGGTAAGTGGTTGCTGTGGCCCATCGACATCTACATCTATCTTCGTTTGCGAATTTAAATGCAGAGGTGTAGTGCCGTGAGGACTAAGGTAGAATGCCTACACCATCTGGCTTGGGCTTAAAACCCAGGAAGCCTTAACGTCGTAACCGAGTATTGTGATCACGGTTGCAGCGCTGTCAAGCTTGTTGTCTCATGTCACATCTCTCCTGATCTCTCCTCTCTAACTAAATAGCCATGACACATGTCTTTTTTGCAAAAATTGAAGTTTTCCGAAATAAACGCAATTTTTTTCGATTTTTATAAACATTCAACATCAGCATCATTAAAGAATACTGCGTGTGCCTTTCAAGAATGCCGGAATGTATTGTCTTGAACAGGTGTCCATACTCACCACGTTTGAGGTCAGATCCGATACTTTTGCGATAAGCATGCTCCGTCCTATCACCATTTAGTTTTAGCGATATCGTCCGTCGATCAGTTAAACATTCAAGCGAGGTTGATATTTGTACAAAAAGTTTTTTTTTTTTAATATAAAAAGAGTGACAAAACGAGCACGCAGTCCACCTGATGGTATGTGGATGCTGTGGCCCATAGACACCTACATCTATCCCCGATTAAAAATCAAAATTTAGATTCGTTTTTCTCTCGAGGACTAAGGTGGAATGCCTCGTTTCTAGTTAAAAGGTTCTCCGGTTCCCCAAACTCATCATACGAAACACAGCGCCATTAAACTGCTATTGCTGGTATTATGTAAGAGCGTGGTATATCCCAGGTCGTCCCGACCTATTTGTGCTACAACTATATGTATAGCTGCAGCGTGACTCTACCACGTATAAATAAGTTGGCATATTATTTCTCACACCTTGGCATATTTTCATTTTAAAACAAATTAATATAACTTTTCAAAAATATTAAATAAAATAAGGAATATATATTAAGAAAATTGTCGGCAATAAATCATATAATCTCATCTCGCAAATAGCTAGCATCGTTCAATTGATCAACGACAGGGCATGTCCGGATTACATCGAAATCTTATTTATTCCTTGGGAAATTCAATTGTTACCTATGCAGTCAAATCTAATTTATTTCTACGGGATGAGTGACAATATTCAATCTACATTTAGAAACATTGTATTGTAAATTGATAAGTCTTACTGGATAAAAACTAATAAATGAAATAAAATATATTTGTCCGTTAAGAAAGTACAATATATTCCCAACATTATAGCATAAAAGAAATTATCCTTCATTTAAATATTGCAAGAATCATCTGAAAAAAAAACAAAATAATATCATAGTCTCAACAATAGTAAAAAATTTTTGGTATAAAAAATTAATATACCTACCACGTTTTTAAAACGGACTAAAAAGTATAACATTTTTTTTTGTAATATTCTTACATTGTTATCCGATACTGAGCTTTGTTTTAAATTTAAAGTCTCTAGTTTAAATTTAGTTACTAAATTCGACCCGAACAGATATACACAAAAGTGACTTAATAAAAACGTGGTAATTACATACATTTAATAAGACAAACAAACGCTTTGTCTGATGAGAAGATCATAATTTACTTAAAAACTCAAAAAGCTCGTTTGAATACAACGCTAATCAAACTATTTTATAACACTTCACGGAAAAATCAACATTTAGAAATTCTCTAGTTTAAAAACAGCCGTTGGGTATAAATCTTGATTTAAATCTTCACTTATATAATTTCCAAAACAGATAATGAATAATGATAATGGAAAACAGGATTCAGTTTTCTATTATCATTACCTGTTTTGAAAATTTCACCCTGAACACATAAGTAAGAATAAGTTATGCAGCCTTAATGGTTTCCAACCTATTTTCGATCAACGCAAACACTTTTTAAAAACCCAACAGTTACATAAAAATTGCGAAAATTTATTAATAACCTCTATACAAAAGTGTGTCATTCCGCGTAATTTTGTAATAATCCAATAAAATGATCATTACTAAAGGATTTCAATAATATGTTTTTTACAATCTAATATAATATAAATATATTTTAGTATCGTGTAGTAGTATCACAATAAAATCCATCATTAAATCCCCGTGCCGTAAGTTTTGTAAGGATCAACTAGAGAAAATAACAATATCGTCTTAAAAAAGCCAAATATCTTTTAAAATGTATTTAAGATAATTCTACATGGACAATTCTCCTTTGAGGTAAACGTTAGAATCATGTCAGATTTCTACTGAAATAAACCTCACGACACTTATTCTACAAAAAATAATATTTCCAAGACATGTGAAGTTCGCCAAAACGCATTGGGGTAGCGCGGTGGACATTTCCTTGCCCTAAGACCCTCTCAGATATGACAGGAGGCCTATGCCCAGCTGTGGGACGTATATAGGCTGTAACTTTAAACCTCACAATGGTCACTATCAGTAAGGAGGGCTCTTGGGACTCCATTTAGGATAAAGCTGGGCCTCTTGCAACCTTCCATCGCTTTGCTAATACACTAACCCGTAAAAAGTAGCATCGTCTAAATCTGTTGTAAGGGAGACAAGCGAATACACAGTGCACCTGATGTTAAGTGGATGCCGTAGTCCACAGACACCTTCATCTATCCTCGATTAAGAATCAAAATTCAGATGCTTTGTCACCCAACAGCAAGTTTCTAGCCAAACTATGATGTTATTGCCAAACTATGATATTAATAACATCATATGCCATATAATGATGTTATTTTTCAATGTAATTAATTAAATATTTAACAATCCGTAAAAATCCACACATGGACATGGACATGGACCTCTCACGTTGTAGGGAGAATTTGTCACACTTAGCAGGCGGATGAAATAATCGCAGTACCAGACGCCTTTGCTCGACGATGTTACCCGTCGCTGGTCTGACGCCAAGAATCAATTACATTAAATTTCCTCTGCAACAATTATATTTTAAACTACCAAAGATTTTGAGTGTAGCGGCGGTGTAAGAACATCCACTACCCCATATCGCCCCGTGGGCGTCGTAAAAGGCGACAGAGGGAAATTGAAACAGGTGATGGGCAGCAGCATCTACCTGGTAACAACTCAAAATAATAAGAAACTGCGGTTGACAACCCGCTCGCCAAGCGTTTCAACTATGGGAATAGCCCCTTGTGAGGCAATCTATGGCGGAGGTCTATGTTCAGCAGTTTTATAGGCTGTAATGGATGGAATGGATGGAAGGATTTTTAAAACTGCAACAATTGCACGGAACAGCAATATGAAATTTTTCATAATTTACATAAAATATTCATTAAAATGTCTTCAACACCCGACTTCAACAGACAATAAATTCACACCTTTTGCTTCTTTTAAGTTGCATACGTAATTTAATTACTCTGAAGAAAAATTATTTATAGTAGTAATAAATGAAATAATATTTTATTATAATCGAGAAAGCGTTATGCGCATTTAACAATGAATGAATTTTTGTTAATGAAAGTTTTAGTATTGACGTTTGACGAAGATTAAATTTTAAAAGTAGAAGGAACAACTAACAGATACCGTAATTGAGTTAACCTGAAAACGTCATGTTAAAGTCGACCCTTTTCTAAGTCGCCGCGATTGTGTTCATTTCCTTGTGACGTCTTGTAAGTCTGCCGATTTTATTAGCAAGTTACAAAGTTTGATATAGAGATAGAGATGTTAATATTTGTTTTTTATCATTTTGTTTGATTTAAACGGCACATCATGAACCTACTACTGCACATAATCATTTCTCTCCAACTCCAAATGATAGGTTGTCATCACTGAGGACTTAAAAGAAATGTCCCATAGCCTCCCCCCCCCCTACCCTTTAGACAGGAACACAGCAGGGGCGCACTTCTGACTGATGGCAGAAATAGAATTAATCATATTAGCAGCCCATTTAGACTCTTTGACAGAAAAGGAGCCCTACTACCTGAAACAGATTCCAGTGTATAAAGCTTGGCTGGTTTTTGTTTATTAGTATACTGTGACTTCGGTGTGTTATTTTTCTTAATTTAAACTTCTGTTTTATCATTATTTTTCCTTAAAAAAAATGCGATTTGTGTATAAACTGAAAGATTTGTCTATACTCAGTTGATTAGATGTGAATGGATACTTGCGCACTGGTAATGCTGCTTCCACCACCAGTCTGTGTTTAATTTGGGTTCGGATTTTCGAAAGAAGGGCAGCAATTGTTTGTCATTTTTTGTTGATTGTCAGTGAGCACCGGGTGCAAGTTAGGTGGGCATGTGAAGAATAAAGTGTTAAATTATCCTATTGTTATATGTAATGTAAAAATATGAAGTTGTGATTCATACAAATAAAAATATCCTATGAAAGTCTATAGTATCATATTTAAGTATTCCCTTCATTACTTACATACCTTTCGAGACAAGAGTCTAATCTCCAGCGAGCCCCAGGCGCGGCCTGGCTGTCTCGGGGAATTAAATTATGCTTTTCCATGAATATTATACTCGATGTCGCAATCTTTTTATATTACTTAAATCAACCTCGACTTTGAAATATCACTCGATTTATAATAATTTCATATCTTATCATTTGCTCGTAAATTAATCAAATTTTTTGGACCTTTATTTACATTTAAGAGAATTTTATTCCGACATAAAATTCTGAGGTATCTCAAAAACGAAGTTCTTTATTAGGATATTTCGATCTTTATTAATGAGTTGAAGTTAACCTTTACTACAGCTGTTTCCACTTCGGCGCCTTGAGATACTATGATTGTCGACTGTCTTCTCGGTTAAGCTGACGGCATCTCTACCTGATCGTCACTCCATCTAGTGGGTTTACCGCCCTACACTTTGCTGACCGGTCGCTCGAGAACCATTTTTCCCCGTCGGTTGTCGGTTCTTCGAGCTATATGGTCGGCCTATTGCCACTTCAGCTCACTGATCCAGACTATAGTGCAATTTTTATGGGCTGTAATGATGATGATGATGGTGGTGGTGGTGGTGGTGGTGATGGTGGTATTGACAATATAGAAGGAATCCATAACCAAGGAATTAAAAATAGACGAAGTAAAAGAAATTCCTTTGTTAATTGTTATTTGTTTGAGTATTACCTACATATGTACAGCACATCAAAATATTAACGCGAGAAAATTTTCACTTTATGATTGATCACGACTTTCGTTGTGGCCTCTTAGTCATGATAGATAAAAAGTTATGGTAAACTTCGGTTGTTTTTACAAAATGATGAACACCTATTGCATTTTATTGTAAAAGTAATTAGCTAACTGCTTCAGTAGGAGGGTAATGTTATTCGAGCGTGTGTAGGCTAGGTAGGTAATGTATGTCATGTATGTCTATTTCTTTGGCACTCTCTGTGGCCTAAACGGCTTGCTGAATTGTAACATATGGTGTATCGTTAGATTCGTCTTTATTGTAGAATTGACATAGGATATACAAATCATCCCTTTTTAGTAAACTTTTTAGTAGTCGGGGTTTTTAATTACTGTTCGTATTTTATCTAACATACAATAAATATACTTTTAGTAAATAACTACTTTTTGCAATTATTTCAAAAGATAAACAATATAGTACCAAGTCACCCCATAGCATATATACGATCAGTACTTCATATTGAACGGAATCACGAAAAAATTAGGTTGAATAATTTTCTGTACATACCTACGACGATTCTTTCTAAACTAATATGCATTCTACTCTACAATTCACACTTCCTACTAACTTCTAAAATATATTTGTAGTTCCTATAAGCTACTGGTGCAGTTTTAAAATTTCTGAGATTAAATATTTAATATGAAGAAAAACAAAATTCTCCGTTGTTTACAATAAAATATTATATGAGCCTAATACAAACACCCAAATATACCTCATTTTAATTTCCGTTCGCTTACACAAGACATTCTCCAAACATTGATTAGATTGACCCTACCAAACATTGGATTTTTCATGTTTTTATTGAAAACCTATTAGCTCGGTATCGATTTAGCCCGGACGTCAGGTGATTTACATCGCAGCCTTCGTAATTCGTTGCCCTGACGGACGTCCCGTATAAATCAACGTTGGACCCCCGTTAACCGGACATTTATCTCGGCTCAACGATAAAAAACTCTGCCGTCAGAAGGACGGGAGCGTTGTAAGTCGCGTATACTTATTGCGATGCCAGTTTTCGGTGACAATACATATTGGTGCCTTTTTTGCTAATTACTTCCATTTACTTACCGAAGTAAAGATGATAAACAAGTTAACAGTTACAACACCTACATCTATTATCGATTAAGAAACAAAATGTAGATTCATGTCATCCCTAAGGACTAAGATGAAATACCTCATTGGATGGAATATTCTGTGAAAGCGTGTGTGACCGGGCTGGCCCATTTAAGATGCACCCATAATTCAACTGCAGCGTGGCACCACATCCATCCTTAAAGCCGGCAGAACCAATTACTATTCAATTTTTTTTATATATACTCATGAACTAATTTAGAGAAACGCAAAAAATGTGTATAAAACAAAATATCATGGATATTTGTAACAATTAAATTTATGGTAGTAAAATGTAAATGTGTGGTAGAGCCATGCTGCAGCTATATTAGTAGTATAGTTGTAGCACGAATGGGTCGGCTCTACCGGAGAAGGACCACGCTCTCACCGAATACCAGCGTAAAATAGCAGTTTAACGCTGCTATGTGCCGTATGGTGAGTGTAGAGAACCGGAACCCTTTTACTGGAAACAAGGCATTCCATCTTAGTCCTCACGGGTGATAACGCATCTGCATTTTGATTCGTAGTCGGGGTTAGATGTAGATGTCTATGGGCCACAGCAACTACTTACCTTCAGGTGGACTGTGTACTAGTTTTCCACCCTTATCCTATAAAATAAAACAAAAATAAATAAATAAATATTAATTTGGATTTTACTTATTATACATTAATTTAAAATTGCAAAAGTCGAAAAAAGTGAATTATCACGCATAAAAACAAATCTATCTCATATAAAAGAGGCAAATGGCACTGCAATTTCTTTCAAGATCTCAGTTACATGACGTGCCGCCGTTAGTGGACCATTCTCAATGACGCGGAGTTCCGTACGTGCCCCCATACAAATACCTCCCCATACCATAACTGAACCTCCACTAAATGCTACTTTTCCAATGATGTTGCCCTGAGTATTCCTCTCTCTCGGGCGTCTCCACATTTTAATCCTTCCATCATTTGGCTTCAGGCAAAATCTGGACTCATCTGTGAATAGAACTTAACTCCAAGCTTCGTCATTCCAATTTTCGTGATTGCGAGCAAATTTACTCGAGCTACTCGATGGCATGTGGCAAGAACCCCTTCTTGCCTCTGGCAGGCAAGTGTAAATACACTTCGGCCGATTTCAGTCTTTTTCTCACAGTTTTTATGCTTACTGTAACCCCTCGAACTTCTTGGAGCTTCATTCTTACCTCAGAATAAGTTAAGGTCTAGTTTCTAAGCACGTTGGTAACTATGAATCGGTCATTTCTGGCCACAGTTTTCCGTTTACGTCCCTGTCCAGCGAGTCTCGTATACCGACTGCTGACATCTTTTGACAACTCGGTGTACGACAGATTTTGATACTCGTAATGTTTAGGACACATGTTTGTAGGTGTGCCCAGTTTCAATTAAAGTTGCAGCCCTAGCAACTTGAGTGGCGTTTAGATCTGACATTCTCAGTATATTTGCAGTAATAATTCACACTTAATACGATAAACAAGGCAGTCAAGTTTAAATAAAACTAGTTTTACGGATTTTATCGCGTATATTGACTTATTTTATATTCCCGACGTTTCGAGTACTTTACAGCACCCATGGTCACGGGGGAGACTGAGGTATTTGACGTCCCAATGTCATAGTTAACCACAGTTACCTCCAGATTAAAAATTATTAATTTTTGTTCCGATCTACGCAGTATGAACTTACAGTATCTTGAAGTCTTGCAGTTGTATGCTTGGGTTGGGATTTAATTTTATTAATTATAGGATCTCAAGCAGATGGTAGCACCCAGCCATCTTCTCTATTGAAATTAGGATGTTTTTTGATTTCAACAGCCTCGCGAATCATCATTGGAAGGAATCGGAGTTCTTTAGAGATTTGTGGTCTATCAAATCTAATGTAGTGACGGGGTACCGATCCTGTACATGTTCACAGACTGCAGACTTCCCTTAGCGTCGATTCTTCACATCATCTATGTGTTCTTTAACGCGGGTTTTTATTGATCTTTTAGTTTGTCCTATATAAGAGAGACCACATTCACAATCAAGCTTGTACACTCCTGCATCTTGCAGAGGGACATTACACTTGACTGATGGTAAAAACTGAGTAATCTTCTTCGGCGGCTTGAAGTATGTTTTAATAGAAGCACGCTTCAGGATGTAGCCAATCTTGTCAGTGACACCTCTGACATATGGCAGTACAGCAGGCACTCGCTCGACTGTGGCCGGCTTCACTCGTTCACTGTGCCGTAGGCGCGGGACCCGAAGCTTATCGTCGTGCAAAACTTGCTTGACGTGTTGGAGCTCGGCGGCCAGGTGTTTACTGTCACAGATCCCTCGTGCTCCCTGAAACAAAGAAGGCTGAAGGCTATTGAAAGCAAAAAACATCCTAATTTCAATAGAGAAGATGGCTGGGTGCTACCATCTGCTTGGGATCCTATAATTAATAAAATTAAATCCCAACCCAAGCATACAACTGCAAGACTTCATGATACTATAAGTTCATACTGCGTAGATAGGAACAAAAATTAATAATTTTTAATCTGGAGGTAACCGTGGTTGACTATGACATTGGGACGTCCAATACCTCAGTCCCCCCCCCCTCCCGTGACCGTGGGTGCTGTAAAGTACTCGAAACGTCGGGAATATAAAATAAGTTAATATACGCGATAAAATCCGTACAACTAGTTTTATTTAAATGTGTAGTGTTCGCGTAAATATAAGAAATCATTAAGGCAGTCAAGGTTGGAATAATTTTTCGTAGTACGAAAGAACTCAATAATTACATAAAAACAAATTAAATTCGAAAAAAAACATTACAAAGCTTTCTTTTTTTAATAGCATTTACTCACATTTGTGGCCACGATGCATGGCGCACGATAATTAAAACAAGATAAATTAAACCCTTTTTTGCGTTCCTATAAACTTGTCGATAAGTGTATATTTAATATGATTCTATGTATGAGTGGAAAGGAAAACAATCAGACATTCTCACCTGCGCGCGGTGTACAAAGTTCAGTCAAGTACTGAAGGAAAAAATCCAAACATTGCTTACTCAATTTTTACAAAATCCGGAGCAGAGAAATAGTACCGGAGCGTTGTTTTATAATAATCTAGATCTAACAAAGATATTGTTCGATTCAGATCGTTATTCAGTGACGCTCTGCGTGAAAGATCCGAAGAAGTTTGATTTTAAGATCCACCTGGCAATTTTATGTCCACGATAAATAGTATATCATCGCCAAGACAGACGACGGGACGCGGCATTATAAAGTGCGAAACGATGGGTACCGCGACTGCTAAAAATCCGCCTACTATGCGTGGCAATTATCAAATCAGTACCTACATCTTCTTCCACTATAGGCGAGGCCCATGTTCAGTGTATGGTTACCGATGATGAAAAGATTTTTGGTTGTAGCACAGACTAAACATTTTAAACCGCCCTAAGTACTAGATTATTCTAGTAAAGGCTCTATTTTTGACTGAAACACCTGGAAAGTTGTCGTAATTAGAGAGGTAAATATATTAAGTAATATAAGGTTACAGAAATTATATTTTTTAAGGTCAAATGTTTTCAACAACAAACGATTATATTTAAAAATAACATTAACCACACGCTAGTTATTTTTAAAGCGAACGCCGTTGTCTTCTTAATATATTAAAACAATAAGTATGTCCATAAAACAAGCAAAGTGGCTTAGTCGTTATGGGGCTGATGTTTATTGGTGCAGCAGGTTGGGTGTCAAAACTTTTTATGCGTAAAAGTTGACGATCGTAAAACATGTTCAGGTGGATTAAAAGGGGCGATGGAGTTTTAGGGGTTACGTTTGCATTTCAGATAAACGACACGTCCTTATTTGCTCCGTACCTACGTAATTTGTACGTGTGCATAAATCCTTCGTCGTACCTTTCTCATTTTCATCTGGTACGGTACGAAAACATTATTTGTAATTTGTTGCAGCTACGAGTATATCGTATCCTTGTATGAATTTCAAACTTCTATTTATATTTACTACTTTCATTCGTTAATATGAAAAAGTTTTTATTCTTAATCACTAATCATTATATACGCATTACGTTCAGGTAAATTTAACAATCGCTTACCTTACTTTCATTTGTTAACACATCAATAAAACTCTTTGTCTATTAAAGTTTAATTGTTGCAAACAGTATGGCATGTGAATTTCTACCACTTCCATGGTTGGAATCCCCTTAGAGAGGTTACCTATTGAACGGGATGGATCACTCGACGGTACACCGTAAATGAACTTTAAAATATACCTACTTCGATGAGATTAATTAATTTATAGATGACTTTAGAGTAGAAGATAAGTAACAGGATGCGAAATTTCATTCGCAGTACCTATGCTCTCGTTTAGATTTAGGCAATATTTTTTTCCTATCTTGTGCACAATTAACAGAGTGCTCCCTACATTGTTCACGACAGTGATGCAGTTTCTAGTTTGCTGCGTTTGTAGGTCGACATAAAGACAATGTCGCGCTTACAAAAATGCGACATCGCATCACTCAAGTGCAGACAATGAGTCGACGTGTTAGAAGCTTTCATTACAAAAGCATTCCCAGCTCTCTGTCCAGAGTGCATCATAATTAGAACTACTAGTTAACATGCGTTATTACAATCTGCATAAAGTCTTTATTTGATTAAATTGTTTGCCGTTCGTTATACTGCATTCATAAATGAATAACCAGCAAACTTTTCAGGCGTAACATCTGTTGTTATCAGTAAAAAATGTCGCTTAGAAGTAGTACCGACGAACATTTTAAAGAAATATTGCAGAAATTAATTATTTTATAACTACTAAGTATTTTACAAGTATATATCCATTACGTATATTTGTCTATGTGTATTTTATATAATGTAAAACGCCTGCAAGAGACAGAAAAATCTTGGGTGTGGGGATAATTTTTTTTAATATTAAATATTCCAAAAATGCGTAATAAATTCGAGTCGAGAAGAATTCCAACAGATAATAAAAAACGTAGTGATTATAATATTCTCTAAGATAAAAATCTCTAATATGTTATGTAAGCCAGTACGGTGGAGGTAATCAACATCTGAATAGTTTTGCATCTTATAGTGCAAGTAACAATGCTAATTTGCTTTTCTAGCGTGGTGGTTATAGTAAATTGAGATAAAGTATAATGGAATTAAGACGTTAAAAATATAAGCTCGTTATATCTTATAAAGAAATAATTATAGAAAAATTATAATTTGTTTGTTAACCTAGCTTAACAATACGATAACATGTTTAATAAATATCACGATGTGATAACAAAAGAAAAAAAATCATTACCTCATTTCGTCCCGTGGTTATCGAGATATTCAACTAATAATTATTGTTAGGATTTCCATAAAACTTCGAACCCGATGAGATTGTGATACAGTTGCCATATGTATAGTAAGTATATTATCTATGGATACAATATCCAAAAAAAAAGCGTATTTTACAAACTTATACGTGTGATGTTAAGTTATTACTGTTATTTAATAACGATATTAAAATATCAAGTGGGTCGGCACCACTGACCTCTATATATTAGAGGTCAGTGGTCGGCACGCAGCTGATAGCGTCTAGCGTCCTTCGTTTCTTTTTGTTTTTCTTTTTTCTACATATTTTCTTGAGCGTGCAATTTCTTCTCGGCCAGTATATTTATACAACAAAAAGTTCAAAATGAATTAAGCTAAAGTGAGGTGTTTCGTAAAGCAACTTAGAGTTACTCTTTACAAAACACTTACTCTTTGAGATAGATCGCTAACATAATGGCTTGATTTTTTTTTTAATTCGTAAAGGTAGAATTTTGTTTTCGTAACGTGAATAACATAGCGAAATGCACACAATACAATATCTAAAGATAATTTTACTCTTAAAAAATAATCACATTTATCAAACTACTCTGTAAATAAAACAGTAACTATACACGGGAGAAGCCAATTCATAATGCCATTCGCACGTGACAAGTTATGTTTTGCTGCAAAAAGTTTCATTTAGCCCTTGAGTTATATCCGACGGCGGGTGTTGAGCGCGTTATTGGTCGCAACGAGCACCCACTGCAATATGGCTGAGAAAAATTACAAGTAGAAAATCTCGAACACCCTTCGACCTGCAGCAAAGGGTATGTGCGTCGAGTGAGAAACGACCGAGCGTTAACACGACGTATATTTTTTCGTCGCTGTATAGAAAGTTATAAGTTAAGTGTATTGAAGTAAAACCAAAAGCAAGTTAGGTAAGGACTGGGGCAGGAATTGTGTGCTGGCTTTAAGCTAATGAAATTTTAGAATAATAATTTACACCATTTTCAGCGCTGAAAGAAAACATCGTACCTATTAAATATATTTTTCCGACCCGCATAGGAGCGTCGCGAAGGAATGTACCCTATTCATAACCATCAGGTGTACTGTTTGCTCGCTATAAAATCACCCTTATTTTATTTAAAAAAATATGACATCTCTTTCTCTCCCTTATATAAAATAGGTACATAAATAAACTAAAAAATATATAATTATTTGTTGTAGGAAATATCTCATAAATATTAAACGACTATTGAATGTAGCCTAAGAACCTTTGTAGAAAGTAGCTTTGAAACACTTATTAAAGTTACTTTAGAGACATTATTAGCAATGAAAATAATAATCAGTAATGTGAACTGACACCTTTCAACACACACAGTAGAAGGGAGATAAAAAATATAAATAATGTATGTTCAGGTATAAGTTACGTATCTGCCAGAATTAGAACAATAAGTTATTGGAGGAAATTTTGATTACAGTCACAAAATAAGAAAACTTTGCACATAGTGCAAATCCGGTAGGAGCAAGAGCGATATTATGTCAACATTAGTGTTGTTGTCGAATTCAATTTTCAAGAAATTTTATTTAAAAAGTTGGTAGGTGTTCTCGTCACGATTTTCTAAACGACGTTATTCGAAGAGCTCCTCGTCTATAGTCCCTCGATTTTAGAACCTCGTGGAATTTTTAGTAGTTTTTTTTTAAACATTACAGGCAACAAAGGATTTGGAATTACTACCTATGAAAACTTATTTGTACTGGATATTGGCCGCTAGAGAGTGTTTAATGGCAATAAATGAATGTCTCTATCTAGTATTGTATTACATTTGTACTTTACGTAAAATACTCAGACTGTAATGAATTGCGATCAATCCGCTTGCCAGACTTGGTGATTACTACAAATCTTGCCATATGGAGGTACCATGTCCAGTAGCGGAATGGCTATGGACTAATTAGAAGGAAAATTATGAAAAACAAAAATAAATTACAAGGTTTAATTACCCCTAAAATACATAACGTTTACTAAAGTAAAACATGACACGCAACATAGAACTTTAATTTTGTTTTCCATCGCATCGTTACTTTTCTTCGCGTGCAGCAAACCTTCAAACACCCCTGTGTCAATCCCCATCTTGAATAATGTCAGCGGGAGCCAAACGTACTCTCCATAATAGGATCAAAAAGTCGTCATGTTTAAATCGACGACTTTATTTCAAAATACATTAAAAAATTGAGAACTGAAATACTTCGCTAGTAAATTTAAGTTTTACGTACTTAAAGATTTAACGTAACTAATTGTAATTATGATATAAACCAAATAAATTCAGAGTATTTAGCCAAGCAGTTTGCTTCGTCATTCGTACGTATACGTACCTACAGCAAAAGAATGAAATAAATTGTTAGCACCAAGGCAAAAGTGAATAAGGCTTAATAAGAGGATATTTTGGTTGGTCTTATTGCTTTTTTTAAATAATTAATAATATTTAAAACTAAACTTTTTATAAAAAATAAATATCGACTTCGAAGAATTTCAAAGAACAAAATAACTTCACAATCTAAGTTGTTGCTAAGACCTAATTAGAAGAATTAAAACCCCGACTTCAGACTACTTTTTAGTTGTTTTTATGTTATTTTTTACCTTGTTGAGTGAACTAAGTAATATTATCACAATCTCAATGTCGTTTAAATCTTACAGGGTACATAATCAGGCGTCTAAATACATTAAAAATTTTCATGCTTATTTTGCCGACCTTAGGATTGGATTTGTTTTTAGAAATTTATATGGGAACAACCCTAAAGTATTATAATCTCTAAATATAAAATTTACAAGGGTAAAATTAAAAATTTGTACAACCGACTTCAATATAAACAAAATAAGAACATCATTCATGTAGTCGAAGTCAATTAAATACGCATTATTAAGGATAACTCAAAAACTACTGTTCAGATCTTGATCAAATTTATATGGGATCACATGAAAAGCACCAGCTTTCAAAATATAAATATAGAAAGAATCATCAAAATCGGTTCATCTAGAAAAATGTTCTGAGGTAAACACATAAAAACTACAGTCGAATTGGGAACCTCCTCCTTTTTGAAGTCGGTTGAAAATGACGAAGATATCGCGTAACATACATACAAAAAAGAACATACAGTCAAATTGAGAACGTCATCCTTTCTTGAAGTCGGCCAAAAATAAATATATTTTTTCATTTTTCAATGTATAAATACAGTTTTCATTTCGAGTTCTGTAATCTGCATATAGTCTATATAATCTGCACCCATGCTCACCTCCGCAGCTTCGGCTTATTGGTCGCATTCGGCGACCAGCCTCAGCCTCTACGGCTCGCACAGATACCTGCGATTTGCCACAGCGGTCGGGGGCTGCTCTCCCTCCGCGCCTACAGCTTTACAAAAATACTCTAGGGGTAGGGCAGACACGATTACGTGGAGTCGGGGCGTTCTGATTCGGTTTTATTACAGATTCGACCTACCTTATCTATAATATATAACTAATAAAGAACAAAAAATGCCGTTCATATCTTATAGTAAGGTAATGGTGGTCCTGAACCCGATAATACCCAGAATATTACCGTCATGACGGTAATATTCTGGGTATTATCGGGTATTATCGGTAATATTCTGGGTACTATATGGTATATAGTATTTTTGTAAAGCCGTAGGCGCGGAGGGAGAGCAACCCCGACCGCTGTGGCAAATCGCAGGTATCTGTGCGAGCCGTAGAGGCCGATGCTGGTCGCCGAATGCGACCAATAAGCCGAAGCTGCGGAGGTGAGCATGGATGCCTGTGATTTGCTACGCAAGGGCGAAGGGGCTGCACTCCCCGCAGCGCCGAAGCCGTTGCAGAAGTAACTATGTCAATATTCCTGCAAAGCAAATTTCAACAGTTCGTTGCGGTGAAAATTTTAGAGCAACTAATTTTTAAACTTGGTACCTAATTAGCACCTAAAAAGCCCTAATTTGGACTTTTTCTAAAAGCAATTTCGATTCTATTCCGATTTTCAGAAAACCTGCATTTTGCATCTGCTTTGTTCTGAATAACGACTTTATTTTTATTAGGGGTACCTTGTCATTGCCTATACTTGCAGCACCTAATTAGCACTTAATTCCTTGCTATTAATATTTATCGTATATCTAATAAATTCATTGCGTTGCTAGCGATTAGAAGTTTTGCTAGCAACGCAAATTTTAACAGTACGTTGCGGTGAAAATTTTAGAGCACCTAATTAGCACCTAAAAAGCCCCCAATTTTGGGTTTTTGTAAATGCAAATTCCTGACGTGATGATTAATCTAATAACGGGAGCGGCTAATGTCCAACAGTAGATTTTTACGGTGACAGGGTTTTCAATCTTAATATTTTGTTCTTCAAATTCTGACACTGTATCCGATTTTATTGTAATTAATGATTAATATACATAAGCGTTAGTTAAAAAATCGTAGAAACTGTCACATCACAGGTAATATTGTATTTTACATACTCTCTTGTTTTTAGCGTATGAGTACCTACGAATATGCTATATGCAGATTACAGAACTTGAAATGAAAACTGTATTTATACATTGAAAAATGAAAAAATATAGTTATTTTTGGCCGACTTCAAAAAAGTTTTTTACGTGGTAGAGCCATGCTGCAGCTATATTAGTAGTATAGTTGTAGCACGAATGGGTCGGCTCGACCGGGGAAGGACCACGCTCTCGCAGAATACCAGCGTAAAATAGCAGCTTAACACTGCTGTGTTTCGTATGGTGAGTGTAGAGAACCGGAGACCCTTTTTACTGGAAAAGAGGCATTCCATCTTAGTCCTCACGGGTGACAACGCATCTGCATTTTATTCGTAATCAAGGATAGATGTAGATGTCTATGGGTCACAGCAACCACTTACCATCAGGTGGACTATGTGCTCGTTTGTCACCTATCATATAAAAAAAAACTTAATTCCTTGCTATTAATATTTATCGTATATCTACTATTATCGTCACTGCGTTGCTAGCGATACGTTTTGCCAGCAACACAAATTTCAACAGTTCGTTGCGGTGAAAATTTTAGAGCAACAAATTTTTAAACTTGACACCTAAAAAGCTCCTAAGTTAGGGTTAGTTTTGCGATCCGTTTCTCTCATTTCAATAGTGGTTCAAGCTGAGGTTCGTACCTCCTTCTCAGGGGCCCTTGAATCACATCGATCCCCCGTAGTTCCAAAACCGGGGCCAAGGTGATTCGGGACTGCAGTCGGCGTCGCGGCGCTTCGCTTCGTATGGTGAATGACGAGAACCGCGGAGACCTTATTTATAAAAGTAACAGGAACGAACGAGGCATACAATCTCAGTGGTCAGTCGTGTTCGGATTGCTCGGGAAAGTGGTCAGACGTGCCCGGATTGCTCGGGAAATTGTTATTAGCAAAGCAATGTGGGGAAGCCTATATGTCTAAGTACCTAATTTAATATTTCGAGTAATGTCCGTCGTTAGGTACGTTACTTAAACAGCACTTAAAATTGCCCTACAGAGGAGAGGTCACTGATAAAAGACGCAAAGATAAAGTAATTGAAACTAATTCTCTCTAATTCTTCATTCATTACATCCCTTCACAAGTCCACTGCTGAGCATAGTCCTACCCCAGGGAATGCCCCATAGCACGCTCCTGAGCCACCTGCATTCATCGACTTCCTGCATGTCTTACCAGACCGTCATTCCATCTACAGGAGGCCGCCCTACACTTCGCCTACCGGTACGAGGCTGCCACTCGAGAACCAATGGGGAAGAAATTCTCTATCGGTTGTCGGTTCTTCGAGCTTTATGGCTGGCACATTACCACTTCAGCTTACTAACCCGTTGGTCTATGTCGGTTACTCTGGTTCTACTGCGTATACCCTCATTTCTAAGTTTATTACACGGAGAAACCCCGAGCATAGCCCTCTAAATAGCTCGCTGAGCCACCTTGAGCTTCCTCATATGGCCAGCAGTAAAGGTACCTTATAGTAATAGGACTTAAATAGTGTGCCTATCTCAGGACTGTAAACACATCTCCATTTTAATTATTAATCGAGGACAGAAGAAGGTGTCTACGGGCCACAGCATTTACTTACCATCAAATGTACGCTGTACCAGTTTCTCATCCTTACTTCTAAAAAACATGAGCTTAAAAGGTTATATTGTACAACTACTATTCGTACGCAGAGTGATCTTTATTAATAACATTTGCTATAGTAACCTGACAACGACCAACGGAACGAAATGGTGTGGTAGGTTCTCGGTTTTATTTTCGCAAAAAAATATTTTTCTCATGTAAATATTCGGCGGCGAAAGAAAACAAGGAAACCTACATGTCTGGAAATTTAAAAATATTTCGAGTATAAGCAAAGGCTGCCGAAACTTAGGGAAACGAGGCGAACTCTTACCAGCTCCAAAAACCTCAAAAAAGGTGCCCAGTAGTGGGATGTAGGCACTTTATATTTGTCATACTGAAATTTCTAAAATTTTAAAACCCTTTAACCTAAATCTGAAGCTTTACAGAAACGACGATAAACTCTATCTAGTGCAGTCCAGTGCCTGTCGCACGGTCAACTTCCGGTCCAACCGGACGTCATTTCAAAACCGGAAAATCGCCAATCTCCTCTCCCTATCTGCGATTCTTTTTTTGTTACACTTTCATGGTATTAGCATCTGGCGCCCGTTCTGTTCTGTCTATTCGTGCAATAATCTTAAATCCATTTAATTCAAAAAATTTGACTACTTTTATTTGTTAGTTGCTTTGGTTAAAATTTTTAAACAGTACTAAAAAAAATTATCATTAATCACAATAATAAGTTGTAACATAATGTTGTTCAATTCGTTACAATATTTTTGTCCTGTACGAGTATAGATACCTACCTACTACACTACATCTTAGTATTAGTTTTAAGTATCTGCATATTTTATCACCCGCTGTTATGGTGTTTTGAGATATGTATAGAATGAATTACCCTTCTATTTGCTTGCTGGGCTCTCCAGATCCTCAAGCCGATTAGCCGTGTCTTTATATATCGTTGTCTCTGTCACGTAACATATAGACAACAATAAATTGAAGAATTAACAAAGAGATAAGAGAAATAAGAGATTTTGAAATAAATAATTATAGGACGGATAATACATAATGCAAAAGGTGTTTTAAGATATTTTTAATATTACAGGCATACCAACGTCCCTGCGACCTCGTCTCCAAGCGGAATCTATCCCCCTCAATCCTAACCTTTCTGAGCCATCACGAGCTTACAGAAAGAGGTCTCTGCATTCCGCGCCATAGCAGAGCGAGGGCCAGTTTTCTAGTTTCTAGGTATTTTCTGACTAGGAGCCCATCTGAGTTAGTACGACCCTATACCCTAATACCTAATTCTCTGATATCCCTTTCTTTCTGCTGCCAAGCTATGCAATCACTTCATGTCACGGTTTAAAGGACACATTATAAGAACAGACTATGATATATTTCATCTTATTCCTCAGGGGTAGCAAGGCATCTGTGACGTACTGTGTTGAATATATTTATTTTTGGAACGCAGTTTTTTTACGCGGCTTACAGTAGAGTGAACTGGCAGAAATCGTCACGTAAGGAAAAAGGGTTATACCCCCTCCAGGCTACCTTCCCTCTCTTTCTCTTTCTATTATATACGGTTGTATGTGTGTGTTCGTATGAGTATCGAGACCTCATAATATATAACCTCAAATCTAAACGTGTAAATATAATGTAAAACTATTTTTTGCTACCTACTGTTTTAGACCCCCCGCGCACTAGGCAGCCTGGCTGCGCAGCCAGGCTGCGGCGGCCGAAATATTTGAGCAGCCACTTTTAAACAGCCAATGGACGGCCAGTTGACGATCACTGTATTCTTCTGAAGATATATTCATATTGCTTTACGGCATTCAATTTCGCGAATAAATTTCTCCGTATCGAAAGTCTTTTTGTGGTTTCGGAACACAAAATACGTCTGGGTGCTACGGCAAGTGCGCGGTGACTGATGGCAGCCACATACATTCGCCTACTCGCTCTGGCTGCGCGCAGCCAACGGGCTGCCGCAGCCGGGAGTTCGTGGCTGCTTAGGTGCGCGGGCTCCCATACACCGTCATATGTTCGACTGGCTGCCGCAGCCAGACTGCCTAGTGCGTGGAGGGCCTTAATTCACACGGGATTTATACAGTCATTATTACAATTTTATAATGGAAAGTTGAGAAACAGAAACTGCAGCCAGTGTAAATAATGCAAACTTAGAAAATTAAGTTAATAAATCATACAAAAAGTATTTGCTGTTTACATAAATTTAAGAAACTACGTTCCTGACGGGGGTCCCCCTACCGTACAATTTTTTTTATAGATTATGGGTGATAATCGAACATGCAGTTCATCTGATGGTAAATACTGGGGCCCATAGACATCTATCCTCAATTAAAAGTCGAACAAAAGATAGAATGCCTCTTTATCAATAAAAAGGGTCACCGATTCTCTGCACTCACCATATGAAACACAGCAACACTAAGCTGATATTTTACGCGTGTATTCTGTGAGCACGTTGTCCTACCCCGATCGAGCCGTCACATTCGTGCTGCAGCCATAATATAGCTGGAGCTTTGCCTATATTTTATTAGTTTGTGATTACATTACATGTAATTGACTGCAATAAGCAATTACAAGCAACTCTACTACAGAGGGCACTTTGTTCGCGACGGCCAAATAGTGTTAAGAAACGAAGTGATTAAAGACAATATTAAAAGTGAAATTACTGACAAAACTAAGTGAAAAGTGTATTAATATCGATTTACAACATATTTATAACCTTAATATGTTAGTATAGAACATCGAATTTGATAATAGGTAAGCAAATATATATCTTATTATATACTAAGAAAAGTCGAGCAATCAGAGCGCGACGTATTGTAGAACTTTCTAGAAGTTTTTAATTAACTGCATAATAGTTGATCTCGAAAATGATGGAAATAATTTTTATGTTCTGGGAGAATTATAAATATAATATTGAATTAGATTAAAATTTATAAACTAAGGAAGTAAAAGAATATTTAGCGTAATTAAACTTATTTTCTTTTTATAGTGAAATTAAAGAATTAATGTACCCAAATATTATGAAAATTCGGGACATTTTGTTTAATAACTTTTTATAATGTTAATATATTAAGAAACCTTTATGGTATACTAATAAAGGACTAAATTGCCGATTTAATAATATATAGTACATTAGTGTAGGAATTGAATATCTATGAATAAAATTATAATTTATGACAATTGTGTAGTGAAAATGTTATGCAATAAAGAGGCAAAACGGATATTGGCAAGCGGCTCACTTAAGGTAACGCTCGAGTCGACCTTATGGCATCGGGGCCCAGTAACATTGTAGTGTGAAGAGCTACCAGTAAGAAGCGGTAGTAACCAGTAGTAGCTGAAGTGACTAGTAGCAGAACCAAGAAGTAGCTGAATATAGAATATAGTGAATAGTAGCTAGCAACATAGTAGCTCATAATAGCAGCTACACAAGTGATAGTAATAGTTACTTGCACAACATAGTAGCTGATAATAGTAGCTAGATAAACATTGAAAATAAAAGCAGATAGCACTAGTAGTAGTAAGTTACTACCGAATAATTTAAAGAAATAGTCAACTGAAGAAATCGTCTGAAAATATAGTGACCAACCGATAGGGAATAACCGATAGTGAACAACCGATATAGAACAACCGTAGTTGACCAACCGTATTCAACAACCGTGGTCAATAACCAATAGTCAGAAGATTTCCGCCGAACAGTTGAGCAGTCGAACCGCTGGCCACTGCCTTGCCATTTGTATTCTATTTCGTGCATTTTGATTTAACCTCAGTCCACAGTACCCCAGCTGCACCCACAAAGACGGCAGTAGAAGTATCCTCCGGAACCTATAGGTGTAGGACGTGAGCGACTCGCGGAGTACTTTCGATAACACTTACTCCCGAGTTTCGCCCGTCAAGCACATTCGCTGGTCCTTCGGAACCGGATACATAATCGCTGCCGTATAGAAGCCGCTGGATTCGCCGAGTCAAGATGCCGATCACTCGTTCGCAAGGAAGAGGAGCCAAGACGTGGACCGTTGATCTAAAAGGAGGTTCATCGGACAATGCCGCCGCCATCCACCACCAGATGCCACCACGGTCGCCGTCGACAATAGAGGGCGCTGAGACGCCATATTGCCCTCCTGAGGGGGGGTACCCCTGCACGCGCCGGCCACTACAATCCAGCCAATGAAGCAGAGGGAACAGAAGATAGTAGGCAACGAAGACATTCACCGTGCATCGTCGCCAACAGCCCGGGAAGACAACCGCGCCAAAGAGCCACCGAGGGGCCACACCGATAACAGTACGAAGTCAAAGAAGACTATTCGGCCCAATAGAAGAATGTTGAAGGCTCGTGAAGAAGCATTGAAGATCAAACTGGAACTAGCACAGATCTCCTTACAGATGGCTGAAGAATAAGAAGAATACGACAAAAGTGAGTACGTCCGATTATGGCTGGAAAATTCCGTTGCCAAACAGAAGCCAACTCAAGTCGCAACCACCGGAGGGGAGGCCCCACTTAGTAAAACAGTACCAAAGCCACCCCCGGAAGTCGTCCACCTCAGTGAGCCGCCACAGGAGCTCACACACCAGGATCCCTATCCAGTAGATGTACCCAAGAATCTCATGCCACAGAAGCTCAACCCGGAACCGTCCACCAATGAAGACAGGGGGCTCCGACCATTTATAGTAGAGCTCACATCCACTATCGCCGCACTCTCTGACAAACCAAAATCAGAGAGTGCATCACTATCGTCGCATACTTTCGCAGCGTCGAAAGCTGTAATGACACTGCCAAGCTTCAGCGGAGTACACACCGAATAGCTTTCATTCCGTGCCATCTACGAGACAACCCGAGGCTACTTCAATGATATTGAAAACACAGCAAGACTAAGAAGAAGTCTACAAGGAAGAGCCTTGGAAACAGTGAGCTCAGAACTCATCGGGCATGCTAAGCCAGATGAGATCATGCGTGAGCTAGAGCTGCAATTTGTACGTCCGGATTCAATCGCACAAGCAGAGACCGAGAAGTTACGAGGATTAGCACGCTGTACAGAAGCACCTAGAGACGTCTGCACATTCGCGAGCAAAGTGAGGGGATGCGTCGTCACACTTCGTGCACTGAAGAGAAACCATTACCTCATCAACGCAGAGCTACTACGACACCTCACCGACAAGCTGCCAAACTCTACGCGCACAGTGGTATAGAATCTACACCGAGAAGTACAACTCCAGACCAGACCTCGGCTGCTTCAGCGATTTTGTCACCGAACAAGCTCGCTTCTGCAGTGCATTTGCACCTCCAGAAATTATCAACGAAGCACAGAGCAACCGCCGTCCAGTACATAGAACACACGTAACTACTACCAAACCGTCTCCGAGATGCAGAGTGTGTGAAAAAGAAGGTCACTACGGATCCGACTGCAATAAATTTAAAGCAGCTGAAAACAAAAGATGGGAACTCGCAATTAAAAATAATTAATGTCTGCGCTAAAAAAATCAAACACACAGATGCAAAACCATCAAGTGTGGAATAGAATGATGCACCGCGACACACAATCGATTTCTCCACTGTAATAAAAAGGAGAAGACAGAGTTTATAGAAAAGGAACAACAAGAAACCGTGGCTAACTCACTCGCTGTGTCAAAGCATCAAGTCTATCTAAAAATAATTCCAGTACGAGTAACAAAAAATACATCACACTCGAGGCCGAATTCATCAGAGAGGCCGAAAAGCTCCTAATACGTGTCATCCAAGAAGACTCCTTCAAACGAGATATAGCCGATCTCCGTAAAGATAAAAAGGTCGCCCATGACTGCCGCCTACGACCGCTCCAAATAGAATTGAAAGACGGGATCATCGCTCTACGAAGTCGCATAGCCGCCATGAAGGGAGTCACAGAAGACATGAAGGGCCAGCTATATTGGATGGATTTAATACAGCTTCCTGATCCGTTGGGCTACGTCGGTTACAATGTGGATATCCTCATTACTTCAAAATGAAAAGAACTATAACTAGGAGTAGAATAAAAAGGACTTTTTACTCATATCTTTTTATTCATAAATTGAAAGGAAATAATTTTAGTTAAGTACCATCCAATTTATGGCTGGCTACACAACCTTCTGCTCCTTTTATTCTAATGTTGTGGTGGCATGATACTGCCACTCTTATTGTAACAACTCTACACCCAGCACAAACTCAAAAGTTATGTTAAGGTCTTCAATTAAGACATATAAATGTCATATTTTGAAATATGACTGCTGACTATATGTCTTACACTAACCACATCTTTTTGAAGGACTGCTTGCTATTCATCCCTTACCCCATCTCCCTTTTACCCTGCCCCAGTCACTATTATGAGTATATTTGGCACATAACTATCAGGCGCCATTGGACACCATAGAAGTTTCTGTCAATTTTTTGATAATTTCCTCTGACACCAAGGTGCTAAAATGGAATGATTGATAACCATAAGAGCATTTTTTATTGGCCGACACAATAACGATATATCGTCGCCGATACAGCCTTAACGACGTCGGGGCACTAAAATGTATGGAGCAATATAATATGATGATTTTTTATTGACCGACACGACACCAATACATCGTCTGTACTATATTATATCAGTCTAATAAAATCAAGAATGTGTGATATAAACACACAGATAATGATACCATGTTGTTGAATGAAAATCGTTCTAGATAATACCAGTGTTGTTGAGGTGTGTAGGTGAAGATATACCATTAATGGTATCGTCTGGTAAAAAAACACAAATCCTACACCAAATGGCAATTTTATGTTGAAAGGTATATTTTGTTGCTTTGGTCATTACTAAAGCAAAAAAATAATCTCGTATAAATATAAATTATAAATTTTTAATAAGATATGGCTAAAGACTAAAGCTATATTACAACAACTACAATATAAATTACACTTCATCAACCAATTTAAATCTGTTGTGCTGAGGTTCGGGTATTACATTAAAATACTTCTTAAATATATTTTGATTTTCTCGTCCAGCATACATTCTCTGGACCCATGTGTGTTCCCAGTTTGGATCAAACTTTTCACAGGTAACAACCACTTTACCAGCTTCCATAGCAAATAATGTGCCATTACGACCAAACCCCACCTGAAAATACAAATATGGAGGGATTAATATTCTGTTTTATCTAAATTATCATCATTATGGTCATCAGCTAAATAAGTACTTTCATTTTTAAAGATACCAGAACTTTTTTAACACAAAGCTTGATCACTACTTTTCAATAACAGGGATAAAGTTATTGCTAATCATTTCTAAAATCAAAATACAGTGAAAACTCTCTACATCGAAATTCAAGGGACCGGACAATTTGTGTTGTTATAAAGAGTTTTCGTTAAAAGGAATGAGTAAAAAATTACAACCATATATTAACAATTTTTTTTATTGCTAAATTTAATTCTTAAATTATAATAAGTAATACATATTACAAAAATTTAAGGCTTAATATTAATAATTAATATAATATTAGACTATATTGTGACAGTGGGTATTTAAAAAAATGAAACGACCTTCGTCATCACAAGAAAATAAAATTTTATAAAAAAATATGGTCGTGGGTGTATAGCCCGCCTAACTTAACTTTTACTTAACTTACTCCAAAAAATTTTAAAATGTTATGTCTATAGTAAAATTATAGGTGCATAAATATGCAGTCGCAAAGAGGCTTAAGATTCAGCATACATATGTATTCAACACAAGCAGAGCGCAGAATGGCGCTGATCACGGCTCTGTACCTCTCGTACAATGCAAGACCGTAATGTCATTTGATTTACGTCACAGGACCGGTGATTGAAAGAAACTTGTCGAGCACATTGGAGCTAATTAAACTTAAAAAAGAGCACAGCCCAATAATAAAAGTATATAGCTGCAGTAAGCAATAAACATACAATGTATGTAACTACTATGATATAATACATATGTATGTTATTTTTATTTTCACTTTTTTGCTGTGCCAATATTAAACAGCACTGCACGGCTAGCATAGGCTGGGGACAAAAAAATTATTCTCCGATTATATCCACTGACAAGAGATAAAATTATCTTGTCCTTATGCTAAAACACGGCAACAGGAGAAGTATATCCCTGTTTGACATAACGAGTAGACATATATCCCCCGTCCGTAGCATGGGGCCAAATGAAAGATAAAAAATAATGCTTTTTTGACATTTGAAAGGGACAATTTTATCCTAGTTCATTGGACGTGGGTTTAAGTTTATATTCATACAAAAAATCTATCTAAGTCTAAGTCTATCTCTCATTTTATCTACTGTGGATATTATATCCACCGGTGTGCTCATGCTCTAAGGGTGGATAAAACTAAGCGAGGGGATAAACATTTTCTCCTTTTCCCGGGGATAAAATTGTCTTCTGCCCATGCTAGCCGTGCAGTCAGCACAATTACGTTACGTAACCCATTTGGTTGTTTAGCCACAGTATAAATATATAGTAGGAACAGTATGGAAACTACCTACAAACGCTCGAAATGACACACTCACACAAACATGAGCAACGACGAGACTCCTAAGCGCTCTTCGTGGTGCTCTCAGTAGTGAGTGCCGCGTCAAGACACATGAGTAAAGAAACCGACCAGTGATAACCCTATAATGACGATCTGTTGACCCATTGCGTCTTTCATAGCAGCTCTAAGTATTTTTTCATCAGTCAGCTCCAAGGCTATGGTCAGTTCCCCATCCATGGAAACAAAGTTCTGCATTTCCTTGTTAGGGAAGGTGACTGTCATTTTAAATTGTTTAATCCACTCTCTTAGGGGCAGATCATCTTTTCGGATTTGTATTCCTGACTTTCATTGATGCCTCCAAAACCAGTGGAAAGACCAGCATGGCGAAAATAATGCTGTATGGATGCTGCTGGAGGTGACAAACCTCATCCCAGGCTCTGCCCAGAAAGTTCACTGCTTCCAGCATATTAATGGAAAACCTACCATCCAATCCAATAATTTCCATCAACATTTTTTTCTGTAGTGACTTTTAAGGCTTTTTATTATGCTCTAATTCAATAGTTGCAGAACCGCAGCTGCAGTGTGGCTCTACTACATATAAATTTAAATAAGAGCTACTACTGCTTATCTATACAGATAAATAAAATTTAAGTGTCTGTTTGTAATGTCAAAATAACAACTTTTTACTAAATGCATATGAAATTATATACGGTACTTATAACAAAATAACAATTTTAAAATTTTTGTCTATCTGTCTGTCTGTTTGTTCCTGCTAATCTCCGAAACGGCTAGACTGATTTTGACGGGACTTTTACTTGCAGATAGCTAGTAGATTTTATAAGGAGTAACTTAGACTACTTTTATTTTAGAAAAAGAATTAGGGTTCCATGCAAAAAAATTAAAACCCATGAAATCCATCCTAAGAAATTTCATGCGGACAAAGTCGCGAACAGCTAGTAAAACGTAATATTATAATGCAATGTACTATAAAGTGACTATCATTATAATGTCAACAAAATTTGCTAATAGGGCTGCAGGCTATGCAACTGACATTACAATGATAAAAAATTATCATCATATTCATCAGAATGCAATCAATAAGTATTCCTCAAACTGAACAAATTCCACAAATAAGAAACACCGCATTTGAAACAATAATAAGTTAATTCGTTAATATATGAATGTCACTAAGTTTAAGATATATTTCTACTTATGAATAAAAATATGTTGATTGTCATGTCAGGCCTGACATATCATATCAACACTACAAGTAACTTTTACTTATGTCACTTTCTATTGCTAATTCTTATCAAAGTAAGCATAAGATCTATCTACAAACATTTATATGGTTGTATTTGAATTAACTGTAAGTGTGACATCAATTACATGAAAATGTGAAAGTGCCTTTTGCGTTTTCAAGCGCTACAATAATATATTCCACTCTAATAATCAATTTGTTAAAGTATTAATTCAGTTAACATTGAGATTTTGTTTCCATAAAATGAAAAATTAAATATCATTATTTTCTGTAATAAAAACATAGATATAAATAAAATTAATACATTAAGTTTTACACTCACGTTTAAACCGGGATGGAATCTAGTAGTTCTTTGGGTTGCAACAATATGTCCAGCTTGTACAAAATGTCCATCTTGTACTTTCCATCCTCTGTGCTTAGGCTTTACTTTACAATTTGTATTTTTCGTACTACCACCAGTCTTTTTGCTGGCATGACGAATAATATCTAAAAAAATAGATACAACATTATTGAAGACAAAAATTATAACCTAATTTAATAGTCAACAACTACCAACCCACAAGTACAGAGACTGGCTTTGTTGGAGTTAATAAAAAATTTATGGACATCTTAATACTATTTTCACTCAATGAGGATTTTTTATACAAAAATAGCCAATAGGACGAACGATAAAAAATTTTACTAAACACGAAGACAAACAGACAGTGACAGCTGACAGCCACAGACTAGACCAGGACCACTAACTACTATAGTCTATAGCTTGTTAGTAGGGATGAGCGTATATACTAGAACAGATCCAGGCACTAGGTATTAAACGAGACTAGGTTGCATCTGTTCCAACTTTTAAAACACTTCATCCACCTAGTCTCACTGTGGCTACGCGTCACACTGCACCCGCGGCCCGCTCAAATCGAAGAAGTACCGGCGCGGCGAAGCAAGATAGCATTTTGTTGCCGTAGTTACTAGTACTGCTTTGCCGCTCACTCGTATATGCTTAATCATTCGTGTGTCAGTGAATTTCAACTATATTTCAATGTATATAAAACTAATGCGACGCGCACTCGTGTTGTGCAAGAATATATTCTGTCCTTTTTTAACTACACTATTCCGGAATATTTCTATCTTTGTCTGTCAATACTCGAGACTAGTCGGGACTTCAACCAAATACTAGGCAGATTTTATGCACTAGGTACTTGTAAATACTCGATGCGAATAGATACTATATGATGCAGTCGAATGTCTAGTACGGACTCATGCGAATGTGATCGCGGCACCGTATTGATACCTACTCGACTTATTTAGCAATAGGTTTTCGTATCGAAGTTTTGTTATGTGGTTAAAAAACTTTGTTTTTTTTTTATTTAGACATTAAAGTGTTTATTGTTTTAAAAAGATGGCTTCAAAAGGAAGCCGTGTCGCTTGGGATCATTTTACGGACAAAGGCCAACATATGGCTGAGTGTAACATTTGTAAAATACAATTTAGTTTTAAAAATTCTTAAGACTGATTTTTGCGCGTATATTAAAAACAATGATTGAAGATAAGTTATTAAAAAAAACGAAACGAAAATATGTAATTTGAAAAATAAACGAAAAAAGGACAAAAATCTGATTACTCTGACAAAAAATGAATTGAAACCTTTTAAATACGCCAACAATCTAGAATGTAGATAAATCTTAACGTCCTAAGCCTGTGTAAAGTATGAAGGGATGATTACTATTCATTATCTTCGCATATCGGCTGTACGAAAAGACTAAGCATACTTTGCAGTGTAACCTATTCCAACAATACCATGCGTACTTCATGGACTAGGTAGAACAGGTATTTAGATCGAGTATTTGTACGGATTTGGACTAAGTGCACCTAGTACAAAATTTACCTAGTACGGCTTATCTCTACTTGTTAGCTCGCTACATATTTATTTATCTTTGGACTAGGTGCTAAGAAGATACTGCGCATGTGACAGCTTAAATTAAGTTTTTTTATATTAAGATTTTTGGCATGGATGCTTGTTCTTTAAGCCATGTATTCACTTCATTCGGGATCTTCGGATTATGTACTGATTAGGTATCAGAAAATCACACCCAATTATATTTATATTTGAAATTATATTCAAACGTGAATAATGATTAAAGTTAACACCTTAATGAGGACATGAGTCTTGCGCTTACGTGGTCACAGCCCAGCACCGCACCACGCTGGGTTCGGACAACGAGGTGGGTACGTCTAAAGATGGTAACGTGCGTGACCCCGATGGAAGACGTTCGATTCCATACACACTCAAGTTTCTTAAAGGAGGGTGGACGACTAATATTACGGGCCCCGCTTAAATCGGTCCCAGTCTTGACGCCTATCGTATGCGTTTGTATGTGGACTGTATCTTCATTCCCTAAACTCAGGGTAAACACTGGAAGATCTTGAATAAAACATATTATTACATTTATACAAAAGTAACTTAGACACATTGAAATAACACATAAAACATTGACTTCACACAAACAAAATATTTAACAAAACAGTACAAATCTGAGGACGCCATCCTCGCCAATTTCTACGGCTATCTTATTTAGGCGCGAACTTCTCTCAACGACTTTTCCCGTTTTTAAGTTGATTATTTCCATCTCGAAACATTCCGTTTGAATACGTTTTAGTATTTTCTTTATCATAATTTCCGCTTTTCTTAAGAGCGCCATTTTCAATGAATCGTCGGGACCTTTAACCGACTTTTCCGATGAATCGTAGGGACCTTTAACCGACTTTTTCAATTTTCCAAAACCTAGGGATTTAAACCTTTCCACTGCTTGCAGTGTACGCGCGGAAGCTCTAAGAAATCGTAGTTGGGTAAGCACGGTGATTCCGTTTTTTTAACGTATTCACTTATTTTGGTTATTTTTCTTCACCGGTTTCCGTTTTCTCTTTTATTTCCACTTGTGTGGGCCAAAATTTTTCGCTAGTGTCTGCAAATATGTGTAACTCCCCTCAACTTTTTAATTTTCTCCTCTCTCTTATCGGTGATGTGGTTAACGATCTTCACTGGTTTTATGCCGCCAGTCATTTGGCTATGCAAAACCCAGCCGAGCTTCGTTAAAGATGCCACAGGTAGAACATTGCCCCCAGAGATAAGTTCGCGAGTCACAATTATGTGCCAGTTATCCTGTCCAATCTGTATGGTGGGTCTGGTCCTTTCGTACACCAATTAGTCCTCTATGGATGTTAAGTGTGGACATCGTTTTAATAGCTCTCGAGTCATCGACTGAGGAGAGAGGTTAAGAGTCTTGATGGTCAGTACGGCTATATCCTCCAAGTCGCGCGTGAATATTCCCTTAATCTTAATGTTCAGACGATACGAACTGTTGTCGTCTATTCGCTTACCTCTATGCGTCTTTTCGGGGCCCGCGGGGAGCTAATTTCTTTGCTATATTCTTCTATGAGTGTCATAGTTGACCCTTCGTCCAAAAGAGCTGTGGTTGTGACCTTTCTTCTAGGCACGTACACCTCGACCGGTATAATTTTAAAAAATGCACACGCTATTGCATTCACTGTGTTCACAGTTGTAATATGTGCTTCCTTGCCTTTTTCGCCTTCTCCGAAAACTACGGTGATGTCCTATCTGACATCCGTCTGCACCACATCTCCTTGCCCTACACGACTTTCTCCTGCGATAGTTTCTCCTGTGATAGGGCGCCAAATATTGGAATGTCTGACGAATAAAATATTTTGAGGACATATAAAGCCTACTCACACCCTTCATAACCCTCTAAATAATGGCCCCACGCCTTTGCGCATCGGACACGGGGGGATGGGGTCTATTGCGCAGGTGAAATCGGAGGCGTGCCTTGTGTTCTAGTGCGCCTTGCTTGAGAAGGATAAGTAGTCCTCTCCCGAAAAGGGGCCACCATGGAGTGACCGGCACTGGTAGGGTTGCAGATGTGTGCGAAAGCGTTCCCGTGGCACTGCCAATATGCGGCAAAGGTGGAATGGAACACCATGGTATTTGTCGGTGTGAGTGAGTCCGACATAACCCGTCTTTGACACCGTATGACGGGTATGCGCAGGTATTTCCCCACGTAAAAAAGAGAGTGTTATATTTAGCCTGTAAACTCTACTTTTACAAGTATTAAAAAAGCGATATCACCACATCTCTTCCTATTGATGTTGTTATAATCTATTCAGGAAATTGACAAGACTTTGTGGGTTTCCACAATTACTGATATATTTATCTTGTTTTGTGCCTGTTCCACCAAATAACACGGCGATGTTAAGTAGCGTTGAAGGTGACAAAATTTTGTGATGGCCAGTCTGTCTGTCAAGCATGACGATGGATCAAATCGTCCTTAGAATAAGTGACCCCTTTTTCGGAGTCGTGGACTAAAAACTGATAGCACCGAAGTTACAGTGCTAAAAATAAAATTCTTCATATAATTCGACGTCAGAATTAATTTTTACAGACAATATTTGGCTTTCCCTATTTAACCAATCGAAATTTTATTTTCCTTATTATTTTAATTGTCGTTTTCCTTTTGGTGTCATAAAAATTTACTGCTGGCAAAAACAACAGTTACAATGATTTGTAATTATTATTTGTGTCCCTCCACTACCAAGTACAGTAATTATTGTTAAGATAAAGGAGTATGGATGAGATGACAAAATTTTGGATTGGCATTTGGAGAAATAAAAATCTATCGCCCAAATCTGCACGTGTTTACCCTGCTAATCAATGAACGAGATTATGGCGATCGAATATTATATAATTGATATACTGCTATCACCACCGTCATTATCCACCCACCATACGAAGCAGTATTATGCTACATTTTAACGCTGGCATTATGTGCGAGCGTGGTCTTTTGCCCGCCGAGCCGACCCATTCGCGCTGCAGCGTGACTCTACCACATACAATTATTGGTATTATTCGTGTATTACGTTATATTTATATTTGAAATTATATTAAAATGTAAATGATGATTAAAGTTAACAACTATTAAAATGTTAATATTAATTAGCTAAAATACGCGTAAAAATAAAGGTGATGTGTCGTAACCAGTTTGAAGAACACATTCCCCCCACCCTCAATTATTTGCACTACCACCGTTACCACTAAAACGACATGCGTTTCGCCTTCTAAAGTGGAAAAGTTAAATTTATAAGAATTATGTATAACACTAGTTGCTTATATCTTCACAGGTTTATGAAAATGAATTTAAATTATATTTACATTATGAGCATGTAAGTAATGAATAAAAATACAAAAAAAAATACGGTTGACCCTACAGAATCGGTTCAAATGGTATGGAAAATCTAAGTTTGGTGAAGCCCTTTCGAATGCCGCCGAGTTCGTTCAAATCGGTCAAGCCTTTCAAAAGTTATGAAAGGGGTTATATACATCCATACACACACATACAGACATAGTGACATCCTCGTAGGAATAGTCAGAATAGCTTCCTAGAACCTCAAAACATCGAGATCTGATGAAACCTCGATTTTCGAAAACTGGGGTGAAACCAATAACTTCCTGATTTTTTGAAAATTATTGATTTTCATAGCGGGAAGTTAAAAAAACTAATACTAGGCTTGGCCGTGTTTTTTTTATAGAATAAAGGTGGCAAACGAGTACACAGTCCACCTGGTGGTGAGTGGATGCTGTGGCGCATAGACATCTACATTTACCTTCGATTAAGTATCAAAATGCAGACGCGTTGTTACCCCTGAGGACTAAGATTTCCAGTAAAAAGTCTCGGGTTCTCTTCACTCACCATACGAATCACAGCAGCCCTAAGCTGCTATTTTACGCTGGTATTCTTTGAGAGCGTGGTCCTACCTCGGTCGAGCTGACCCATTCGTGCTACAATTAATATAGCTGTGGCGTGGCTCTACCACGTATAAATGTGATGGCAGCATAAGAGAATCTAGGTACCTATCACCCCATTGCGTCCCGTGTGTGTCGCAATAGGCGACTATGAGAAATGGCAGAAAAATCTTATGGCTTCCGATAGACGATAGCCGATAGACGATTTAGATGGCAGTATGACCACACAATTTACGCCAGGAGTAAAATACCCTGACTTGTGCGATCGTCAATCTGCCTGCTAAGGGTATCAGGCACACACATATAGATCGGTACAGTGCTTTACGTGTGATATGCGTGGAGCGAAGTCCGTCTTTTTTCTAGTTCGTGACCAGATGGTAATATTTTTTCGTTAAAATGTAAAATAAAATAGTAATGCAGGTCAGAAGCTACTCTCGTGAGTTTTTTCGCAACGCCCCTTGAATTAATTAAAACCCTTTAGGTATTATTATTGGAGTATGATTAATTTTATGTCTGCCCAAAGCTTAAATTATTTCAAGATCAGTCGGACAAATGGAGGAAAATTATTTTTACATAATTGTTTGATGAAACAATAAACAACAGGAAAGGTATGACACATTATCTGGTTAACTGGAATGCATTTGAGGAGTATATAAAATTAGTTAATAATATTTTTCGGTCAACAGTGGTCAACAGTCTAATTGATAGTAAGTGACAGAAATAGAGCAACACGGGCCACCGGCGGACCAATCCGATCCGCCAGTGCTCTATGGTGACAGCCCATAGGCATAAGCAGACGTCAATCCGCCTCAACCTCTTGGTAGAGAGTAATTGTGTTCTGTGGCCTCAACAACTTTATAAAGCAAGGCTACAGATGCTCACCCCTAAGGATTAAAATGAAATGCTTCACAGTTTGTAATTATACTGACTCTCTTACAACAGCAGTGGGTATATCATTACTTAGCGGATAGCGGCAGAAAACGAGTTGATTAGAGCGCTACGATATCGATACCGAGACGAACTCTTTTGCAGAAAGAAAACTAGCCCTGCCTACCTTGTAATAATGAATAGTTCAGATTTTTTAAAATTATTTTACAGAAGTTCATTTTTCAAAAAATATGTAGGTGATAACTATTTTTTCCACCTGCTTTAACCGGTGAGAAACATCTTGATGCCAGCGATCAGTAGTTTATCAGGGAAAGTTTGTGTCGGTTTGTCACGCTATTCTTAAGAAAATTGTCTAATAATTTTTTTATTGTTTATGTGTTTGTTTAATAATTTAGGCATAATATTTAACTATATGCATATGTATTTTTTTTATTTTGGAGTCCTGGATTAGTACAGCTCAATTCAATACCCCATGTCTCTAGCGTGTACTGTAAATCAGCGTTGTAATTTCTATAACTTTTTACTGAGTAAACGTTATTTTAGTTCCTAAATAAATTTGTTTTTGTTGCTTTAACTTATTTTTAAATTTGGAAGTATACAAATTATATTATCATTAAGATACACTGTGACATAAATCAGCCTTCTCTTATTTACTTTGGTTTACAACTACTAACTATTACATAAATCTTCCTCTCCAATACATAAATCAGTTGTGTTAGTAACACCTCGCCGCGCAATTAGCATACAACGAGAGTAGAAATGTCTGAAATGTCTAAAATGTCTATAGGTAATGCACTTTGCTTCCCACACCCTGCTGTACCTCTATACCTTTTACTCGACCTCTATGTATTGGCTTTCAATCATCCTGTCACTTGTGACTCCCGAAGTGGCGTCACAGGCTCACACGTGCACTATTTTAGACGGGTCTATTCCAGTCCCTGTATTAGACGTTCTAAACAATCTAGTTTATTCGCTGACAGAGCGACAAATAACATGTTTTTTTAAATACAAATAATTTAAAATTGAAAATTTTGTACAACCGACTTCAATGTATATTATTAAGGATAACTCAAAAACTATTGGTCAGACCTTAATCAAATTTATATGGGACCACATGAGAAGCACCAGTTTTCAAATAAAAAAAGAATCATCGAAATCGATTCACGTAGAACAAAGTTATGAGGTAAGTAAGACACATTAAAAAAAAACATTCAGTCGAATTAAGTACCTCCTCCTTTTTGAAGTCGGTAGAAAATAGGTCTTATTACAGTAGTTATAAAACTGTGTACAAATATTCTGCCGTTGAACAGGCGCGCATCTTCTATAGATTTTAACAGTGGTAGAGCCACGCGGCAGCTCTTACTGTCCACGCATGGGCTGGCTCGCACCGGGGAAGGTACCACTACCACACAGAATACCAGCATGAAGTAGAAGCTTTACTTCTGCGTTTCGTTTGGTAAGCGTAGGTGGCTGGAGGCCCCCCATCCCTAACATGGTAGCAGATTAAAATCAGAGACTACTCCAGGAGGTTACCAGCACCCCTGGTAATGGGGCATCCCTCACTGAGCATACACGCCCAAGCTACCCTACTCTTAATAAGCGTGAGTGCTCAGGCTGCCCCGCGTATTCTGGGGTAGGGGATCGGGTAAATTCCGCTCAATAAGACAGAGGCGAACCCTGCCATACTATCAATGAATTTCTGCAACATCAGAGGACTTCACTTGAACTTTAACGCCGTCCACTACCGTCTGTAGATGGCCAAGCCAGCCTTGCTCTATTTGACCCGAGACGCAAATGACCTCTGTGGCTGATACTTAACTTTCTTACCCGGGGTACGAGTTGAAACACTCCTTTGTGCCTCGGGCTGGAGTTTGCGTATACGTCAGAAAGGATGACTATTCTGGACGCCTCGGCAGTCTTGAAGGTACGGACCTGTCCACCCTTTGGCTGCGTGTAGGCAGCAACAACCATTCCCGTGTCTACGGGTGCTCTACAGGTCCCACAGTGATAATGCCGACATGGATCGACTTATCAACCACGTCCAAATAGCTAAAGAATCTGTGCTACAACAGATCTCATCCGCAGAGTTCGTGATGGACCACGCTAATTGGCTTGGTTCACGATCATGCAGATACATGTTAGATATATGGTCTAACACAGCAGGTTACTTCACCTACGCGGATTCTAGATGTGAAGGATCATGTACCTTCCCTGTTGACTGCTGACCCCTCAACCGGACAGTTATCTGGTCTCCATCAATGCTTCCTCTTCTGGCTCTTCGCACCATTGTCTGATCCGGAGTGAGCCATTCACGGTCCCATCGCGGTTGAGTTCTGCAGGTTGCCGCCGTGTACTATATAGGTCAGCCGATTGGGACAGAATGTAGTCTTTTTTGCATCCTACCCTTGGCGGCTTTGCTTCTTGCCGGATGATTACAACGTTGTCGCTGATCTGGTACTTCAGCGAATGGAACTATTTATTCCATCATCTGTGGTTCACATCGGAGTCAGATCTCAGCTATGGTTTGGTCACTCCTGTAAAATTGCATCACGCCATAAGCAGGGGTGCACTAGACCTGGGCTCACACATATACGTCCCGGAATGCAACCATCAGTGCTTTTAAAAAAAAGTATAATTCCGACTCCAGATCCTTCAATGACTCTTCATTGCCAGGGTAAAGTCAGAGCGTATCAGCAGAGTTGGCGAGAAACTAGTTCGTCTTCCTTCGGGAACACGTGCATTCTGGTCTTTCATCAAGGCTGTCCAAGGGACTTTCTGTTAGTCATATTTTCCATCTCTGCCCAGGGAGGACACACTGGCCCATGCCGCAAAGGAGATAACCTATCTTTTAGGCTCTCTTTTTGCGCCCAACTCGACTCTCGATGCGGGGGAACACACCGCTGACCATCCCACAATGTGAGTGCTCCATGCTTGATGAGCGGTTTACCCAGCGTTCAGAGCGCAAAGCACTCCTCTACCTGGAATTCAACAAGTCGAGTGGGCCTGATGTAGTTCTTCCCATTGTGCTGAAGACGTGTGCTCACGAATCCGATCCTAACGCGTTTTGTCCGGTACTCCTACTCCCTAGGTGTAGTTCTGAACTCATGTGAGACACTTATAGTGCAGCCAATCACTAATTTTTTAGCCTTTACCGACTATCGCCAGGCTTCAATCACCCATCGATCACATCGGTCGGTTCTGACAGATTGACTGAATAAGATGTGAATTTTGAATGATTTCAAAAATTCCTTTTCCAATAGTCTGCGGAGTGTACCTATGACAAGACAAAAAGGCGTTTATTTTATATATTGCAAAATAAATATCTGTGTTTTGTTTCTAACTAGCTCCCCATCCTGGCTTTGCTTGGATGGGATCTATTAAAGAGGCCCATGGTCATATAGATTTTTTTAAATAATCATCAAAGCTAATAATATTTTTTAAAGGCATAAAGGCAAATATTTTATCAATTTTTGATTCCAAAAAAATATTCCAAGTCTTTCGGATAAAATAGAGCCTAGATCACTCCTGGCATTGCTTGATTAGGATTAAAATAAAATTTTACAAATGGCTCTTCATGTCTTAATGGCATGCAATGATGCAAATAAACCCCTAAGCTCGGTAAAAAGTAGTTATTTCAATATTATATTACAGACATACACTTCAATTTTATTTAGATATTAGGATGTAGATTATTGTGCAGCTGAAAGTGAAATAGAGCTTGCCTAATGTACAAGCTTAAACTTTTTTGAATTTTGACCACTAGCTGTTATAATTAATAATTAAATACAGTAAATATTTTTTCTAGTATTTTATTTTATTAATATTTGGATTATATAATTATTCTACTACACTCAAAGCCTAGAGCAACATAGGCCACTGGCGCGGCGTGGCGGTCCGGAGGGGAGTAGCCATACGCAGGCATTCACATGGTCCTATGTGTACAATAAAAATAGTTGCAACCACATTGCTCACTAGACTAAATGTATAGTTGCGCGACTGCATCGACGTCCTTCAAAAATACCGAATTGTTCAGTTTCTTACTACAAAAAGAGATCTGCCACGTCAAATTTACAAAAAGATGGCGTTACCTTTCATATGTAAGTAATTCTTAGTGATATTAGTACTATTTATTTCCTTTTAATCTTAAAAATTACAATGACAACGGTCCATAGTAACGGTTGTGTTGTTTCGGATTTGTTTAACAACACAGGCCGCACGCACTCATAACATATGCGGTTTGGTTGAGCGACTGATCCGAGTTTGTATCCGAGTATCATAGGTCAGACTTAGTCACCAGACATTAATAAACGTTATTCTCGACATTGGCTCCGATGTTATGATCTTATTAATAAACATATCTCAAGATGCGGTTTGGTTTACGATATCAGCTGAGTGCCACACTGATTAATAAACGAAACTCGACTCTCAAGTGTGTATACTTGGTGCAAGTCACAGAACAGTATTCTAGTACAGCGTTTTGAGATACTGTTTTTATGTGTTTATTAATTAGCAACGATCTTGAGATGCTGATTTCGTAATGAGAGCGTATCAAATGATTACGCACTTGAGTTCTTCGTTGAGTAACCCTTTATTAATACGGGCCTTAGATTCTAACGACGAACTCAAGTGTGCGTAATCATTTGATACGTCCTAATTACGAAATCAGCATCTCAAGATCGTTGCTAATTAATAAACACATAAAAACAGTATCTCAAAACGCTGTACTTAGGAATACTGTTCTGTGACTTGCACTCAAGTATACACACTTGAGAGTCGAGTTTCGTTTATTAATCAGTGTGGCACTCAGCTGATATCGTATACCTAAACCGCATCTTGAGATATGTTTATTAATAAGATCATAACCTAAAGATTGTACTCAAGTGCGTGTACTTGAGCTGAGTAACGTTTATTAATACGGGCCTAAGTCTATGTTTGGTATACCGGTTTGTAAATAGCATAAAATTTTTGTTCTATTAATAATTCTATGGTAAATACTAAATAGTTATCGATAAAGATGACAAACGTATATGATCTATACAGCCATGTCTCTCGTGCTTATAATCATTTTTATTATGTTTTCTGATTTATTTAATTTATATTGTGAGCTTTATTATAATATAGTTTAATATTCAAATTGCATGAAATGCTGGCGGAGCATCGTATCGATGGTGGCGGCGTGGATTTGAGGGTATATCGAGAAACCCCCTGAGAAGTGAGAAGAAAGTTCACTGTAGGTACCGTGCGCGGGAGATTCCTCTGAAGTCATTCTACGAGTGCTGAGATAGTGTCGTGGTTCTGTCCATTGTGGTGGTTCTTCTGGTGCAGGCAAAGAGGATGGTGTTGCCGAGCCGCTGCCTCGTGTTACGTTGAGATGGGTGGTGTTGCTGTTGGTTTGCATACTTTGGTGTTACGATGTAATTACGCCCCTGACGTTACTCTTTTGTGTGATTGTGGCGGGGACGTGACGGTGTGGTCGAACTGCAATTGCTCTATACTGCATGTGTAGTGCGTTGCGCTGTCTTATTACTGATAATGATTAATTGCATAAGCAAGAGAGCAAGTTGAACATCCGCTCTCACACTATTACTATTTTTATCAATTAACGCTGTCCTGATGTATTTCCTATATCAGAATTAAACTTATCCTGTTGTAATTACTTCATATATTATCATTTAAAATTAACCGACAAAATCAATTAAAATATTTTATAATTTGGAAGCCATTTACAGACGTAGAAATGAGAGGAGACAATCAAAAGGAGAAATCCTCTCGGAAATGAGCGGAGGCCTGTGCTGCCTGTAGGATATAGGCTGTAACTTTGACTTTACCTTTTACAGACTTTGGACTTTGGGGCGGGTTTGCTTCTCGCCAGACGATCCCAACGTTGTTGCCAATTTTGCCGCTGATGTGGTACTTCAGACTATGGAACTTTTTATTCCTTCTTCTGTGGCGCCCATCGGAGGCAGATCCCAGCCATGGTTTGGCCGCTCCTGTAAATTGGCATCACGCTATAAGCAGTAGTGGGCTGACTCATCAACGTCCCGGGATGTAAACACCAGCGCCCTTAAAAAAGTATAATTCCGCCTCCAGGTCCTTCAAGAGTCATTGCCAAGACAAAGTCAGAGCACATCGGCAGAATTGGCGAGAAACTAGTTCGCCTTCCTTCGGGAACTCGTGCATTCTGGTTTCTCGCCAAGGCTTTCCAATGGAACTTCTGTCAGCCATCTGTCCCATCTCAGCACAGGGAGGACAACTCACTGGCCCATGCCGCAAAGGAGAAAGCCGATCTGCTAGGCTCTCTCTTTGCGTCCAACTCGATGACGGGGAGAGCACATGCCGGATGTGTAGTTTACATAGCGCTTTGTTCGCAAGGCACTCCTCTCCCTGGACATCCACAAGTTGAGTGGGCCTGACGGAATCCCCTCAATTGTGCTGAGGACGTGTGCTCCAGAGTTGGCACCAGTTTTAACGCGTCTTTTCCGGTACTCCTCCTCCCTAGGCATATTCCCGAGTTCATGGAAGACAGCTTTGGTCCACCCAATCCCTAAAAAGGGCGACCGCTCAGACCCGTCTAACTACAGGCCTATCGCCATCACCTCGTTGTTCTTCAAAATAATGTAATCCGTTATAAACTGCCAGCTCATGCGGTACATTGAGGATCACCAGCTGATTAGTGATCGCCAATACGGTTTTCGTTGGGGTCGATGGCCTGGTGATCTTCTGGTCTACCTGACTCATAGATTGGCGGAGGCAGTAGAGTCCAAGGGGAGGCATTGGCCGTTAGTTTGGACATAGCGTAGGCCTTCGATCGGGTTTGGCACAAAGCGCTTCTTTTGAAGCTACCTTACTATGGGCTTCCCGAGAAATTGTGCAATTGGATCACCAGCTTTGGGGGCGTTCAAGTATTACGTAACGCAATTTGGGGGGGGGGGTCTTGTAAAACGTTACGATGCGTTACAGGGGCGGGAGGAGGGTTCGGACAACGCGTTACGTAACATTGTTTTTTTATTTATATAAAAAAACTAGGGAGTTAAAATCTCCCACGTTAGCAACCATTTTCGTGTATGTTTTACGGGGAATCTCTCGACTGTATTGTACGTCATTTTTATTTTGTTTTCGTTGTCAGTATTCATTAGTGTTTACGCAGAAGCACATTGTTGTAGCCAGTGTCGTTAAAGTGAGTTCATACTGTAATGTCCTCAAAAGAAGGAGATTTGCATCATCAGCTGTTCTTGGCCTATAAAGGCTCTCATGCTGACTTGCCAGCGCAACTGTGCCAAAAAAATAGAACGATTAGAAGATAGAAAAGAACAACGGTGGATGAAAATGTATGTAAGGACAGGGCCAAGTACGGAAAACGGCGTAATTAAATGTAAGTTTATTAGGACAAATTTGAGCCCATTTTAACATATTTTAAACTTAAGCAAATGTTTATTACATTAAGTGTGATTGTTTATGAAATAAAAAAATGAATAAATAAAATAAACAATATACGCATGTACTGCGAGTTAGAAATCTCTTGTTTTATTCATTATTACCACAAACGCGATTAAAACAAAAACAAATGTATTTTAGCGACTTTCCGGTACTTTGTGCAACATAATTGTGACTTTTAGGTAAAAATGATCAATTGGGTGTAACTTAACGTTTAGGGTGGGGGAGGGGGGGGGGTACAGAAAAACGTTACGGCGCGCTACATGGGAGGGAGGGTCAAAAATCTTGAAAAATTGTGTTACGTAATACTTGAACGCCCCCTTTCTTGCAGATCATAGGATCAAGGTCGCAATAGACAGTGCATGCTCCGATTACAAGCCTATTAATGTTGGTGTTCCACAAAACTGCGTGCTATCACCGACGCTGTTTTTTCTGCGTATCAATGATATGTTGCAAACCTATAATGCGGATAACAGCACTGGTGATGCTCTATACACCGGCCGTGCCAATATTTCTCGGTAAAACGTCGCCAAGTACCGGAACATGTGTCTGAATTTACGTTTACCGCTAAAAAGAACCCCTTTATTGTATCTCCTCAGTTTTAAGGCACTCTCCTCGTTGCTTCAGCCAGTATCGGAATCCTCGGCACCGAAATATCGAATGATGTAGAGTTTTATGGTCACTTACAAGAGAAGGCCAAATTGGCCTCTAAAAAGCTTAGCGTGCTCAGCAGAGCAGGACAGTATTTCATGCTGGCACACCGTCTGCAACTTTACAAGGCGCAGGTTTGGGCACACATGGAATACTGTTCCCATCTCTGAGCCGGGGCTCCCCAGTGCCAGCTCCTTCCACTTGACCGCATCCAGCGCAGAGCGGCTGGAATCGTCGACGACCGAGTCCTCTCCGATCGGCTTGATTCACTGGCGCTGTGAAGAGATGTTGCATCCCTTTGCATTTTCTATCGCATCTACCACGAAGAGTGCTCTGAGGAATTGTTCGGATTAATTCCAGCCGCCAAATTTCACGAACACACATTGCGACAAAACTCACGATACCATCCACACCATCTGGATGCTTGGCGGTCCACCACTGTATGTTTTAATAGGAGTTTTCTTCCTCGTACGACCGCTCCTCTGTGGAATCGTTTACCACCGGCGATTTTTCCGGACCGATACTACTTAGAGACCTTCAAGAAAAGAGCTTACTCTTTTTTAAAAGGCCGGCTGCGCACCTGCATTTTCCCTTGTGTTGCAGTTGTGCGGCGGTGGGCGGCGGTAGTCACTTACCATCAGGTGAGCCGCATGCTCGTTTGCCCTCTCTTCTATAAAAAAAAGAAAACAGAGGCAGTCATAAGGACTGCCGATAGAAGTGAAAACTCAATGTGACTGATGACTAGCGACGTGTAGTAGACATGCTCCTGACGTAATGTTTGTAAGCAATGCGTCACGAGCATGTCGCGATCATCGGTGACGCGAACCTATAAGTTTTTTCCCTACCAAAAATCACTCAACGCGGCTAAGGAAGTTTTCACTTCAAAAGTATACAATGTTTGCAGCTAACTTTTCATTACGCAATAAAAATAGATTTTGTGTCAAAATCACGCGCGAAAGCGCTATACATACATATAGCTGTCCATTAGAAAAACATCTAACGCTCAGGTCTAAGCTCGCAACGTTGAATGTTTGGCCATGTGATTTGTTGATCGTCATTGAAAATGATGATGCCTATATTGGAATAAACTTTGTCGACCAATTCTTGGAGGAAATTTTTTTAAACGCAAGAATTTAGTTGAAAATACTTCCATTGTTAAATATAATTCCATTATTAATACTTTCATTGTCTTGTGGCATATGCCCTTTGAGCAACAACTCTACAAAACGCTGTTTTTCATGTACTGACAACAAAAGAGGCGTGTTTTTTTACGTGGTAGAGCCATGCTGCAGCTATATTAGTAGTATAGTTGTAGCACGAATGGGTCGGCTTGACCGGGGAAGGACCACGCTCTCGCAGAATACCAGCGTAAAATAGCAGCTTAACACTGCTGTGTTTCGTATGGTGAGTGTAGAGAACCGGAGACCCTTTTTTTCTTAGTCCTCACGGGTGACAACGCATCTGCATTTTATTCGTAATCAAGGATAGATGTAGATGTCTATGGATCACAGCAACCACTTACCATCAGGTGGACTGTGTGCTCGTTTGTCACCCTATCCTATAAAAAAAAAGTGATTTTTTTTTGATTGCACGAAATTTTGAAATCTGTGAAATCTTCTAAAGTATTCATTTAAATGATATAATCTATATATATATATATATATATATATATATATATATATATATATATATATATATATATATATATATATCATCATTACATATCTATATATATATATATATATATATATCATCATTACAGCCCTTCACAAGTCCACTGCTGAACATAGGCCTCCCCCAAGGAATGCCACAAAGCACGGTCCTGAGCCACCTGCATCCATCGACTTCCTGCATGTCTTACCAGGACGTCACTCGATCTAGTGGAGGGTCGCCCTACACTTCGCCTACCGGTACGAGGCTGCCACTCGAGAACCTTTTTTTCCCCATCGGTTGTCGGTTCTTCGAGCTATATAGCCGGCCCATTGCCACTTCAGCTTACTAATCCGTTGGGCTATGTCGGTTACTCTGGTTCTACTGCGGATATCCTCATTTCTAAGTTTATCACGCAGAGAAACTCCGAGCATAGCCCTCTCCATAGCTCGCTGAGCGACCTTGAGCGTCCTCATACGGCCAGCAGTGAAGGACCACGTCTCAGATCCATAAGTCATGACTAGCAACACGCACTGGTTGTACAATCTATTTTTCAGGTTTTGAGGTATATCTGACGAGAAGATGTGTCGTAATTTCCCGAACGCTGCCCAGCCGAGTTGAATCCGTCGATTGACCTCTCGGTCGAAGTTGGACTTAGCTAGTCGGACTATTTGTCCCAGGTAAACATACTCGTCAACAACTTCGAGCTTAGTGCTCCCAACAACTACTGGCATAGGTGTGACATGGACATTAAACATGATCTTTGTTTTGTCCATGTTCATCTTAAGACCTATCCGTTGGGAGACAATATTGAGGTCATTGAGCATAGTGCTTAGGTCCTCCAGCGATTCTGCCATAAGGACTATATCGTCGGCAAATCGAAGGTGAGTGATGTACTCGCCATTGATGTTAATACCGTATCCTTTCCAGTCCAATAGCTTGAAATCGTCTTCCAATGCAGCGGTGAAGAGTTTCGGGGATATAACGTCACCCTGTCTTACACCTCTCTGCAGTTGGATAGGTTTCGTACTCTGGTTCTGTACTCGGATAGCCATCGTAGCCCTACTGTACAAACACTTCAGCACTTCGATATACCGACAGTCAACTTGGCACCGCTGAAGGGACTGTAGCACCGCCCAAATTTCGACTGAATCAAAGGCTTTCTCATAGTCCACATACGCAAGGCAAAGTGGCAGATTGTACTCTTCTGTCTTCTGTACAATTATAATAAAACTATATATATATATATATAAGAGGTTGTTCTGAGTGGCTGACTCATCTATCAACGCACAGCCCAAACAGATTAAAGTAGAAATATGTAATTTGGAAAGCAGCTGCCTCTTATGACGTAGGTGTAGCAGCCAGGATAATCAACCCTAAACGGTAATAAATAATGTTACCCTGCTGCTACCATAACGCAGAAGGTGAAGGTCTGAAGAAAACATTTATTTACAAATTACCCCCGGCTACTGAGATACTGCGGACTGCATATCGATGCGAGATAATTTGACATATATATTTAACGTTCTAATATAGAAACAAGAAACAGCCGCAAATATCATCAGCGCCGCATCTTCTTCACACGCCGGCTAACTTTATGCATCCGTCGACCATTTTCGAGCCGTTTCTTCAACGCCGCAGCTTCGCTTCTTCTTGCTGTTCCGGAGATGTGTCCCACGCCGCCGCCGCTCGCCGATTACGCGCGCGCGTTTTTTTTTTTTTTGCGCCCAATGTAAAGGCACCCTCCGGAAGCGGGGGAGGGAGGTGGTGAATGCTCTAAGCATACCACGCAGCCGGCTGCGTGTTTATGTGGGACTCACTGTGACTAACCTAACAACCTAAGTGCCTACCCACTAAACACCACCTTGGGAACGGCTTTAGCCATAGTGGCCTTTCTGCCGAATCGGACGCGACCCTCTTTAGGGAAAGAGGGCGCAGGCGGCGGAAGGCTACTGAGAGACGAGCCTACTAAGGCATATTAAACATTGGAAGAAGGCTTGGCTTGAGCCGCCAAGAGGCAGTCGAGGTCGGCCGAAAGCTGGTTGAGGGGGTCCGAGAGGGCGTTTCTCGGTTTGCGGACTCGATAGCGAGAGGGAAGTGGGGCTGCATAGGAAGCTGCCTCACGAATGAAATGATTAGGGTGAGACTCTGAGGCTTTGAAGAAGTTCTCAGAGAGTGTTTTTAGAAATTGCTGGACTGTGGGGAGCTCTAAGTCTCGATGGAGGTCGGAGTTACGGACGTACCAGGGTGCGTTCGTAGCCCGACGGCAAAAAAGGTTTTGAACAACTTGAAGTTTGTTCAGGGTTTTGGGCTTAGCGTGAGCAAAAATTGGGGCCGCGTAAGACATTACGGGTCGTATACAGACCTTATAAAGGGTCCGTTTGTTACGGAGGGACATTTTACTGTGTCGGCCCAACATACTGTTGAGCCTACCCAAGTAAAATCGCGCGTTTCGAGTTACTCTCTTAACATGAGGCTCGAAAGTCAGCCTCGTGTCAAGGGTGACACCTAAGTATTTGGTGGACGTGTGCCAGGGGACAGGGGTCCGTAGCATACGGATTGGCGGAGTGATAGTGGGGCGGCGTCGTTTATGTTCGAAGTGAACGGCGGAGCTCTTCTCCGGGTTCACATCGATACGCCATTTTTGGAACCAAGCCCCTAAGTCATTAACTGACTTTTGGATCTTGTTCCGTATAAAGGGTAATGATGTCCCTTTGCAGTAGAGGGCAGTGTCGTCTGCAAGGAGGGAGAGCTGAACACAATTCGACGGGATAGGAATTAGTTGGTGTACAGGATATATAGGAGGGGGGCAAGTACGGAGCCCTGAGGGACACCGGCTTTGATTTGGCGGGAAGAGGAGAGCGTGCCTTCGTGTCTGAAACGAAAGGTACGGTCCTTCAAGTAGGAGGCCACGAGACGAACAAGACGATCAGGGAGACCTATTTTGTGTAGTTTGTAGATAAGGCCTTCGTGCCAGACTCTATCAAACGCTTTCGCCATGTCGAAGAAGACCGCGATGGTCTTATGACGGCGAGGATAAAAACCGCTGAGGATGTATTCCATAATACGGTGAACTTGTTGGGGACAAGAGTGTTTCGCTCGGAAACCAAATTGGTGAGGGATGACAAGAGGGTCACCGTCTGTGGGAAACAGATGGCGCCTTATGCGAGTGAGGATGACTCGTTCAAATAGTTTGCCCATGGCCTTGAGGAGGCTGATGGGACGATAACTGGAGGGAAGGTTGTGAGGCTTTCCTGGCTTGGGGATACCAATGACAGTTGCCTCTTTCCACGTGGTGGGAAAGTAACTAAGGTTGAAGCAGGCGTTGAAGATAATAGCCAAAAGGGTTAACACCTGTTCAGGAAAATTTTTGATGGCTTGGTTGGAGATGCCATCCGCGCCCGGAGCCTTTTTGGGCTTCAGTCCTTTGATGAGGGATGAGATCTCATCATTGGACACAGTGATAGGGTCAGAGACTGTGGGAAGTGAGTCCCGGCGGAGGACCTCATCCTCCACCGTCTGGATGTGGGAGGGGTCTGTGGGTTGGGAGCTGGGAGAGCATTGAGCAGCGATGCTGTCTGCTAAGCACTCAGCTTTTTCCTCGTCCTCGAAGGCAATAGTACCGTCGGGGCGAGAGAGAGGAGAGAGGAGTGATAGCGTCTATGCGGAGGCTCTTGCCATCTGATAGTACGCTGTATGAGAGGAGAGATATTCTCCATGAGATTACTCTTTCGAGGTCTCGAAATTCGAAAGGCGTGAACGGACCTCTCGTTGAAGACGATTGGCCGTACGTCTATATTCAGGGTTGGATAGAGTGCTGCTCTCCGAGAGCAGCCTCTTGCTTTTATTAGGTTGCTAATATGTAAGGGAAGACTATTATTATTAGCAACCAGGACGACCTTTCATTCTCCTTAAGGAGGATGTTATAAGGGTGGAGAGAAAATCGACCGCGGTGTCGATTTTTTCGGTACTGTCGAATAAGTCCGAAGAAAGGGGGATGGGGGAGTTCGGAGAGTCCAAAGCTGTGGCTAGGGACGTCTTGAAGCCCTTCCAGTTAGTGAAGGTTTTCGTGGAGGTGGTTGGGGGAGGTGGCTGATGGCCAAGTATGAGGGAGACAGGGCGATAGTCGGATCCAAGATCGTCAAGGGTCTCGATTGACCTGAGGTTGAGAGAGACTTCTTTTGCTATTGCAAAGTCTAATACGTCAGGAGCGTGGTCGATGTTGTCGGGATAGTGAGTAACACCGAGGGGACTGAGTACAATGAGGTTGAGAGACTGCGTGATATCAAGCAGTTTCTTACCGCTCTGAGTAGTAGTAAGACAAGTCCAATCAGTATGCTTGGAGTTAAAATCTCCAAACATAATAACTGAATTGCCTAACGCAAGGATGGCCTCAAAATCTTTTTTGAGGGGGAGAGTTCCACTAGGGATATAGCAGGAGGCTATGACGATGGATGGGTGTCCAGTCAATGCCAGCCTGCATACCGTGGCTTCCATATTGGTAAGCGGCGGAGTGGGGATGTGAGAGCAATGTAGTATCTCCTTGTAGTAAATGACAGTACCGCCGCCTTTGCGGTCAGGTCTGTCATTACGAAGAAGAGAATACTTTTTGATGGAGAAGCCGTTGAGGTTCTGAGGTCTGAGGTGGGTCTCCTGGAGGAGGAGGTCGGCTTCGCGATCTCGAAGGATGAGCTTAAGTTCGGGGAGGTTATTTCGCAAACCGCGAGTATTGAAAGAGACGAGTGATAAGCCCTTAGGCTTAATACGTCCGTGGGACTTTGGGAGGGCAGAGTGCTCTGTCATTTTTAAGTTAAGTTAAATTAATTTAACTTAACTTACAATGAGCACAAGAGGTAGTGGTGCTCCGCTAGAGCGAGGAGACGGTCCTGAGGGGACCTAGCAGCACGCAGTTTGCGCGCTAGTATGGCGATCTCGCCAATGTCGATGCTCTGAATAGCGGAATAAACCGTATTCAGGTCATTAACTATTGAGGGTTGCGCCTGTTGAGGAGCGGAGGAAGTCCGCGGGGGGTCGGCCTTTTTGGGGCCCCAGGGGAGAATTGGTGGCTGCATGGGCCGAGAAAAGCCCGGAGGGGGCCGGATGGGGCCCATAAGGGGCATAGGGGGGCCCATAAGGGGCCTAGGGGAGCCCTGAGAGGGCCTGTAGGGGCCCTGAGGGGGCTGGGAAGAGCCCAGACGGGGCATTCTTGACGGGAGCGCCGGGAATGTATTTTCATTAACCGGCGGCGCAGCTGGTTTGTTTAGACGGGGACGAGGAGCGCGAGGGCATGCCCTGTAATTGGCCGGGTGTCCAGGTTGCTCGCAAAGGACGCAAGCTGTCGGGGATTCGGCGTCAGTGGGCCGAGGGCACTCTTTCGAGTGATTTGGATCTAGGCACTTAACGCACCTGGGGAGGGGCTGAGCAGTTGGCCGCCGCATGCCCGTAAAGTTGGCAGCGGTGGCACTGCGCCGGAAAACCGCGCCTATGGGGGGGCTCGATCCTCACTCTCGACAGGCCGCACACGGTGCGTACCTGCCGGAAGATGGTCTTTGCCTCCGGTACGTTGGTCAAGATTGCAAGGGCAAGCGGGAACAGCCTCAACTGGGAAGCCCTGGGACTTAAGGTCCTCCAGGATTTCTTCGTTGGAGAGTTCGAACGGAACTCCCCGGATGACAGCCCTGACTTTGCGCTCTTCAGGGAGAGCGAAAGTGTGGTAAGACACACGCTCTGCTGTGAAAAGCCTTGTTAGGCGACGAAAGTCATCTATTGATGATGGGAATATTTTGATGGCTTCACTGTAATTTGTGGCCTGATCGTAACTGATTTTCATGTCGTAACATATTTTCGACAGTCGAGTATATTGCGCCTTGTCTCTAAGGAAGACAGGGGGCGGGATCTGTTTTTTGGGGAGGGTCGGGGCGCAACGAGCTGCTGGCTTGGAGGGCGGGGGGAGGTTGAGCGGCAGTAGGGGTACTGCGGCAGCGGTGGGGGCTGCGGAGGTAGAGGCAGCAGTGGGAGCTGCGGGGGTGAGTGCAGCGGAGGGGGCTGCTGAGGTGGCGGCAGGGGCTGCCGGGACGGGGGAGCGATTTTTCGCGGCGCGTTTCAGGCCGCGCTTAGACTTCACAATTGTGAAGGGGGTTTGGTCCGTACCTGTCCCATCGGAATCTGAGGAGCAGCTGCTGGACGAAGTGACGGTTTTAGTGGCGGTCCTCTTCCGGGAGGACGACGTAACAGAGGTGGAGTCCGAGTGCTCCATCGAGTCCGAGTCGTGGGAGTCGGTCTGCGGGGCAGCCGAAAGGGCTGTCGCGGCGGTGGTCGGAGGGGTACATGCCTGAAGGGCAGGGGTAAGGGCAGCGAGGATCAGCGCGAGAGTCGTCTCGTCAATGTTCGGGACGAACAGAGTGAGGATGGCCCTGATCTGGGTTTCGTTTAGGGTGGACATGTTGAGGGGGGGGCGACGTTTTAAGAAACAGTACGGGAGGGGGATCCCTGTTCTCAAAAGAACAGGGGCTTGTTCTGAAAAGAACAAGTGACGTGACTTTCCAGAAACAGTAATACACAGTATAACAAAACAATAACAGAAAAAATAACAGAAAAATATAACAAATAATAAAACAAAAACAGTAAGAAATAAGCGGTCAAAACCTCCCTGCCAGGCGGCAGGGGGGCAAGAACGGTAAGTGAAGGCAAGCGAACTCACCGGAGCTACTGCGCTGCACAGCGTGAGCAGGATAGCGGAGGCGCGAGAGCGAGAGGCACTCAACGTACGGGGACGAGAGCGCTGATTACTAACACGACCGCTCGAGAGCAGTGGCGCAAGCGGAATGATGACGCGCGCGCGTCGGTTTGCATCACTTTATAGCCCCGTCCAGCAACGCAGCTACGAGAAGCTATCTACGAGCCTTACGCCGGCAAATCGAGCGCGACATATAATAGTTGTACATAATATTTTATTGATTAATCTTCATTGGTCAAAATGTATAAATTCTAATTGGCTAAGTAAATAAAAGATATTACTATTGGTTAACTAAGGATGTAGCCGGGAATATAAATATAGGCAGGGTTCACTAAATAAACACCTTCATTCGCCTGCACATAGTAAGGCATATCAAGAAAAACAGTTTCATTCCTCCGCTCCTAGACCACTCGGAGTGTGTTAATAGTGGACTCATTCACCACTATTACATAGGTACCCACTAAGAAGCGATTTTGATCTATTCAACCCCTAAGTGAATGAAAAATGGTTTTGGAGTTTGTGTGAAACTGTTTTATTTTACTGGGTGATTGACTCTAAATTTACTAAAAGTACTCAGTAAGTAAAATAAATGAATTCGGATTCAACGATTTTTCAAAATAACCCCAAATTTCAAAATTACGAGGGGGCCAGAGGGTGTACAAATTTGTATGGAGCAAAATTAATCAATGGTTTATTTAATTTGAAAATGGGTGCATATACTCTAAAATTAAAAACAATAAAATTCACATTTTTAGTTTCTTCAAAAATCTACCCTTAGGGTCTTAAAACGAGGGTGCAAAGTTTGTATAAAAATATTGTGTTAAGATGCACAGCCCAAAAAGCTAGACGTAGAAATCTAAAATTTGGACAGTAGCTGCCTTTTATGACGTAGGCATCCACTAAGAAAGAAATTTGGAAAATTCAGTCCCTAAGAGGATGAAATAGGGTGTTACAGTATGTATGAAACTTTTTATTTTACAAGGCGATTTGCTCGAAACTTACTACATTCTGTTTACATTTTCGACTTTACAAAACAACCTCTTAATTTACTTACTTATTCTAAACCACGCAACCATGCAACGGATTTTGATATGGTTTTGACTGTCATTTAGTGATTTTTATGGAAGGTTACTATGTACAATAACATTCTAATTAATTTTGAATAGTAGAGAAAGTATGTATAATATAATGTAATTAAGTCATTAAAAATCGGTATTAGGGCGCCTACATTGCTGGCTTAACCTTAAGGCGCGTGGTTGAGCAAAACGTCGCGCTAATCGTTATTTGTGCGGTTTTTAGGAGCTATCTACTTTTTTTAAAAAAGATATACCAACTAATAAAAATCACATTAAATTTCTACATAATCTTGATTCCATTTAAGTCATATCCAAAAATTTTTTAAAGGAGTAAATATTTGAATAATCTCCTTACAACGAAACCACATAAATGTGAAATAATTTAATTAATAGAATCAGGCGTTACTTTGCGGAAATCCATTATATTAAAGTTGTAAATATTTACTTTGCAAATATTCGCTCAATAAAATTAAATGATGTGTCTTACCTAGTTTGAAGAGCACCTCCCGCCCTCCCTCAATTGCGTGCACTATCCCCGTCACCACTAATCCCAGCACCACTACTCCCACCACCACTACACTAGGAAAGACCACAGTCTATAAATCCATGTTTTTATTATACTGTGGAAAGACACACCACCGATGACAATACGACACGTGTTTCGCCTCTACACGAGGCATCTTCAGGTGTAGTAGACTCTGAAGATGCCTTAATTTTAACTCTATTGAGCGGATATTTGCAAAGTAAATACATGCGTCTCCTCGTGTTCGTTATTTTATTTTGCGATTGACACTAATGGATAGGCAATTTATTAATGAACATTTCGATCGATTAAATTTTTTCAAAAGACCAAAATTTGATTTTAGTAAGTAATTATTTCAAAATCTGGGTGTATTCACTGCCCACGGGGTAGCGGGAGTCAGTGAGCGGCTGAGCGGCAAGCTCTTGAAGGTGAAACCTGTGTCGTTAGTCACCGCGTCGTCCGGCGCACATGCTCACTTACGTCATCTTATCAGTAGATAATATTATTATTTATTAGGTTAGTTAGAGGTTATAGTTATTATTAGTTAGTATTATTTGTTTGTTTTGGGTATAGTTTTTTATATTAGTTATATAATTGTTGTGTTTTTTACTGCGCGAAGAAGCTTTTTGTGTGTATTTTTTTGAAATAAATGCAAATAAAAAAAAATGAAGCACCATTAGCATGTAAGGTTCGAATCCATAATTAACATTTTGACAAATATTATAATTTACACTATAAAAAGCTAATTCAATATTAGCAGTATACGAATGAATTTTTTATAACGTAAAATCGTTACTACGAAGTGTTTATTTATTAAAATAGTTTCGAGAGTATTTTCTAACAGAATGTAGTAGCCGTGGTTAACTACGACATTGAGACGTCTAATTACGTTACTAAGTTTATTTTAAATACATTACTGTACAGAACTCTCGGTGTTTGAGTCATCAATGCACTTGATGGGTTTCTACAAGTATTATCATTTCAGCCTGCAATACATAGGTCTCCCCACTGATTCCCTCATAAGAGAAATATTTGCCATAGTTGCCACGCTTGGTTGGCGCGTTGATAACAGCAATTTTTCATTTTCTAGTTGTTATTAGGAAGACGCTGTTGCCCATCTCCTAGTTTGTTCTTCTCTGTCGCCTATAACAGTACCCACGGGACGATATATGGTGGTGGATATTCTTACACTTTGGTTTCCTTTCAAAACGTAAGTATAAGTCTTGCGCCTTTTATCATACAGATAGATACTACTATAAATTTGAAAACAAAACTGATATTAGTTATTTGATCTCCCGCCAGGTATGGTGTTTAGCCCGAAGAACAGCCAACACTCTCGATATTCTACATAATATACCGGAGTACTTCGGAACTTCGATAGCGTGATTTAAGCTTCGCTTCGTTTCGTTTTCAGTTCTTTGTTTAAGCTTAATCTAAAAAAAATCTTTCAGAACGGATGAGATTCTTCTTAGGGATTTAAATTTAAAATAAAGGATTTTGCACTGGAGCAATCCTACTGCTTTTGCTTCCAAACGCTGAAAATAAACAAAATGATTAGCGTTTAAGCAATGTGTAAGCAATACGCGTGTAAGCAATAAGTTGACAAAGTTTTACCGCAATCTAATGAACGGTATGGCAGCGCATAAAATACGAACAAACAAAAATTAATTTGTATATTTTATATTATTTATCTTTGGTAATATTTACAAACTACATTCTTGTTCTTCATCACCCTGCAGAAGTCCAACGCTGCTCTGCATAGTAAATACCTGGCCGCCGAGGACCACAGTGATCGAGTGAAACCGCCCACAGTCGAGCGTGTGCCTGCTGTACTACCATATGTTAGAGAAGTCACAGACAAGATTGGTTTTCATAAGAACATACTAAGTTAAAGGCACCTAATTCCGAGGGGTTCTAAAATTGGCACCATATTTCGAGGTATTTAGAAAAACTGCGTTCACGAGCGATTTACAAGCTCTTTTTTACTACTTTACTCTTATTGAATCTATACAAATAAATAAAATTGAACAGTCTGTTTGTAATGTCAAAATTACGGCATTTTACCAAGTACGTTTTAAGTTTTACGTGGTAGAGCCATGCTGCATCTATATTAATAGTATAGTTGTAGCACGAATGGGTCGGCTCGACCGGGGTAGGACCGCGCTCTCACAGAATACCAACGTAAAATAGCAGCTCAATGCTGCTGTGTTTCGTATGGTGAATGTAGAGAACCGGAGACCCTTTTTACTGGAAACGGGGCATTCCATCTTAGTCCTCAGGGGTGACAACGCATCTGCATTTTGATTCTTAATTGAGGATAAATGTAGATGTCTATGGGCCACAGCATCACACAGGTGGACTGTGTGCTCGTTTGTCACCCAATTCTATATAAAAAAAGTTTCAATAACGTGTAGGTTCCTATTCCCTTTATAATAACTATCACAAACTTAGGTGGTTGTTGTAAACGTTTATGGATAATAATTCTCAATTACATTATTAATAAAATTGATTAGCTAGGTATATTAGGTAATAATAGGATTATATATTTCATAAGTATGAACTGTTTGTATTGATTATGAGGATGGATGCTTATATTACGCAATCAATCCATATATTCCATCAAATTTTCACATACCTATATAATAGTGCAAAGATAATACTTCTGGAAAATTTGCTCTCGCTGGAAACTTTGAACTTGGAATTAGTTCCTAACATATAATATAGGTATATATATATATACATATATATATATATATATATATATATATATATATATATATATATATATTATAGGCCGCCGAAGAAGATCAGCCATTTAAATCAAATATCGAAGGCGTGAGCAGCTTGACATCCGAACATAGCTCAAGGGACTGCCAGATCGTCGTCTTTTGTGGCAAGCGGATTTGATCCGCCGATCCAAATACCTTGTCCGACCTGGACCAAATTCGATCGTCTGTTAATACTGTTAAACGTTTCGCTTTGACTTATCAATAAACTACTTTGTAACAAAAGGATATTTTAAATAAAAATCTCAATTAGTGTTACATTTGCTTTAGTACGAGACAGTACGTTTGCGCAGAGTTTTAATTTTACTTACGATTTAAATTTATTTTTCCATACATTTTACAACAACAAGTTCGGTTTTTAAATATCATTATAACATGATTTTGTACTTAGTGGTATCACTTATTTTGTTTATAATTTTATTATCGTGGTTTGATTTGATATGGGACGCAAAAACCAACTCTGTACCTGGGCCATTCCCCCTTCCCTTATTAGGAAATGGACTTTCCTTAGCTGTAAAAGCAACTGGTAAGTGGAAAAATATAGTATGAACGTATTTTTTTTTAATTCCAGGCCAGCACTAATATTTAAAAATAAAGTAGCTTTTTTTAACTAATCTTTCAATTTGCATGATATTTGATAGTGATCATTTATTTTAAAGAAATAAAATAATTTCAATTTATGGCTATTTAAAAATCCTAATAATTTAAAATTAAAAATGTTGTACAACCGACTTCAATATAAATTATTAAAAATAACTCAAAAACTACTTGTCAGACCTTGATCAAATTTATATGGGACTACATGAGAAGCACCAGCTTTCAAATAAAAAAAGAATCATCGAAATCCGTTCACCCAGAAAAAAGTTATGAGTTTGCTTTTTAGTTTTAGTTATGAGCTTGGTAACACACATAAAAAAAACATACAGTCGAATTGAGTACCGTCTGCTTTTAGAAGTCGGTAGAAAAGCGTAAATTTTGCCAAATATGAATTGGACACGGGTAGGATAGGATTGCATTGGGAGGATTTTATTTTTATTAAATTAAAGTGAAAAACGTACTACGTAGCCCATAGATGCCTGCAGCCAACTTAAAATATTGAAGGCTACAGAAGCGCTGTCATCTTTGTAGAGTGATAACTCTCTATACCCTTCAAACCGGAGCACAGCACTGTATATGGCGGCAGAAATAGGTTTTATTTTTAAAGAATAAGGGCGACAAACGAGCACACAGTCCACCTGATGGTAAGTAGAACCTGTGGCCCATAGACATCTACATTTATCCTCAATCTATACAAATAAATAAAATTGAAGTGTCTGTTTGTAATGTCAAAATTATAGCTTTTTACTAAATGCATATGAAAGTATATAAAGTATTACTTATAACAAAAATAAAATTTTTTGTCTGTCTGTCTGTTTGTTCCGGCTAATCTCCGAAACGGCTGGACCGATTTTGACGGGATTTTAACTGGCAGATAGCTGATGTCATAAGGAGTAAATTAGGCTACTTCTATTTTAGAAAAAGAATTAGGGTTCCGCGCAAAAAAATTAAAACCCTAAATTACATGCGAGCGAAGTCGCGGGGAACAGCTAGTTAAGAATAAAAATGCAGATGCGTTGTCACCCCTGAGGTCTGAGATGGAATACCTCGTTTCCAGTACAAACGGTCTCCGGTTCTCTACACTCACTATACGAAACACGGCAGCATTAAGCTGCTGTTTTACGCTGGTATTCTGTGAGAGCGTGGTCCTACCCCGGTCGAGCCGACCCATTCGCTACAACCATAACATAGCTGCAAAGTGGCCCTACCACATAGAAAAGGTAAGAGGGTGCTACCTACCCAGATGGACATCTAGGCATTAAAATATGCCTATCACCCAGTAATTTAACAATATTTTTTAATGTTTTCCAAAGTGTTTTGTGTATAATATATATCTTAAGTGTACAAAGCTGTGGTAGTTCCGGGGCCAAGTGCTTATCATAAATTTCACAGTACACGAGATGCCCAGGTTCGCTTGTCGCCGGAATTAGAGAAATTGGTAATTGTAATTTTAAGTGCTGGTATAATACTTGCTTGACGGTGAAAGAAAACATCGTAAGGATACCTGCATGTCTAAATAATAAATTATTTCGATAAAACGTGAAGTCCGCCAACACGCACTCAGCCCTGGCACGTATATTTTCTGTAACTTCACTTTCATTCATTCATTACAGCCCTGCACAAGTGCTGAACATAGGCCTCCCCCAAGGAATGCCACTAAGCACGGTCCCGAGCCACCTGCATCCATTGCCTTCCTGCATGTCTTACCAGGTCGCCACTCCATCTAGTGGGGAGACGCCCAACACTTCGTTTGCCGGTACGAGGCTACCACTCGAGAACCTTTCTTCCCCATTGGTTCTTCGAGTTATATGGCAGGCCCATTGCCCCTTCAGCTTCCTAATCCGTTGGGATATGTCGGTCACTCTGGTTCTACTGCGAATATCCTCGTTTTTAAATCTATCACGCATAGAAACCCCGAGCATAGCCCTCTCCATAGCTCGCTGAGCGTCCTTGAGCATCCTCATACGGCCAGCAGTTCACTGTCCTTCAGGACCTCGTCTCACATGCATAGGTCATGACTGGCAACACGCACTGGTTGTAAAATCTTGTTTTGAGGTTATGAGGTATGCCTGACGAGAAGATATGTCGTAATCTCCCGAACGCTGCCCAGCCGAGTTAAATCCGTCGATTGACCTCTCGGTCGAAGTTGGACTTATCTAGTCAGACTATTTGTCCCAGATAAACATACTCTCAGGTAAACAACTTCGAGCTTAGTGCTCCCTTTCTTTACTTTGTTATAATTTTAATCGAAAATATTTGGTAAAGAACCATTTTTTAAAATTTAAATGCATTATTAAATACTTAGTCGAGATGGGGTGCAGTCTAGTTTGAAGCTTTATTCTTTGAAAACTAAGATTTATTGATAAATGGTTTATGCACGTACACTACGATTTAAAAATTTGATAGGTACAAACAATATTATAAAATATAGACCTAGATAGAATAATAAAAGCCTAATCTCCGTTGTAGTTAAAAAAGTTATGTTGCCTACGTTAAATATTTCAAGTCTTAATCAATTTAGTAATGTATAAATTAATTAACTTAATACTAAAATGATTTAGAATTTTTATTTACGTGAGGCAAATCTAAATTACTGAATTTGTCTAGGTATTCTTAAGAACTTAAGCTTAAATTTGGCACGGAAGGTAGGTTCGGATGCAAAAAATGTGATTGTCACCTAAAAATGTTAAATACGTGCAGATCCTCGGTTACCCTACTTCCATCCATTTTTACGAAAGTTATGAATTTTTATTTCTCCAGTAATATGTAACTTATTCACGCGGAGTTTTTACCGTTTGGAATCTAAAAACATGTACTAACCCTTATTTGTAAAAACCGTTTAGTTTTAGGCACTAGCACGGGCACTAGTTTCTATCGTTAATATTAATTTTATACTTAATGTTTCAATTGCCTTTAATAACAATTAACAGTATCAAAGGAATTTTGATATCTATAAATCTATTGAATGAATCTAATGAAGCCGTCATTAAATCTATTGAGGCTTCATTAAACTTTTACGACAAAATTTACAAAATTATAGTTCGGAAATGCTGGGTAATACTGGGAAATACTCGAAACCCTCACAAGTAGTATTAGGTCTTTACCTATGAAACTGCCGTGTTTTATGAAATAAGTCAACGTAATTATTTTTATTTTTTATTTTTATTAATCAAAGTAATCAACCATGCAATCGATGCATCTTTCCCAACGCAGTGGCAGTTTATTGATGCCCTTCTTGAAGAATTCAGCTGGAAGGGAGGCAACAAATTCTTAAAAGTCATTTTTTGTACTGGCTCTCGGGTATTGAATTTTCTTACCGCCAAAAAGTTATCCAAATTCTGGAAAAAGTAGAAGTCTGTAGGCGTAAGGTCTGGTGAATACGGCGGATGTCGGAGAGCTTCCAACCCCAGCTCTTGTAACTTGGAGACCGTCTGTTGTGCAGTATAAGGTCGCGCGTTGTCGTGCAGGAGCAGCGGGGACAAGCTATTGACCAAAGCTGGTTGGAGACGTGCGCGCTTCTCCACCATTGTGTTTAGTTCTTCACAGTACACATCTGCAGTAATACTCATCCCGTTTGGTAAGAAGCTGCGATGAATCACACCGGTGCTAGACCACCAAACAGTGACCATTACTTTTGTAGGGGTAAGTTTTCATTTAGGGCATTTTTAGGTGCCAAACCAGGATCCAGTCAACTTGCTGAGCGCTTGCGATTGTCAATTTAATTCGTCATTGTCGACCAAAGTTTTCGGGTTCATTTTTCAGTTTGCAGTTTCCAGAATGGAAGCGGGCAAACCGATTACAAGTGGTGCGTTCGTTTGTAGTATTGGCTCCGTAAACGTCGTTGATGTTGCGTGCCGCTTGTGCCGCGTTGCTGCCTCGGCGGTACTCATATTCGAAGACGAAAAAGATTCAAATGCTATGAAAACATAACACTAATCAAAAACAAATGACTAATTTTGAAAAAGAATTCCACGTTCTTAAAATAATATTAATTTGAAATTAGAATTCTTAGCCAAATAAAAATTATTTTGATTTGAAATGGTCAGTACTGCAGAACGGAAATTTTATAGGTAAAGACCTATTTATAAGCGCCAAATATAAAGTAAGCTTCGAGACTGGCGAAGTGTTTGGTGATCCGTCAAAGTCATTTACGTTATCTGTTTTCTTGTTTATCGTTATCCTGTTCTTGTAAATCTGACCAGTATTACATCATGATAAACAGGTTTGCGAGATAAACATTCTGTCTCACACTAGGTATATTATTTTTAACAATAACTTCTTGACTGTTGGAATGATTAATTTACCTGATAATAAATTTAAGGGACACTAGACGGCAATCTGATATTTTTAATATATATGCTAGTTGTGCTCGACATTCCTTTGCAGTTTTTGTCAGAAATCTTCGCGGGAGTTCAAACAACTCACCTAAGTTTCAGAATCATTTAAACACAGTCAAATCGGATGAATAGTATAGGAACGCATAAAAGACAAATCTCAGGCTATGAACTAATCTGAAAAGTTTTAAAATACAATACAGACATTGAGGAGTAGGTAGTCACCACGGCCTTTCATTTCATGATATTTTCGTTGATTTTACTATACTCCATCATATTTTTTACATTATCATCATCATCATTTGCGTTATTAGGCTGCTCTCGTCCGTAGGAAACACTTGAACTCTGACTCCCTACACGTGTCCCCCGGGTAGTGCTAAACGAGCAGCACCAATTCTGGTTTAAGGTTTTGGACGCTGGCTTTTCGGTTACCACCCACCAATGCAAAGTCGTATCGCTAACTGATGATGATTGGAGAAGCCATATGAAGAATGGGTCTGAACAGTAGCGTTGTATGTGTGAACCGAGTGCGAAGCGTCAGTTGTTGCTGTGTCGAGTGCTTGGTCGCGGAGGGTAGCAGGATCTGAAGCACGATATTTCGCTGGCCAACCGCAGGTAGTTGGGAGCCCAATTAGTGAGTTAGCTAGTGAAGGCTGCCCCGCCAACTAGCAAAAAATCCTAGGGTGGCTCCATAGGACCCGATGGCGATCTCTGGGGGGATTCGGGCATCCCCCCGTTCTCCAGATTAAGTTCTCACGGGCGTAGTAACTCTGGTAGTATCGTTTGGTTGCCAATGCAACGCCTCATTCAACTGGCATTCTCCATCCTTATTCATTCTTAACTCTTATGTGTCTAAGAAAGATAAGTATGGCTCAACAGCGGTTGCACGTTCTCTCATTAAAAGTGCACCTCTCTAATATTCCAGGATCGCACTCAAATCTCAGTGCAGTCCATCACCATCTCGAGACTGAGAAGCCGCACCTACTTTTCTTGACAGAGACCCAAATGGGACGTCCATTGAATGCACTCCGCATTCACTATCCTACTACTTGACCTTCATCTTGACTATCCTGGATTTTCCCCGGAGCACAAATTCCATCTACGTGCCAGAGTCTGTGTGTACGTAGCTTTGGACTCAATGGAAATGCATGCTAAGAGGCTTATTGTATTGACCCGAGTCTGGTTAAAACCAATCTTACTAGCTTCAAACACAGGCGCAAAGTAGCCAGCCTTTCGGTTTTCTACAGGATGCATTTCGGAGAGTATGCGCAAGAATTGCATAACTTAATTCCTCCCTTCTACCCTTTCGTTGTAGACTTACCACACATTCGAACCAAACGGTTCGTCGTACATCGTTCATCGTTCGTCGTGCGTACAGCAAAGGAGTGGTATATGTTGCCAGCATCTGTCTTTCCATCAATTACAATGAGGGTGTCTTCAAGGCAAGATTAAATAGACTTTTGTTAAGTTACTTACCAGGCTGGATTATAATTAAGCGCTGGCTTAAAATAGTAAGAAAAAAATCATTACAACCCATCACAACTCCATTACTGAATGTAGGCCTCCCCAAAGGAATACCACAAAGCACGGTTCTGAGCCATCTGCATCCATCGACTTCCTGCTTTTCGTACCAGGTAGACACTCTATTACGTGGGGGGCCGTCTTGCACTTCAGTTGCCTGTATCTTTCTTTCCCGTCGGTTATCGGTTCATCGAGCTATATGGCTGGCTCGAGCTATCGGTTAGTTAGTAGTATAAGTCTATAACGCTGAGAGACTAGTGACCGAGCATAGCCCTTTCTGCAGCTCGCTGAGCAACCTTGGGCTTCGCTATACGGCCAGCAGTGCAACAAGTACTGGTTGTACGCTATTGTTTTCCAGCTTTGAGGTATACGCGACGTAAAGATGTGTCGTAATCTCCGGAACATTGCCAGCCGAGCTGGATCTGGCAATTGACCTCTCGGTCGAAGTTAGATTTACATAGACGGACAATTAATTCTAGGTAAAAATACTCGTCAACTACATAAAGTAAAATAACAAAATCTTATGGTTTCGTGAAAAACGAGTACTTGGAAGCATCACGCTTTTTCGGCCCCAACGTTGGATCTGGACAATGGTACTACCTACCACCTTTCGGCAGCGGAGATTAGGGAGAGAGGCCTAACGCAATACCGACACTCTTATCCTACTTCTATCACGACTTCACCATCGTTTGGTGATCAGAGGTACTGGCCCGTCAGAAGCGCGATATACCTCACGACTCACATACTTGTACAACTAGAAGATACTTAATCTCACCACAGCACACCAACATTAACACCCACACCCACCCGAAGAAAGCTAGCCAAGCCTACTCGGAGCAGCCAGTTGTCAAGTAAGAAATGCTAAAAAAGAAGCAGTTGAAGATGTTTTTGTTATAATGCAATTACAAAATAAGCTTGTTTTTGTTATAATAATTATACACGAAATAAAATATTACTTTTTTAAAAACCTTTTTGAATAGAAATGCATTTAAGATTTAAATAAATAAATAAATTTAACTAACAATCATATTACGATTCTCATCATCATCGGGCTGTAAAAGTTCACAGTTGTTTGATATGGGTCACTCCCGTTGTAAAAAAGACTTTTCACACAATTGCCTTACTTGGCCAACGGATCGATAATAGCAGATCAGACGTATTGTATTGCACCTTTGATGAAAAATATGAATAGAATCCCAAATTTCTTTTGTTTTAGAGTTCTTAGGTGTATTGGAACGATTACAAGAAAAATATGGAAAGGCTGTACGCTTGCATCTTTTCTCCCGTAGATACGTGATATTATATCATCCAAAGTATATTGAGGTGAGGCCTACTATTGAGGATTTTTACTTGGCTCATTTTGCAGACTGTTTAAAATTTAATTTCTTCCGCCCGTTTTACTCTATGTTTCGTCAAATTATGTTCATAAACATATCGATCAAGAACAATTCACTGATGGATTCCCTCTATCGCCACACTTTTCATAAGAATTTGCGTTAGCTATACCAAACATTTATTATCTTTGAAACTGTCCAGCCACTCTGGCTGGTACAGGTTAGATAAAACAAAATACAAAAGAAAATTAATTGATCTGCTTTTTATTCTGTAAATTATTATCATAGAATAACACATATTATATTTATAATATACTATTAATATGAAAGAACAATTTAATTACTTGCAATTATGATACCAAATAGATTAAACGCTTAGAATATGAAATGATCTTTATTTATATTTATCTATTTTTAGGGCATAGTGACACACTCTGAAATTATTACCAAAGGCCGATCGTATGATTTTCTCAGAGCTTGGCTTGGCGATGGACTTCTTACATCGACAGGTAAGAAACAGATATAGTTTGAGTTCCAATAAAATTATTTTCACTTAAAGAATTCAATCTTTGCTTTTGTAAAAGAACTAACACTTAAAAGATAGTCGTTGATTTAGATGGTTATATAATAATATATGAGTGAGGCTCACAAAAAATGTACTTTATCCATATTTTTCGTGAGCCGAATTTTGATTAAAGAAAAAAATATTTCGAAAGTTCTGAACAAATAAATCTTTTTGTCTCCTGTGTTGGATATTATTCACTTGTTAATATCAGGCCATTTAAATTGTTTGAATTTAATCGAATTTAACCAAAAACAAGCAACAACAACAAATTGTAGAAAAATAAAATGTGTCCACCCCAAATAGAATCCTTTTATTTTGTTTTCACCGTGTGTGTGCTGTTTATCGTGACATCTTAGTAATAACTCAAATGTAAGGGAATAAAACTACTATCCCAATAGTAGATATAATAAGTTATTCAAAAAATGACAAAACTATGATTAAAAAAACAAATGTTCCAATAATATTTCACGTGCGTTACGAACAATTTGTTACATGGTAGATTTTTTCTAATAGGCAGTAGCAACACCTACGATGTTTTTTTTATGAAGGCAACATTACTACTTTCAATATGAAATGTCAGTGTTATGTCAGACATCTTTGTTTTTGGAAAAGGCATTACGCGTGTGTGTGTTATTTTTCGTAATTGGATTTTAGCGACTTTTCGGAAGAAGTTTTGCATGGTAAGTAATAACATTTATTTGCTAAGGCCAATTAAGAGGATAATATCCTCTTAATTGTGATAATCTAAGTGAAATACTACATTATTTAATAATTTACATATTATGTAAATTATTAAATAATATATTCACTCTTTACGTGCATTTAATTTTGCTACACGACTTTTAGTTTATAGTTTTCACGCGTGTTTGTTCACGTGTGTTGCGTGTGTTACAAATTTATGTGACGTAACAAACGTGAAAAGTGTAAAGCAAGTGCACATTGCAATATTTTCATCATCAACAGTCTGAGATGTACGCTGCTGGACAAAGTAAAGTACGCTGTTTTCATATGAGGTAGAGCCATGTTATAGCTATTATAATAGTATAGTTGTAGCACGAATGGGTCGGCTCGCTTGGGAAATACTACGCTCTCAATGAATACCGCCGTAAAATAGCAGCTTAATGCTGCTGTGTTTCGTTTCATGAGTGTAGAGAACCGGAGACCCTTTTATTGGAAAGAGGCATTCCATCTTAGTCCTTAAGAGTACTAAGATGTACAACGCATCTACATTTTATTCGCAAACGAGGATAGATGTAGATGTCTATGAAACCACAACAACCACTTACCATCAGGTGGACTGTGCTCGCTTGTCACCCTTATCCTATAAAAGGCCTCCCAAGTTCTTCCCAAAATACGCGGTCCTGAGCCATCTGCATGCAACGCTTATCCGCAACTTTTATATGGTAAAGCTGACCCACACTACTTTACATAGCATGTTTTTCAGCATTATTTTTTGCAGATGCCACTTACACCTGCTGAAAGACAGAAGTACCGAAAAGGCTGAAAGAAAAAAAATCCAGATAAGTTCTTAACACAGAAAGAAAAAATGCTGAGAGAAAAACGAAATAGAAAGAAAATAGCAGAATATTCTTCGTCTCTGGGAAAGAAAGAAAGAAGAAAGGCAAAGGTTTATTTTGAGTAGGATATAATTTGTTCGAAAATTATATTTTGTTTGATTGTAGTATTATTTTTCTAAGCATTTTCAAGCACAAATTTTAATCACATTATTTGAATAATTAGTAATTAAGAAACAATAAATAATGCTATGCAGCTTTGTTTGTGAAGTTTATGAATTTAAATAAATAAATTGGTCTATAAAGTATTTTATTTTAAATTCCATTATAATAAATAGTCTCGTTTTTTTTTTATAGGATAGGGTGACAAACGAGCACACAGTCCACCTGATGGTAAGTGGTTGCTGTGACCCATAGACATTTACATCTATCCTCAATAAAGAATCAAAACGCAGAATGCAAAATGTTGTCACCCATGAGGACTAAGATGGAATGCCTCTTTTCCAGTAAAAAGGGTCTCCGATTCTCTACACTCACCATACGAAACACAGCAGTGTTAAGCTACTATTTTACGCTGGTATTCTGTGAGAGCGTGGTCCTTCCCCGGTCGAGCCGACTCATTCGTGCTACAACTATACTACTAATATAGCTGCTGCATGGCTCTACCACGTATAAAAATCGTGTGAACTAATCTTAACAATATTTCCAGTATGTTATCTATTTCTAGTGTGTTATTGTGTGTTATAAGTTCCTGTGTGTGATGGTAGGTACATTTTCTGTGAGCCTCACTCATATATTGGCACCAAAGAGATTTAAATATATAGGTATACTATAGAGCGGACATTATGAAAATTTGCATACAAAATGTTAAGCTCGCACGTGTGTGACGCTCTTTAGCTAAACATAGCAAAACTACGCTGAATATTTATTAGGAAAACATTTCAGCTATTCCCCATAAGTGATACTAATAAATGTAAGGTTTTACCTTTACCCGTTTTAGGAATGTTACCGTTTCGACATCAAAGTATCGATATTGTTGTTGAAGGTTACTTAGTTTGTAATGTTTTACGATATAATAATAGGAATATGCATGCTTTTTATTGTACAAATCTATTTATTATGACTCCTATCACACCAAAAGGAATCGTTTACCATCGGCGATTTTATGGACCGATACGACGTAGGGACCTTCAAGAAACGAGCTTACTCCTTTTCAAAAGTTCGGCAACGCATCTGCGATTCTTCGAATGTTTTAGAATTATATTAACATTTTAAAAGAAGGCTATCTTGTTGACTGATTGTACTGGTTGTACTGGCTGACATAGACGTTTCACGTTAAAACCAACGGCCGTGTGCCTCGACATAGGCCACCGATTTCTTTATTGGTATGGATACAGTATCGTTTACTCTTTCACCTCCTTAAATATTGTAGATGATTAAATCTGCACCCTGTATAATATTTTTATCGTTACTAGATAACAGAGGGCGCTTTTACAATAATGATAAATGTTCTAGAACAATCTACCAGAAATAATAAAATATAAAAATTATGGGGTAAATATACATTATACTTGTGATAATAAACTGAAATCCCATTCAGTTTTTGCTACATATCGGGACTTACAATAGCTTAATGCACTATGGGACATATTTTCTTTAAAATATTTTTTAAATTTAGGAAAGGAATATCTAAGAAAACTCCTATTAAATCGCACGGTAATGGACCGCCAATCATCCAAATTATGTGGATGGTAACGCAAGTTTTGTTGCGATGTGTATTGGTGAAATTTGGTGGCTGGAATTGATCCGAACAATTCCTCAGAGCACTCCCGTGGTAAATACGATAGAAAATGCAAGGGATGCAACATCTCTACGCAGCGCCAGTGAATCGAGCCAATCAAAGACAACTCGGTCGTCGACGTCAAGCCGCTCTGCTCTCTATGCGGTCAAGTGGAAGGAGCTCGCCCTGGGAGCCCCGGTCCAGAGATGAGACCAATATTCCATGTGAGGCCGAACCTGAGCTTGTAAAGTTGCAAACCCGCTTTACTGAGTACACCAAGCTTTTTAGAAGCCAATTTAGCTTTCTCTTCAAGTGACCATGCAGATCATTCGATATGTCGACGCCGAAGATTCTGCTTTTGGCTACGGCAGCAAAGGAGTGCTTTGAAATTGAGGAGATACGACAAAGGTGTTCTTTTTAGCGGTAAACGCGCAAGCTTGTGAATTTGTGAAATAATTTATCGTGTAACGACTTTTAAGTTCAGTGATTTCCTAAAATATATTACATAAAAGAAACGAATTTGAAAACATGGTGGCGTTCTCTTATTAGATTAGACGTTTCGCGATGTGCCTTCGACGCCGACCGACCAATCATATGCTATAATTATAGCGTCTAATGTGACGTGTCCAAATGACGTCATCCAAGATGCCACCAATGTGACTGCTGTTTGAATGAGGGCATCCACGACTTTTTCTGCCACCAGGGCGGCGCCACTTGAAAGTGAGTTATAATATTTGACAGATTTCATAGCGGTGAAGTTAATTTGTTCGGAAAATGTAAAAGTTATTGTTTCTTTCTGTACTATTAGCTATATTTTATATTAATAACATTAAAAACATAAAAGTAGAAATTAAACAAAAAAGTGTTAAAAATGTGCAAAAAATTAAAGAGCAAACCACTGCCGCATTATTTTGTGTATATAATACTCTATAAACTGATAAACTTTCATTAAAAAACAACTTCTCGATTAAATTACATTGTGTAACAAAAAACTTTACCTCAGTGTCAACTAGCGATATCTCGAGAGCAGAAAATTATTAGCCCTCATTGATTCTTAGTTATTGGAAATTAAATATTTTATTTCATGACGTTTCATTTCATTCATGACGTTATTCATGACTTAAAAGTTTATATGATTTTTTTGGTGTAATGGGAGTCATAATTAATAGATTTATACAATAAAAATCATGCCCTATTATTATATCGTAAAACATTACAAACTAAGTAACCTTCAACAACAATATCGATACTTTGATGTCGAAACGGTAACATTCCTAAAACGGGTAAAGGTAAAACCTTACATTTATTAGTATCACTTACTGGGAATAGCTGAAATGTTTTCTAATAAATATTCTGCGTAGTTTTGCTATGTTTAGCTAGAGAGCGTCACACACGTGCGAGCTCAAAATTTTTGTATGCAAATGTTCATTATGTTTGCTCTGTAGTATACCTATATATTTAAATCTCTTTGGTTTTGGGCTTTTGACGATGTCCTATAGGGCATAAGTAAGAGGTGATCATTTTGTTGCTAATGTCCGGTCTATTACTACTACTACTTAAATATCTTTGATTGGCACAAACATTAAAAAATATTTTAAGGTCCGTGTACATTAGGTTGCCGTGTAGTAGGGACATTAAAGAATCAACTACCCGATATCATCTCGTGTGTGTCGTAAGAGGTGACAGAGTCAACGTAAAACAAGAGATGAGCAGCAGCATTTTCCTGATTGATAATAGGAAAACTGCGATTGCCACATATCCCCGATGATGCAATCTATGGGGGAGGCTCATGGTCAGCAATGAACCTGTGATGGGCTGACCAATAGCTTATTTTCTTGCAGGTTGATTTAGAAAAAATATTCACATACACTTTTAGATTTCTGCCACAATATACCACAGCTCGACAAGCTCAAGGACAGGGAACTTAAATCATTATTAATTTCATCACACTCTTCTCCGTAAACATTCCAGGTTGATTTAGATTTTAGATCCTGATATAAATTCATCATCATCATCATTACAGCCCTTCACAAGTCCACTGCTGAACATAGGCCTCCCCAAGGAATGCCACAAAGCACGGTCCTGAGCCACCCGCATCCATCGACTTCCTGCATGTCTTACCAGGTCGTCACTCCATCTAGTGGGGACGCCCTTAACTTCGTCCGCCGGTACGAGGCCGCCACCGAGAACCTTTTTCCCCATCGGTTGTCGGTTCTTCGAGCTATATGGCCGGCCCATTGCCACTTCAGCTTACTAATCTGTTGGGCTATGTCGGTCACTCTGGTTCTACTGCGGATATCCTCATTTCTAAGTTTATCACGCAGTGAGACCCCGAGCATAGCCCTCTCCATAGCTCGCTGAGCGACCTTGAGCTTCCTCATCCGGCCAGCAGTGAAGGACCACGTCTCAGTTCCGTAGGTCATCACTGGCAACACGCACTGGTTGTACAGCCTCGTTTTCAAGTTTTGAGGTATACCTGACGAGAAGATGTGCCGTAATTTCCCGAACGCTGCCCAGCCGAGTTGAATCCGTCGATTGACCTCTCGGTCGAAGTTGGACTTACCTAGTCGGACTATTTGTCCCAGGTAAACATATTCGTCAACAACTTCGAGCTTAGTGCTCCCAACAACTACCGGCATAGGTGTGACATGGACATTAAACATGATCTTTGTTTTGTCCATGTTCATCTTAAGACCTATCCGTTGGGAGGCACTATTGAGGTCATTGATCATAGTGCTTAGGTCCTCCAGCGATTCTGCCATAAGGACTATATCATCGGCAAATCGAAGGTGAGTGATGTACTCGCCATTGATGTTAATGCCGTATCCTTTCCAGTCCAGAAGCTTGAAAACGTCTTCCAATGCAGCGGTGAAGGGTTTCGGGGATATAACGTCACCCTGTCTTACACCTCTCTGCAGTTGGATAGGTTTTGTACTCTGGTTCTGTACTCGGATAGCCATCGTGGCCCTACTGTACAAGCACTTCAGCACTTCGATATACCGACGTACATCAGCCACTTCGATTTACCGACGATATAGTCCTTATGGCACTTCGCTGGAGGATCTAAGCACTATGCTCTTCAATAGTGTCTCCCAACGGATAAGTCTTATGATGAACATGGACAAAACAAAGTTCATGTGTAATGTCCAAGTCACACCTATGCCGGTAGTTATTGGGAGCACACGCTCGAAGTTGTTGACGAGTATGTTTACCACGGACAAATAGTCCGACTAGGTAAGTCCAACTTCGACTGAGCGGTCAATCGACGGATTGGCTGGGCAGCGTTCGGGAGATTATAACAAATCTTCTCGTCTATATACCTGATAACCTCAAAACCTGAAAACAAGATTGTATAACCAGTGCGTGTTGCCAGTGATGACTTATGGATCTGAGACATGGTCCTTCATTGCTGGCCGTATGAGGAAGCTCAAGGTCGCTCAGCGAGCTATGGAGAGCTATGCTCGGGGTTTCTCTGCGTGATAGACTTAAAAATGAGGATACCCGCAGTAGAACCAGAGTAACTGACATAGCCCAACAAATTAGCAAGCTGAAGTGACAATGGGCTGGCCATATAGTTGAAAGAACCGAGAACCGATGGAGAAGAAAGGTTCCCAAGTGGCAGTCTCGTACCGGTATGGCGGTCCCCTACTAAATGGAGTGACGGCCTGATAAGACATGCAGGAAGTTGATGAATGCAAGTGGCTCAGGACCGTGCTTTGTGTCATTCCTCGGAGAAGGCCTATGTTCAGCAGTGGACTTGTGAAGGGCTGTAATGAATGATGCGGCGGACACATAATAAGCATTTATAACAGAGAAATCATATCTTTACTAAAACACAGTCTAACAAAATTTCTAACATTATACAAGTAACAAATTAAATTAAATTAAATATAAAATAATATATTGCAGAATCTATTATGGGAATGTCCTTCAACGCTCAAAAGGATAATGAATCGAAATATGTAAAAGCAATAGCAGAGTAAGTATTTTATAAAAATAATTAATGTTATGCACAACGGATGCTATAGAAGGTATATAATAAATTAATTGATAAATAATAAATTTATTAAATTATATTTTAGGCTAAGTTCTATCGTAGCACTAAGAATGAGAAATGCATTTATGGCAGAGAAAGCAATATTTAATTTGTCTACATACAAAAAAAAACAAGATCAAGCTTTGAATATCATACACGGTCACACTAGGAAGGTCATAGAAACGCGGCGTGAGGAACTAAAAAAGCAAACATAACTACAATTGGCTCTAATTCAGATATTGGTAAATCAACTCTCATATCTTATTTATTTTAATATTTATTACATTATATTAAAATACGCTTTTATTCAACTGCCCCAGAAGTCAACCCTTCTGGGGCAGTTGAATATAATAATTTGCAGAAAAACTATTTGTAATCTAGTTTATGAATTCAAGCCAGGCTACAGGAGATCATAAAGGAACATGTGATCTTTTGTAGCCTGGCTTAGATTCGTCTATCTATCATCTAATAATTTGTTTATTATTTACATATACCTATGTTTTATCAAAAAGTGATTATGACGATAAAATATATAAATTTAGACTATATTTGAGATAATAAAAGTGGTAAATTATGGCATCTGAAGCAAACGGCAGCTTCTTCAAAATAGAATTATTCTACTTATTGAGATGACTTTTGGCTTATATTACTGTCTATAAAGGTATATATTTTATTTGCTTTTTAGGAACTAAAACAAATACGCATTCCTTGATCTCCTTTTGCTATCAGAGGTTGACGGTAACCGAATAAGCGATGAACGGATACGAGAAGAAGTGGATACTTTCTTGTTCGAGGTAAAATTTAATATATTAAAGTAAACCTTAAGGTAAAGGTCGTGTGTAATGTCTATGTCACACCGATGTCGATATCCTCAGTATAACCAAAGTAACCGACGTAGCCCAACGGTTGAGCTGAAGTGGCAATTGACCGAATATATAGCCACAACTATATAGCAGCCACCGAAAACCGATGGGAAAAAAAGATTTTCAAGTTGCAGCCTAGTACCAGTAAGCGAAGTGTAGGGAAATCCCCCACTAGATGGCGTGACGACCAGGTAAGAGATATAGAAATTCGATGGATGCATTTGACCCAGGATCGTGTTTTGTTGTATTCCTTGGGCTTTATGATGATGATAATAATGATGATATATGAGGCTACGCGTTTGAAGAAAAGGGTCCAAAAACGTTCTTAGGAAAAAACAAAAACAATTAATTAACCAAATTACTCAAAAGAATTACATACATTTTATTCTTCTTTGCTTTCTATTACTGTGGTAAAAAGAGAGATGTTGTAAAGAGTGATCTTGTAAAGCTTTATCAAAAAGGAATTATTCCTGATGAGATACATTCATGGATAGAAAGTTTGCTGTGGAAGACTCAGATTCAGATTTCGAAACTTTGAACATATTGTGTGTGTGTTTTTGAATTGCATCTTAAGGGTGCGTTTGCAAATCAGGCGAAATTATGCTGTTTTTCGGTACATTTTGTGACAAAACTAAACCAAATCAAACATAGCCAATTGCTACCACGTATAGAATGGTTCTTCATCTTCAAATGGTGGTGACTTTTTGTTGAAAATAATAGTTTTTATATTGTAAATACGATCTTCCTAGCCATTTTCTACAAAATTAACGATACCGGCTCATGTTTAGGTACATTTTGTTCTATTATCAAAATATATTAAGATTTCTAAAATACTATAAGTAGGCAGACATATTCAATAAAAAATAGTGGTGATTACTTTTTATCAAAATGTCACAAATAGTCGTAAAAAAAATTAAAACTGATGCTTATTTTTTCACATATTTTGCTAATACGGATGAATCATAATAGATTGCAATAAGGGTTATTTTATTTTTGGTGCCTGTTTTGATTTATTGTACAAAAATTTCGATGAAACCTCAGTCCGCGCTCGGTCGCCGTCATGAGTGGATACTGTATCGCCTGCCTGATTGCAGCAGTCAAAAATATCGCTGTACATACACAAAATATTTGAATTTGATACATAGGTACTTGACAAGGATTGTCAAGTGTGTGTGTAAATGTGTGATTATAAAAATAATATTATTTTATAATGACACATAATATAATGTATGATTATAAAAATAAAAAAATTATTTTTATAATCACATTTTGTTATAATATTTTGTTTCGCTGAAAGTAAGTGGATTTTATGTATAAATAATTATATAAATGCCTATTCGTCTTGGACTTTATGGTGTGATCTGAAAGTGTTCATTGGTGACTGCTACTGGAACTCCTAGTCAGTAGAACTAGATGTGCCGAGTTTGGGCTCGTTTTGTTAGTTCATCATCATCATCATCATTACAGCCCTTCACAAGTCCACTGCTGAACATAGGCCTCCCTAAGGAATGCCACAAAGCACGGTCCTGAGCCACCCGCATCCATCGACTTCCTGCATGTCTTACCAGGTCGTCACTCCATCTAGTGGGGACGCCCTACACTAAATCCGCCGGTACAGGCCGCCACTCGAGAACCTTTTTCCCCATCGGTTGTCGGTTCTTCGAGCTATATGGCCGGCCATTGCCACTTCAGCTTACTAATCTGTTGGGCTATGTCGGTCACTCTGGTTCTACTGCTGATATCCTCATTTCTAAGTTTATCACGCAGTGAGACTCCGAGCATAGCCCTCTCCATAGCTCGCTGAGCGACCTTGAGCTTCCTCATCCGGCCAGCAGTGAAGGACCACGTCTCAGTTCCGTAGGTCATCACTGGCAACACACTGGTTGTACAGCCTCGTTTTCAAGTTTTGAGGTATATCTGACGAGAAGATGTGCCGTAATTTCCCGAACGCTGCCCAGCCGAGTTGAATCCGTCGATTTACCTCTCGGTCGAAGTTGGACTTACCTAGTCGGACTATTTGTCCCAGGTAAACATATTCGTCAACAACTTCGAGCTTAGTGCTCCCAACAACTATCGGCATAGGTGTGACATGGACATTAAACATAATCTTTGTTTTGTCCATGTTCATCTTAAGACCTATCCGTTGGGAGGCACTATTGAGTCATTGAACATAGTGCTTAGGTCCTCCAGCGATTCTGCCATAAGGACTATATCATCGGCAAATCGAAGGTGAGTGATGTACTCGCCATTGATGTTAATGCCATATCCTTTCCAGTCCAGAAGCTTGAAAACGTCTTCCAATGCAGCGGTGAAGAGTTTCGGGGATATAACGTCACCCTGTCTTACACCTCTCTGCAGTTGGATAGGTTTTGTACTCTGCTTCTGTACTTGGATAGCCATCGTAGCCCTACTGTGCAAACACTTCAGCACTTCGATATACTGAAAGTCAACTTGGCACCGCTGAGGACTGCAGCACCGCCCAAAGTTCGACGAAATCAAAGGCTTTCTCATAGTCCACATACGCCAGACATAGTGGCAAATTGTACTCCTCGGACTTCTGTACAATTTGCCGAAGGTATGTATGTGGTCTATGGTGCTAAAGCCTTTTCGGAAACCGGCTTGTTTGGGAGGCTGGAAGTCGTCGAGTCTGCGTGCGAGACGATTCGTAATGACTCTCGAAAACAGCACGTAGACGCGGCTCAGAAGGAAATCGGTCTGTAGTTCTTCAAGAGAGCGTTGTCGCCTTCTTGAAGAACAAGACCACCGCACTTCTGCTCCACGCCTCCGGTGTAGTGCCACCATGTAGGACGGAATTAAAGAGCTCTGAAGGACTTCAAGTACCGGTTTTCCACCCGCTTTCAGAAGCTCCGCTGTAATTCCATCCTCGCCTGGGGCCTTGCCGTTTTTAAAGTGCTGGAGAGCCATTCTAATCTCGCTCAGACTGACGTCCGGGATATCATCGGAATAGTGTCGGATAAGACTCGCTCTTGGATCGTTACTCACACTTGCGTGTGGCTCCAACGATGATGTGTACAGCTGCCCATAGAACCTCTCAATCTCACTCAAAATCTCAGGTGTCCCGGAAACGACGCTGCCACACTCGGTCTTCAGCTTCGACAGTTGGCTCTTTCTGGCAGACAGATCTCTGGCAAAGACTTTGAGCCCTGGTTCCGCTCGATCGCTTCTTTAATACGAGCTGTATTGAAGTTGCGCAAGTCCCGCCGCATGCATTTGGAGATCTGTCTGTTCAGTTGCCTGTATGCTATCAAATCTACTGAAGATTGCAGCTTCATTTCCCGTCTAACAGCCATGAGATTAAGAGTGTGATCGGAGAGTTTTTGTGTTCTTCTGCGGCGGGTCTTACAAAACTTAGCTCCTACCGCATGGACAGTTTCCACGAGCTTGTCATTCATATCGTCCACTGCATTGCAATCTTTTAGGCACTGAAAACGGTTTTGTAACTCGAGCTAAAAGGTTTCGGGACTTTGGATTAGAGCACGAGGGGACGGGCGTTGACTTCATTAGACGACACCTCTCCAACTTAACGTTTAGGTTCAGTGTGCCTCTAACCATTCGGTGGTCGCTACCAGTTTTCACCCTCGCGATCACTGAGACATCACTGAACAGTTGGTGTCTAGTCGTCATAATGAAGTCAATCTCATTTTTGTCGAACGGTCGGGGCTCGACCAGGTCCACTTCTGTGGGGCCGCTTCTGGAAGAAAGAGTTCATCATAAAGAGTCCCTCTTTCTCCATGAAGTCGGCCAGCTGCTGGCCCCTGGGTTCCGTTGCCCTAATCCGAATTTCCCTACTTTCAGCTCACCGTTCTCTCTTGTGCCTAGCTTTGCGTTGAAGTCTCCATTAACACCGTATAGTGGGTTTTAGAGGAATGCATGGCTCTAGAGATATCCTCATACATTTCCTCCACCTCCTCATCGGGGTGTGCCGCAGTTGGTGCGTAAACCTGTATGACCTTCAGCGAATACCGTTTGGTGATTCTGAGTACAAGGTACGCAACCCTCGTCGACACTCCCAATTTTACAACGTTGTTAACGAGAGACTTGTGGACGATAAATCCGACACCTCCTTGGGACAGATGGTCGCCCTCCGGTGATAGAACAAGTTGCCGGATTCGAGGATTACCGTGTCCTCCCCTCTCTTCGGACCTCGGATAATCCTATAATATTCCAGCGCAACTTGTCTATCTCTTCTTCCAGCTCAGGATCTTCTCATCAGTCCTCAGGTGCGTGCGTTATAAGTTGCCAGGTCGAGTGGTCGTGGTGGCAACCGAACCTCCACCGGAGATTCTTAGCACCCCTGCCCCGCCGTTACCATGGTCGCCACCGTAGCCAGGAATAGCGGGTGCCAAGTTTGGGCTCGTTTTGTTAGTAATGATGAGACTTTACCTCCGGACTTGATGGAGACCTGATGGTGTGCTTCGGTGACCATTACTGGAACTCCTGGACAGTAGAACTAGGTGTGCCAAGTTTGGGCTCGTTTTGTTAGTTATGATGAAACCTAACCTCCGGGCATGATGGACAGACCTGATGGTGTACTTTGGTGACTACTTCTGGAACTCCTGGACGAATAGAACTAGGTGTGTCTGTCACTCTATCAAGTCCGGGGTAAGTTCTTATCATAACTAACAAAATGAGCCCAAACTCGGCACCTAGTTCTACTCGTCCAGGAATTCAGCAGTAGTCACCGCAGTACACCATCAGGTCACTCTATCAAGTCCGGAGTAAGCTCTCATCATGACTAACAAAACGAGCCCAAACTCAGCACACCTAGTTCTACTCGTCCAGGAATTCCAGCAGTAGTCACCGAAGTACACCATCAGGTCACTCTATCAAGTCCGGAGGTAAGCTCTCATCATGACTAACAAAACGAGCCCAAACTCGGCACACCAAGTTCTACTCGTCCAGGAATTCCAGCAGTAGTCACCGAAGTACACCATCAAGTCTCTCCATCAAGCCTGGACGTTAGGTCTCATAATAACTAACAAAACGAGCCCAAACTCGGCACACCTAGTTCTACTCGTCCAGGAATTCCAGCAGTAGTCACCAAAGTACACCATCAGGTCTCTCCATCAAGCCCGGAGGTTAGGTCTATTCATAACTAACAAAACGAGCCCAAACTCGGCACACCTAGTTCTACTCGTTCAGGAATTCCAGCAGTAGTCACCGAAGTACACCATCAGGTCACTCTATCAAGTCCGGAGGTAAGCTCATCATGACTAACAAAACGAGCCCAAACTTGGCACCTAGTTCTACTCGTCCAGGAATTCCAGCAGTAGTCACCGAAGTACACCATCAGGTCACTCTATCAAGTCCGGAGGTAAGCTCTCATCATGACTAACAAAACGAGCCCAAACTCAGCACACCAAGTTCTACTCGTCCAGGAATTCCAGCAGTAGTCACCGAAGTACACCATCAAGTCTCTCCATCAAGCCTGGACGTTAGGTCTCATAATAACTAACAAAACGAGCCCAAACTCGGCACCTAGTTCTACTCGTCCAGGAATTCCAGCAGTAGTCACCGAAGTACACCATCAGGTCACTCTATCAAGTCCGGAGTAAGCTCTCATCATGACTAACTAAACGAGCCCAAACTCAGCACACCAAGTTCTACTCGTCCAGGAATTCAGCAGTAGTCACCGAAGAACACCATCAAGTCTCTCCATCAAGCCTGGACGTTAGGTCTCATAATAACTAACAAAACAGCCCAAACTCGGCACACCTAGTTCTACTCGTCCAGGAATTCCAGCAGTAGTCACCAAAGTACACCATCAGGTCTCTCCATCAAGCCCGGAGGTTGGGTCTATTCATAACTAACAAAACAGCCCAAACTCGGCACACCTAGTTCTACTCGTCCAGGAATTCCAGCAGTAGTCACCGAGTACACCATCAGGTCACTCTATCAAGTCCGGAGGTAGCTCTCATCATGACTAACAAAACAGCCCAAACTCGGCACACCTAGTTCTACTCGTCCAGGAATTCCAGCAGTAGTCACCAAAGTACACCATCAGGTCACTCTATCAAGTCCGGAGGTAGCTCTCATCATGACTAACAAAACGAGCCCAAACTCAGCACACCAAGTTCTACTCGTCCAGGAATTCAGCAGTAGTCACCGAGTACACCATCAAGTCTCTCCATCAAGCCTGGACGTTAGGTCTTATAATAACTAACAAAACGAGCCCAAACTCAGCACACCTAGTTCTACTCGTCCAGGAATTCAGCAGTAGTCACCGAAGTACACCATCAGGTCACTCTATCAAGTCCGGAGGTAGCTCTCATCATGACTAACAAAACGAGCCCAAACTCAGCACACCTAGTACTACTCGTCGAGGAGTTCCAGTAGCTGTCACCGAAGTATACCTTCAAGTCACTTCACCAAGTCCGAAGCTAAAGTCTTATCATAACTAACAAAACCAGCCCAAAGTCCACAGCCACCATCGCACTGCTAGTAGTGGGCTTCTAGTGCCTAGTGGGCTTCTAGTGCCTAGTGGGCTTCTAGTGCCTAGCAGTCTCTGGAGCAGCTATTCGTATTTCGTACGTAATATATTTTTGTATGGTATAAGAAATGAGAAAAAAATCAATCTTTCAAATTATCAAAATGTTTTACTTGATTACGATTCCCACACCCGCAGCTAACCGTGCGTACACTTGTGTGCGTGACCCGTGTCAATGTAATAGTTCGATTCTATACCTATCAATTTTGCAAACGCGTCCTTAATAAAACTAGTAAAACGTTGACTTTGTTTTAGTCTGATTACAGTTTACGTCTATTTTCTAAAACTTTTCAGGTAAAACCAGTTACGTTTTTATTTTTTTGATTGTTATGTGAAGCATGCTACATTTTGGCAGTAAATAATAGTTGGTAATTATATAAACATGTTTCACAGATTGTAAAATGATAATAAAATATTTAAAAAGACCTTTGAACAGAAGAAAAATTGCATTTTAAGATAAACATGTAAAACCAGTTAACTGCTTGACCTTTCGCACTTGTTATCAATTTTCTGCAAAAGTTATTTTTATAACGCCTTTTTTTGAAATAGCTCTACCGTATTAATCGACTTATCATTAAACGTTATAATCAACGTTGCACGATATGTCTGTAATTAGTTATGAATTTTTAAACTTTTGGAAGCAGTTTCCTTAATATGTTGTAACTCGAAGAACCGACAACCGATGGATATAAAAAGCAAAATTATAAATTTTGAAAGACTTTCCTTAGACCTTCTTACCTTTGTGTACATATTTGTTTGTCGTAGCGATAGACACATCAATTATAGAGACCTAATATAGGTGCTACACATATTCACCTACCTATTAGGTAATATAATTACAAACCTAAGTAAATCCGTCGGCTGCCATTGCCATCTTTGTTCCCCATTTCAATATAGAAAAGCTAAGAAATGCAGCAATTTAAATCAATTACAGACTACATTTATTTACGTACTGAACGTAAATCAATTGGTCACAAACTCACTAAAAAAAATTTTTAGTTCATTTCAAGGCAGGGAATTGCAGCCTCAACAGATTTACTTGGGGTTGTAATTATATTACTAAATAAGTAGCTCAATATGTAGTATTCCATGGCATCTATATTTGATATTATTGTTGTGTCTGTCCCTACGACAAATAAATAGGTACACAATGGTAAGGAAGGACTAAGAAAAGTCATAATTAGTTGTTTATTATGACAGACCTCGCGACAAATCAATCCTTTTTAAAATGCTTTACATTTTTATCTTTCGTGACTTAATTCCTTTTAGTCGGGAGTTTTTCAAAAATTGTATTTAATCCTTTTTCGATTACAACATTTACATCCGTCGTGGTTTTTTCAAAATTATTAATTTTGCTTTTTATTTTAGACTTTTTAGAGAATTCCTACGTTACTGTCTAAATATCTGTCTATCTCCTCATCTACTGAACAATTTGGAGAACTAAATATGGAACAGTATCAGCTACTTCTGGAGAGGACCATTGTTTCTCTAGAGAGAAACTTTGCCAATGGGGAACCTGTACGGATATATTCCAACTTACAACAATCAGACAATGCTAACCAAACCAACAACGTAATTATATGCAATAAATGCACGTGATGAGTCCAAGGAACCCATCAACTATGGACAGAAACCTCCACCTGCTGCAATTCCAGTTGACCCAAAACACAGGAGGCCTAATATCACACATGAAGTTGGGTATGAGTACATGACTGATGTTAAAAATTAACATCAAGGTCAGCAAATTAGTCAATAGCAGCATGGTTGTAGTTCCGGGTTTTCAGTGGGAAGGATTAAGAAGAGACCAGTTGGAAGAGTTGTCAAAAAATTTCGTAATCTAATTTATGACCGCTTTATCGGCAGAAGTTCCATTATCAAAATGGTTAGGTTATCAAAGGTGCTGGCATAATAGAAAGAGTAATGATTGCACTCATAATAGTTTGGGCCGTTACAGTGCACAAATTGCAAGGCACTATACAGTCGATAAGGTGATCATATATCTTGGACCCAAAATATTCGCCAAAGGGTATGCTTATGTGACTTTTAGTAGAGTACGATCTTTAGATTGCGTAGTAATAACTGATCAAAATCAAAGAAAACTCTTAAACAATCCACATAATAGCATAGCGTTACAAGAGTTAGAGCGATGGAGAAGCACCTTGCGCAGGTCACAAATCGAGGTAGCCGAAGAAAGGCCACAAAGCTGTCTTTGATCTAGATCTGTTGTTATGGCATTAACATAGTGATTACTCTAAAAACCCAAATTTTATGCCATGTGAAATCGATAACAGCATCTAAATCGGTCAAGCCGTCTCGGGAAAAATCATTACAACTTATTTTAACGAGTGAAAATGTTTATTGCAGCGCCGCCTGACGAGTTAACATTAACACCATAACACCTATCTAAGAACTGTCGCCGATGAGTCACAAACCCTTTACAGAAAATCGTATCTAAATCGGCTCAAACCGTTTTGGGATAAATGAGAATATTCATTTACACACATATGTTATTTTGCAGCGCCCCTGGCTAGTTAACACCATAACACTTATCTAATGCAATTTTTTTTCGATTTAATAAATAATTTATAATCAAATCGATTATAGCAATTGTCGCATGTAAGGTCATCTTGTGTGAAACATTATAAGCCTCCGATCTCAGTGAGAAATTTAGCAGTTTTGCTAAGCGAGTCGCAAAACTATACGAATCTTGTCAATAATCATTTTTGAGATTTGAGTTTGGGTCTATTACTATACACTGTGACCTCGTGTATAATATGTAGTTTCATTAGACTCTAATGAAAAAGTCATACACGTTTCCTCCAAAGCTTTTGAAATTTTAATTTGGGTCCATTATTTTACTCTATTGTCTCGTATATAATAGTTTCATTAGAATCTGATAAAACTGTCATTACACGTCTCTTATCATTAGAGCAATGGTGGTTCCACTGCACAGCTTTTATCAGAAGCATAAATATAAAGAATATCTCCTACACCTAGGATATGATCACAGACTGCAAACTTCACGGAGCGTTGGTGTTTCGTATTAGCTACATGTACTTTTATCTTTTTGTTTGCCCTATATAAGAGAAACCACATCCACAATCGCTGTACCAAGACCCATGAGTATACAAGCTTGAATGGGCCCCCGTACATCACAATTTGATAGACCACAAATACTCGTGAAGGAACATGGATACCAAGGATTCGTGACGCTATTAAAATTAAAAAACATCCTAATTTCAAAATAGAAGGCGGCTGGGTATGGCCACCTGCTTGCAACTTGCAATTAATAAAATTAAATCCAAGCAATGATATGCTTGGATACCACTGTAAGTCTTCAACATACAGTAAGCTCATTCTGCGCAGATTGGACCAAAATTAATGATTTAATACAAAATATAGTCTACTAATCTCTGCGAGTTAACTAAGACAACGAGACGTCAAACCCCTCAGTCTTCTCGTCACCATGGATGAAATGGATGCTGAAAAATACATGAATCCTCGGAAGTTAAAAATAAGTAAAATTTAACTAGATATGTCTAATCCGTGAAGTAGTTTTATTCAAAGTGTGTTCACGTAAACAGAAGAAACCGTTATATGTTTTTTTAAACACCGGTTCATTTTCAGGGTCACGATACTACTACATCCGCTATCTCATTTACATTATTCTGTATGTCAAGGCACAAGGAAGTTCAAGATAAAGTTTTTGCCGAACAAAAAACTATTTTCAAGGACAATTTAAATAGAGATGCCACATACAGGTACTTGTTATTATTAGACTTTAACAGATTTAAATTAGGGTTAAGGTACCATTATAGACATAGAAGTGGGAGGTACTAGCATTATGTCAATATTTGTATGCACACTGAGCGATTCTCGTTTCCGGGTGCAGGTCTAAGGAAAAGTGGCAACATCGGGTCGTTGATCGGGAAGCGTAAAGCCAATATCTGTGTATGTACTAGCGCTCTAGGAGTCGAGTCGCAACATTATACTCGTACGTACTCTTAACAAACAGCAGAGTGTCAGCCAAGTTTGGAAAAAAAGGGCGACGCACCGGCAGTGTGTTTATTTACACGAATCATTTCGAGCCACATTCGAACCCCCATAACTCAATCTCTTATGGTCTGAATAGTGCTATTTTATCACTCACTGTCTGATTCTTAACCGACTTCTTAGAAACTTGAAATTTAGTATCAAGGTAGATCATTAAGCCTAAACAAAGAAAAATTTTATAGATATTCAGTGTCGACAAGTGTTGAAAAAGTTTTTGTTTCAAATATTGTACTTAAAACTAAACGCACCAATAAATTTGTCGACATTAGATTCTTATATAATTATGTAGTCCGTATGGATAAAGAATGGGATTAGGAATATCAGCTTATCGAGCCCGTACCGTCAACATGCCAGTACCAATAGCGAAAACCCGCTAATAACGGTATATCGTTATAACGTTATATTATTCGGTTAATTGGAAATTTTCTATTAATGAAAAAATATTTGAAAATAATTGTATATCCAAGTAAGTGTATTCACTTTAAAATAACATTTATAACTAGCGACCCGCTCTGTTTTCGCTTGGGTGGGATCTATTAATGTGGTGTTATTTTACTTAAGTTAATCACTAAACACCATTTATTTTATATTATCAATATTTCTATTTTAATAAGTCTAGATCACTCTTGGTGTGATACATGTGGGTGGCAATAAATGCCATCCACATGTGAAATTAAAAAATTAAATTAAGAACTAAAAATTACGGTGCAACTAGACATTTCCCTTAAAGACGTAGTTGCATTTTTGACGTATTCGAATTGCAAGCTGCCTTACGCATGCACACTTTGAAACAGCTTACCGTTTATAGTTTATGTTATACTTAACTAAACTGGAAACTTGCTCAGACCAACAAAGTAAGAAAGGCTTCAAGTGAAGCTGAAACCATGCTCAACTTCTAGACACGCACTCATGCACATCTTTCTTCTTTATTTATTTATTTATTTATTGACCATTTCGTTACATTACATAACATTCTTACATATACAACTTCTTTCTTTCTTTATAAGCCAGTTAAAGTTTGTTGGTGATAATAATCGTTTTATCCACAGCATTTTCTTGAAAATTTCACATGGCTGAATTTTTAATTTGTTATGTGTATATAACCTAAATTAAAATTTATTTTAAACTGATTATTATTCTTGGGGTCTTTCAAATTGATTACCTATATTTTTTGTTTCTTAAATTAATCAGTTATTCCAAATATTATAAGCTTTGAAATTGACGCTAAAAGGGAAATTAATTAAACCTCTGTTTAGTTTTCGTGATAGAATCCACAAATACTGTATTAATCTAAAAAAAAGTCTGTACTAACTATTTAGACCACAAAATTTACTAAAGTTATAAGTATATAACATTTGTGTAAGAAATGCGGTTGATGGACATTAACAGATTTGAAAAGTACTGTTTTGAGCTAATCAGCGCTTGGAACGTGAACACGTACTTAAACCAAAATATTGTTTTGACGGAGACACTTGTTAACGACACTTGATATACGAATCTAGACCACAGTTAAATTTTATTTTTAATAAATGAGTTGACAATGGTGTCTACTTTTCCAGATTTATTTAAGCACAATAATATAATTCCCTTTTAAATATGGTAATAAAAGGAATCCACTAATTTCCGACCTATGCTCGTATTTATTTTACCAGTACTATTCTTGACAAAGTTTAAAAAAATCATAATATATGCAATGCAATATAATCAGCTTTTATCTCATCTCTCCCTTAAAAATAGTTTCATAATAGTATGGTATGTTTAAAAGAAAAATATTACTGATGAAGGCATTGCACTCACACATATTTGAAACCTGAATTTATGACCTATCGAAAGCGTTTCGTTGCGTAAATCATGTTATATCTTAAAAAATTAAGGAAGAAAATCAGTGGCCTAATAAAATCATACCTGTCTGGCCGGTTATTACTCATTGGACGATGCAAACGATGCTTGACGAAAACTTGAGATAAAGTTTACACTGGTTTGACACAAATAGCTTACTTCTTATTGCCAACTTAAAGCAATGACCCTTCTGACTGGTAACAATGTTAAACGCATCTCCATTTTGATTTTTAATCGAGGATAGACATAGTTGGCTATAAACTTTAGCATCCATTTTCAATCAGGTGAGGCGTGTGCTCATTTGTCACCTTAAAAACATAACACTTTTCTTTGACATTAAGTAATCAACGTTTTTATTTCTAGTGAACTGCATCAAATGAAATACTTAGAACTGGTTATCAAAGAATCATTGCGGCTATTTCCCTCAGTGCCTTTAATACAAAGGATGGTCACTAAAGACATTGGTAAGTAATCTGGTAAGAATGATTAGCGCTATGTGCTAGAAATTGCTACCAAACATAAAGATAGTTGAGGTATTAGAAACGCTTTTAAAAACTATAAACCTGTACATTATAATGATGTTGTGAGTTTACACTGTCCACTACTTCATATCTCTTTTTTACAAATAGACTCAGGATAATATGTGCCAAAGATATTTTTATCTAGCCTGACCACTAAACCGATTATTATGCATGATGTGTTTGGTAATGTTTATAAACTGTTATCTATATTTATCAATACGAAACATTTTCAGTAAATATTAATAATACTAACTTAGATAATTTAAATGTTACGTTTGATTTGCAAGGAATCTTATCTTTTAAGTGAGCAAAAATAAAATTCGAGTTAGAACCTAGGTAGTTTAAGGTTTTTTATTTTTTATTTTATTTAATTAGACTTCTAATGATTGTTACTCCAATATAAGTTTTAATTGCTACAGCTTAGTATCTAAGATATAATGCACAATCACTTAGGTATAATCATCACTTACACAAAGTAACATTAACTAATAACGCGATAAACTAAAAGCTACATCTCTAAAATTTGTTTCTTAAATTTATTGGTTGTTACACAATGTACGTCGAGGATTTGGTTATGGTCACAACATTTGTTGTAAAGATGGCTCATTCGAGAGCTCGAGGAATTTAATCCTGGTAGTGTCCTACGGAATAGGCATACCGAGGCTTGATCGTAGCCCGAGGTATTCTCCGCGGAACTCTAAACAAAACTTTGAGAGGAGTTCTGGACAGCATACGTAGATTCTAATAATTTTATTGAAGAACATTATGTCAATAACATCTTTCCACTTCTCCAGTGACATCAACTCAATGTATTCTAATGATATAGAGTACGATTATGTATTTCCAATCCTGCCAATGGGGTACGATAAATGGCGTAGGTATGGCGCCGAAGATGCTCTCTTTGTAGCGTAATAAATATGATTGAAAAATGTAAGCTTTTTTTTTGGCCAGATTTTAGAAAGCTGTAGTGAACGACACCGGCGCTAGTCCACCAAACACTCGCAAGTAACTTTTTCTGAGTCAATTTTCGTTTAGGGCAGGATTTGACTGGGTCTCCAGGGTTCAGCCATTGCGACGAGCGCTTCCGATTATCGTACAGTATCCACTTCTCATCACAAGTAATGATTCGATTTAAAATCCCTTCATTATTGTGTCGGTTGAGCAAAGTAACACTGCAGTCGACGCGTGTTTGCAAGTTCGATTCACTCAATTCATGAGGTACCCATCGTTCAAGTTTTTTTTAACTTTCTCGATTTGCTTCAAGTGGATTAATACAGTTTTATCACTTACCCCGAAGCCTGCAGCTATCTCTGAAGTGCTTTGTGATGGATCCGCTTCCACAATAGCCTTTAATTCTTCATTTTCCTCTTTGGTCTCCGGCCGTCCACGGGGTTGGTTCTGATGGTCGAAATTTCCAGAACGAAAACGTTGAAACCAAAAACGTACCGTACTTTCTTTTGCGACACCAGCGCCGTACACATCATTAATCCTTCGAGCTGTTTCTGCAGCACTGGTGCCACGGTAGAACTCGTACTCGTAAATATACCGATATTTCATGTTTTCCATTGTGCGGTAATAAGCGACGTCAAAGAATAAAATAATGAAGAAAACAAATGAATGACTGTTTTCAAAACTCAAATGTACCAGCTAAATGAATTTATAAATTTGAATTTGGAATTCTTAACCAAAGAGGAGATATTTCAGATCAAAGTGGTCAGTACGACAAAACGCCAATTTCATATGTAAGGACCTAATATAAACCATAATTTTTAATTTGCTTATGCTGTATTTATCCTATGAATGAATTTTATCTAAAGATTGAAAAAATAGCCCTAAACATTATATTATATTACACATTTTATAACGTATGTTCATACATTATGCATTATACTACATTTCTATTCTATTTTTGTATAGTCCAATAGTAATTACTATTATTTTATTGATAGATAATACGTTCATACGTTTTCACTAAAATGAATATAATCTCACATATCACTCTCCCAAAGACTAAGATCATATAAAGCGGTCAGTATACGCATACGAGCGAAATTTGTAGTTTATATACTTAGGTTCATTTTTTATTCTCACCGTGCGTTTGCATCAAAAACATACGACTTGTAACGTTTCGACACATCTCGTATAAAATAAGTCACACAACATGTTTTGTTGGTGCTTGCGTTTGCACTTACGAAACTGTGTAAATTTAACGACAAATTTTAAGATTTGTTGATGTTTGCGTTCGCACTGAATAAAAACTTATACAATGTATATGTTTGACATTAAGTCTGTCAAGCTTTACGTTCCCACCGTTGCGTGATTTGTCTCACAATTTGTTTTTATGCTTGTTTTTAATGTTATCCAAAAAGGTTGTTAAACGTAGTATTTGTCTATACAAATAGATACTTTCAAATATATCTTGCTCTATTATAAAAATTAATGTTTCTTTGTCCCGTATGTATTTCTATACCATTTATCAAATTACGATGGCATTAAGTCAGTTGTTGTGTGCACGCCCACGAAGGTTTCTAACAAAAATTTAATATTAGATTGCAAGTTCGTTTTCTATGCTTTTTTATACCATTCATCTAAGAAAAATTTGGTGTGTTGTTTTGCGCACGTCCGTAGTTGCTGCTGCCAAAAAATGGAATACCGGGCACAGCTAATGTAATAAAGTAACGAAATAAAATATTAAGCACAGAAACACGGTACGGTACGGACGGTAAATTTATAAAGCAAAAACAAATAATTTTAATAATATTTAGTACCTTACGTTAATTATGATGGCGATTGACATGAAAACGGGTTAAAAGAGCTTTTTGCGTATACACAAACAAATCTTTTAACCCGTTTTTATGTCAACACATCATATGATGAATGATTTGTGTGGATATTTTTTGGTTTCCAAAACTTGTTGAAAAATATGTTTTGTCAAACATGTTTTTCACTTCAACATGTTGTATGACAGTGCAAACAAAATACGATACATTGCCAAAAAACTGAAACATGTGAATGTTTTATTTACCAGTGTAAACTCACGGTCGAACCAATAAAAGAGTATTTTTATCTTATCTTAAAGTCCAAAATAAATGATTCTACTTCGAGAGATCGTCCGTGATCTTTTAACGGTAGGTAGCTTTTTTCACGTTTTGAAGCCAAGGTCACAACAACGAAAGAATAATTTTTAATGTTTAAATAACTCATTTTATTGATACCCAATGTAATTTTTTACAAACAAAAAACAAAATTCCGATAACAACGCAACTGTAATACAAATTACAGTAAAAGCGAACCGGCATTTTTTATAGTAAACGAGCATGCGGCTCAACTGGTGGTAAGTGACTGTCACAGCCCATGAACAACTGCAACTTCAGGAGATTTGCAGGTGTGTTGCCGGCCTTTTAAAATAGAGTAGGCTATTTTCTTGGAGGTCCCTAAGTCGTATCGGTCCGGAAAAATCACTGGCGGTAGTTGATTTCACAAGGAAATTGTGTGATGAAGAAAATTTCTGGGGAACCGCACAGTGGTGGACCGCCAATACCGCTAATAGTGGTACCGCGAGTTTTGTCGTGATTTGCGATGGTGAAATTCAGTCCGAACAATTCCTCTGAGCACTCTCAGTGGTAGATGCGATAGAATATGCAAAGTGATGCAAAATCTCTTCGCAGCGCCAGTGACTCAGGCCGATCAGAAAGAACTCGGTCATCGACAGTTCGAATCGCTCTGCTCTGGATGCGGTCAAATGGAATGAGCTGACACTGGGGTGCTCCGGCCCAATCATTACCAAAAAAATTAATAAACAAATTCTGCAGATTTTATTTTCTTATTTATATGTATTGCATATTTACAGAAGTCGCAGGTTTAAAATTCAAGAAAAGCACATCAGTGATTATCGATATATTTCATATGCAACGTCTGCCCGAGTTTTACGAAGATCCCATGGAGTTTAGACCAGAACGGTTTGAATCAATTAAGGCGCGGAATCCATTCAGCTGGCTTGCCTTCAGCGCAGGCCCCAGGAATTGCATTGGTAAGCGTTTTCAATTAGATAATATGTGTCAATCGGTTATTTCTAGTGACCCGATCGTTCAAGTATTAATTCGTCTCACGAACCGGGTCATTTGGTGGTTTCAGTACTCAATGATCTGTGTGACCTGCCCGGTCATAGACTAAATATACAGGGTTACTTTGCAATAACCGGCCAAATTTGAAGAGAAAGTTCAGAATAAGTAATATAGGCAAATGTTGAACAAAAATTAATTTAAAAAAATCTCAAACATTTTCCATTTTATCTTTTATATTCAAAATGCGTGGTAATGCATTATTTTTACTGATTTTACTGCGCACGCACACATTTTTAAGGTTCGATCGGTAGGCAAAAACGTTGTTGCCCATAAATCACATTCAATTTGGGATAATTTCAAATAAAAGTAGTAGTCTTATTTACTCCTATTTTTAAAAACTGTATTAACCGTGTATCAATATTTATATATTTGAACTTAAGTTTAAAATTTGGCTACTCTTTGAAAAATAACCCTGTATAATATATTATATTGTAACGCTTGGTTCTGATGGTCGTCGGTTGCGAGCGCAGGTCTAAAGAGTTAGTATACATACGCAGGTCATTCGATAGAACACAAACAACCCGTTTATATATTTATTGCCTTATGTTCTGAATTTTAAATAGTGGTAGAAATAATATTTAATAATTAATAAATTAAAGGCTTTTGTATCCTAATGTACCACGAAATATAAAATAGTCTTGCACTATTGCTTAATTGGTCTTGTAGATTGAGAATTTAGTTTATCAAGGGAACTACTCGTAACTAAAATTAGTTTCCATGATTATCTCCAAGTCTCCAACACACATTTCAGCCGTATAAAGTACAGACTATCCTTCCCTGTTGGACCTTCTGTTGACATCTCATCCGAACGTATACGAGGTCTCCGTCGATAAGCTTCTTGGCTCTTCAGACCATTGTCTGATCCGGAGTACGCTGCCACTCACACTTCCTTTGCCGAGGTTGCCGCCGTGTATGACACTATCCGACGACGAATTGGGATGGGATGCGGTCTTTTTATGCATCCTACCCGTGGGTGCGGGTTTTCTTCTAGCCGGATGATCCCAGCGTTATTGGCGATTTTGTCACCGATACAGTGCTTCAGGGAATGGAACTGTCAAAGGAATCCATCATCTGTGGTACCCATCAGAGTCAGATTTCAGCAAGCAGAAGTGTTATCAGTCCTGGGCTGACGCATCAGCGACCCGGGGTGTTAAGTCCAGCACTCCAGGTCCTTCAAAAAAGTTATTGCCAAGTGGCAGAATTGGCGAGAAACTAATTCACCTTTCATCGGGAACCCGTGCATTCTAGTCTTTCGTTTTCGTGCACCCCATCCCTTAAAAAGGTAACCGCTCAGCTTCGTACAACTACAGACCTATCGCCATCACCTCCTTATTGTTCTTCAAAATAATGGAATCGGTTATTAACTGCCAGCTCATGCGGTACCTTGAGGAGCATTATTTGTTTGTTTAGTGACCACCAGTACGATTTCCGTCGGGGTCGTTCAGCTGGTGATCTTCTTGTTTACCTACACATCGATGGGCGCAGGCAGTCGAAACCAAGCGCCTCCCCATTGGTGGTTAGTTTGTGTATAGCAAAGGCCTTCGATCTTCACAAAGCGCTACTTTCAAAGCCCCCTTCTAATGGGCTTCTTGAGAAATTATAAATATGTATATAATCGGATAAATTATAATCGGAGCATTAAGGTCGTAGTTGACATGCATGCTCCGACTTCAAGCCTGTGAATGCTGGCGTTTCACAAGACTGTTATCAGGAAGATGCTGCGACACCTACAGGAAGGTATGGGATAGTGGATATTCTTACACCGCCACTGCACGGTATCTGCTCAATTTATTATAAATTCAGACATGCTCACGTATAACACATTTTTGTAACGACAGCTTATCATGAGGTCCCAGGTTCGAATCCAGGGTCGGGCCAAAATCATTTAGGGAGACATAATGATTTCTTATATTTACTCGAATACTTGATATTGAAAAAAAGTTAAATGAACATTAAGTTAAATGAGTTAAATTAAACGCAATAAAGTCTGTAAAATTAGTTTTATTCAATGTCAGTTACGGAGAAAATTTCCAGTAGTAGCCCAGAGTCAGGTAATTGACTGTGTTTCACTCCCGTGTCTCGGAAAGCACGAATAGCCATTGGTCCTGTGCCTGAGCTTTCTCCGGCCGTGTCGGATATACATATATAGGAAGTCGTCCCATCGGACTATGGGAGTGAAGGAATATAAAGTGCACCTATGCTTGCGCACTCACTCGTGCTCTATTATACTGTTCTGCGCAGATGATGGCTAGCCTTCGTTGACACTGTCATTCGCGACAGAATTTTGATCTGATGAATATATTAATATATTAGATTAGAAGAATATATATAATTTAAAAGAACATTTATAAAATATTTTAAATATAATACATAACGTATTTATTTTTGTTTTGTACTTTTGTATTATATATTTTTTTTGTATTATTAATATTTGTGTACGTTCCTTTTATTTAAAAAAGTTATAAAAACGTGTTTTAAATGAACGCGTTTGATTAAATATTGCCTTTTTTTCATTTATTAAACAGATTTTGGCTACCAATCTACCAATTTTTGGACAGATCTGCCGATTTCGCATTTTTACGTTCGAGATCACTGTTCCCTACCTCTTTTAGTCAATGTCTGACATAAATGAGCGTCAATATCAATAATGCATTTTGCCTCTCGGTAGAGAGTATTAGTAGTGTACTGTGATTTTGCAACGACGCGTAATTAGGCACTACTGATTTTAGTTGTGTTTTAAAATATATCGCGAAAAAGTTGATTTTTGTTAAAAGTTTTGTATTGGGACTAAACCTATCGCAGAAAAGACGCATTTTGACAAGACGAATTTTTTTTATTCGATCTGCATAAGAGCTTTCTTTTGTATTAGACTTTTGTATTTGCCATGTTACAACATAACTGGCGGCTAACAACGCTGACATTATTTTAATCTACAGTGAATGTCATCACAATTTAATTGTGTAAGTTCTGTGATCAAAATGCAGTAGGTAGGTACTATCAATAAGAACTTACCGTGAAAGGTATTGAGAAACGAAGATTTGCCCTGCAAATCCTAGCGGTTAAAACGGTTAATATGTTTACAGTTACATAACTAGTATTTACATTATGAAGTTTTCATATCTATCTACAATAATGGCAATAAATGCCAACTCTGTCTTACCTGCAGCTAATGCCATTGGAATGAAATTATAATACGCAAATGCCACTCAGACTCAGATGGTATTCGTATTGTCACCCAGCGGCACACTACACTTGAGGGGAATTATGTTTTATCTACATTTATCAAAACTAATTTAAAGTGTGATTTACAGGTCAGAAATTTGCTATGATTGAGATGAAAGTAACATTATCCGGCATCATCAAACATTTCGAGCTACTGCCATCCAATAAAGAACCAGAATTTACAGCGGATCTCATATTAAGAACACAAGATGGAGTCCACATTAAACTAAAACCTCGACATATACTTTAACTAACATTTAAGTGTGTTAAAACTGTGTTTTTAACATCTCAGATGTATTTTGATAATGGATCTATAAATTAAAATATATTTTTTTAATATGCTTTAATTCACGTGTATCTTTATTAACATATTAAATTATGTTTCACCAAACATTACTAATAACATTAACGTAAATTAATAAATTCTCTTAATAAAAACCGCGGTTATCAACCCGCCCACCACTCGTGGCAACTATGGCAAATATTCCCCCTATGAATCTATGGGGGAGGATGGTTCAGCAGCAGTTCTACGGTAACGGTAATAAATTTTCATGATCTACGAGGCCACATCAAAATACTATCGGAATTAGTTAACTGCTCAAGATATACTATTGTTCCGTTAGTTATAATTCAGCAGACATAAATTAAAGAAGTAAAGTAATGTGAATTCTAGTGGACAAGAGGTACATGGTTTTGAAAAAATAAATCCAATTTTGGAATAACACAAGTGGTAAAATTAAAAATATGTACAACCGACTTCAATATAAATAAAAATTTGGAAATCCAAAAGTTTTTATTTTTTTGAAAAAAAAATATATCTTTTAAACGTCTATGAGTCTGATAACAACCAGCAATAGGGATCATCCTGAGGATAATGGAAACTTATTCAGAAAGATTTATTTCATTTCGTTGTGTATATTTTTCTGAAACGTGAAGACAAACAAGTGCACAGACTAACTGACAGCCGTACTAATTTTTTAACTACATTTTTTGTAAATATAACTAAACAAATGAATAAAAAAATACGCTGACTTTATAATTTAACATATCTAGTTTCAAAACATCCCTTTTTATTGATTTAGTGTCTAAATTGAGACATACTAACAATTTTATATTGCAAAATCGTCACATAGCGGCATCATCGATGTAGTCAAAGTCAATAAAATACGCATTATTAAGAATAACTCAAAAACTACTGGTCAGATCTTGATCAAATTTATACGGGACCACATGAGAAGCACCAGCTTTCAAATAAAAAATCGAATTTCAAATAAAGAATCATCCAAATCAGTCACATAGAAAAAAGTTCTGAGGTAACACACATAAAAATACAGTCGAATTGAGCACCTCGTCCTTTTTTTGTAGTCGGTTAAAAATAGAAGAAACTAATTTAGAAATGTAAAGTACCAAAATACAAGTTAATAACAGCATTATTAAAAGAGCATTATTAAAACAAGTAGAAAAAACAAAATTTTAGAAATTAACGGAACTCTTAGAAATTTTTAGACACTACAGATATTGCCCAATATTTTTAAACACAAGAAGGATCCAAGTGAAAATATAGAAACTCACGCAGTAGTAATTAGTTTAAATTTTATTTGCTCATTAACTATGTGCTCGGCGATGATGGAGAACATGTTGAGAAACATGCATGTCTTATAACGTGTGAAATAAAAAATTGCGAGTACACATGAATAATGCCACCACGCAGTGGGACAATCTAGCAGACTTTTCCTGTCCTAAAACCTTCTTAGAAATAGGAGGAGCCCCGTAGAGCTATAGTAACTTGCAAACGAATGGTCTCATTGTGACGTTATTGTGCCGAACAAGAGAAAGTGGCGGAGTCTCAGAGTAATTACTAGCATAGAGGGAATCTTAAAATAAGAATAAAATTCTTGTAGTTGAACTTATACACATGACATTTTGCGTGGTACAAAATAAGATAATTAGTTATGCATTCTGGAAATAGCCGTAATGTCTGTTGATCTCAAATTGACCTGAATATGCTTTTGATATTAGATTACGCGTAAACATGATATTTGCAAGTAGCCATAATTTTAAAACAACATCTTGATCACGTGTCGACTAAACTTTTGATATTAGATTACTCAAAACATGTGTATATGAACATGAAGTGTAATATTACAGAAGACGCTGACTCCACTGTATAATTGTTATTGCTGGTCAAACCAAGGTGTCATATTTTCAGTCAACAGACTAGATTTGACCATCTTAAAAAAACCGTTGCATTAGGAATTATATTCATTACAGTCCTCATCGTAGTAATGTAATCGCATAGTTAAGGAAGTCAGTATTGTACTGAATTAGTTTTAATTCATTATTGTAATGAAATAGGTAGTTACAAATGTCATCGAGACATATTTGTTGTTTTTAAAAAGCTTCAGCAGCGCTCCCGAAACTTAACTAAAGCTAGCTTATTCTCACCTTCTTTCTTTTACAAGGTTGTTGCCTGAGTATTTGAGTTTGTTCGTCACGGAATACTTCTCAATAAACTCGAAAGATACAGAGTTCGTGGGAAAGCAAATGATTGATTTAAAAGTTACCCGAGTCAATGACGACAATGTACTGAAATAACAAAGCTCCTATTCTAAAAACCTTAAAAAGGTAAAACAAATATAATGTATCGCAAGGAAGTATTTTGGGAACTCTACTCTTTCTAATACAGTAAAACTTGGTTAAGTGGGACCTGGATAAGTGAGAAACCTCCATAGCTGGAACTCATGCTTAGGTCCCGACACTTTAGCACTGAATTACCTCTGTTAGTGGGACAAAACAAACCTCTATATCTGGGATTAGTTCTTTCGATTTTATCGTCATAATTACCTCTATAATTGAGACAGCGAGTGTATTTTACCTCTTTTACTGAGACTATATTTTAGGGATTAGTTCTTTCGATTTTATTCGTCATAATTACCTCATTAAATTTTCATAAATATATTGCGATGCCAAAGTTAATATGTTTATTTCATTAAGTTTTTCTATAAGGGACTCTTCTCAATTTAAGTTATAAATCGCCCATACGGCTCTCTTTTGCAAAACAAATATGGATTCAATGTCAGTCGAATTACCCCATAGCAAACTTCCATAAGACATCACGTTATGAAAGTAACTAAAATAAACTAATCTAGCTGTCTCAACATTGGTGAGACTTCTAAACTTTCTTACAGCATATGCAGTTTTATTTTATATATATTATAATAGTAATATAGTATTACTGCATATGAACTAAGTCTGCCTGCTAATTTTGATATATGGGGGCCCCATTGGAGCTTCGGGTCAATAGTAATACCAAGAAAAACAGTGTTATCCACAAGACTCAACTTCTCTCCATTTAAGAGCACATTGGTATTCGAATGTTTAACATTAGGTATTGTAAATTTAATACATTTTGTTTTATTGCCGTTTAAGAGCAAATTGTTGGCGTTAAACCAATGTACTAATTTTAATAGAGCATTATTTACATCGTCATGCCATTTTCCAATTTTCAAACTCAAAAGTTTGAAAATTAAAGAGGTATCATCAGCAAATAATACCATATCGTAATTGTCCCCTACAAGATAAGGTAAGTCATTAATATAGATTAAGAACAGGAATAGGCCAAGAATCGAGCCCTTTACCATTGATCACTTTTTTAGTTCTGTTACTTCTAAGCGCAATATTTTTGACACCGTAATGTTGTAGTTTCCTGATTAATATCTCATGATGAATTCTCCCAGGCAACCAAAATAAATTTCATAAGCTCAACACCGGCGTCAGACATCGAGCGACCCCTTGTAAAACCAAATTGGTTTTTATGGAGTAATTTATTTTTATTAAAAAATTTAACAATTGATCCAAAATTACTTTTTCAAAAATTTTACTGATAGTTGGTAGTACAGAAATAGGTCTAAACTTAGCGGGGTCCAATGTACTTCCAGATTTAAATAAAGGTATTACTTTACTATGTTACATTAAATCAGGAAACACACCAGAATCGATACAAGTATTAAAAATAATAGCAAGATGAGGTGCAATTAAATATATTATGGACGCAATAACTGTAACGGAAATTCCCACAAATCTGCGATCCTCTTTGCATCAAGGGTTTTGAAATATTTTACAATATCTTGCGGTAATACATTTTAAAATCTAAATTCTTTTAAACAGGTATTAACATTCTATTTGAGTAATGACTCGGCGACAGTTGGAGAAGTATTCAATGATTATGTTGTCAAGATAGGAAATCAGTGAAATATTTCTCAAACACCGCTGCGACTTCTTGATTTGATTTAGTCAATTCATTGTTAATTTTCAATATTAAAAACTGTAATAAAAAAAACTAAAACTAGTAACTTAATTAGCATGCAGTCCTACTCCCCGCGGTATCGTGCCAAGAACGCTGGCTGCGTTTCTGCGTTTTCCCCGCTGAATGGCTATACTTAGCCTTTGAGCCAGAAAAGAACCAGCCCTCTTATCACCAGCAGCAACGATCAGTCGCGGATGGAGTTCCTTTAGGAACTTCACCGCACGTGGACCCCACGGACCGATGGTCTCTACAGCAAATGGCACAAATATGTAGTCATCTGTCAGAGACTCATATTTGCGCCACTTACTCAGTTCAGCTGCCTCCGATGCCGCCCGGCTCTAAACGAGACCGGTACCCTTGAGATGAGAGGCCGCCAAAGTGTCTACGCAAGTAGCGTCCCACACTAGGGCTTTACCTCTTTCCCAAGGGACCAATGTCATACCGTCGGGTCGCCTGCCATCGTCTCTAGATATTCCACAAGGCTCTAAAACCGAGGGAACATTTATAGAGACAAGAGCTCTTCGGATGACATCGTTCAAAGAACCGTGCCGAGAAAACCTACCAGCACTTGTCTTACATGAGAGTCCGTGGAGCCCAAACTTGTCGACGCTGCTACCACAGGGGCACTGATGGGGTTGACAAATCGCCGCTCCTAGTCGGATTCCTACGGCGATGCGCAAGCTTTCCCCATCAAGCAATGTGCCGAGATTACTTGATGGGGAACCTTTTGTTTATCTTTACCAGTTTCGCTGTTAATTATATTTCACGTCATTTTAATTTTATTCTTAGCCGTCTTAATTTTGTTGCTAATATGTAAAAATATGGCTGTGGAGCAAACTCTTTTAAACATTTTAGAATAATTTTTGACATATTCTCTAAAAGCATCGGAAAGATTATATGATCTTTCATTATAAAGTTCATATAACCTTCATCCGCTCTTATGAATTCCTATTGTCGCCCACTCATTACTGTTTCTGGAGAATATTTTAGAAGTAAATGTTTTATTAAATTCATCGCTTATAAGGGTAAATAATACTCCATATAAATAGTCTGCATTGTTCTTACAAGAAAGTGATGGAAGGTTTTTTACCATATTACTTCTAAATCTCTCCAGGTGTTTTGCATTAATAGGGACACACACACAATTTTATTTTTAATTACCTGTTTTTTGTTCATATAAGGTAATGAAACCAGTTTTCCACAGTGATCTGAACTAAGTTTTTGAATTATTAATTTGTTGATTGGTACAACACCCGTAAAAATATTATCAATACAAGTTACACTACACCCTGCAATACGTGTAGTTTCAAAGAATAAATTATCAAGATTGTAGGATTTGAACAATGAGCAAAATTTAATACTGATGGAAGAAGGTTCCAGGAGATTGATATTAAAGTCTCCACATACTACAAGAGATTTATTCTGTTTATTAAGCTTAACTAAAACTTCTTCCATCATTTTTTCAAAGGTATTATAACTTGAACATGGGGGTCTGTAAACACTGACAACAATGAGGTGCTTAAGCTCAACACATGCCATTTCTGCAGTACGCTTAATAGAGAGGCTCACAATATCTTTACGTTTTTCACATGACAAGGTTTTATTAGCTAACATTACCACGTAATTTAGTATCTCTATTGAACGAACTGACCACCTGGTGATTAATGAAATTAAATTTGGAGTTGTAATCTTTCAACCAATGTTCAATAATACATAAAATATGTATATTGTTACTATTTAAAAATAATTCAATATCTAATTCTTTTATTTTTTATTTTGATGCACCAGGTTGATATAGTTTTTATTACTGTTATTTTGTGAAATTATACAATTAAGTATTGGCGAGTTGTATTCTAAGCTATTTAAATTATCTTTGCTAGAGATTACCTCTATTGTCTTATTATCTAATAAAAATTACTTGGAACTGATTCCAAATCAATTGTAAAATTATTTTGCTGCTCAATAGAAGCAGGTGTCAAGGAAGTGAGTTAAAATATAAATAATAAGATGGCGTATTTGCTAACAGTCTTAAACTATACTTTGTGGTAATACCTATATCTTGTCAAAAACTTCTTTCCGTCTTTTAAATATGAGTTGATACAATTCGTTAGTTTTGGAACAAGTTAGTGTTTTATCCGTTTAATCACTTTTGTATTTATTCCATCTATTCCTGAACTACAGCTCATGTCAGACTCATGTCGTTAATCAAAAAACTACGCGAAGAACTAAAGAATAGACGTCGACGAAAATTGCGTGCTAGAGTGCTTTTTCAGCATGATAATGCTAAAAAATATATGATTTTTTTTAATAATATACAATACAAGATAATAAAATGGAAGTACAGTAGTCTTATTTCTCTTGAGTATATATAAACTATGATCTTATCACACCAACTAAGCTAGAGTGTATAAACTAGTATAGTTCTGAGGTCCTCACACTAGGCATGCCTGTGTCGTGAGGTACTACTATCCTGTTTATCGTGTTTCCGTTCTTGTAAAGCTGCGTGGTAAGCAGTGTTGCCGATAGTTTGTATAATTAATCTATTTGGTGTTATTATGTAATGGCAGCGCTATCGGTACGCCATAAGTTAAACGAACCGAAGCCTTAATCATTCTATCGAAGTTCCGAAGTACTCCGATATATTTAGAATAGCTCCGTACTACATGGAGCGCTGGCCGCTTCCCAGGTTGAACACCATACACGGCGGGAGATCTCCAGGTTTCAATGGGTTTTTACATAAACATATCCATATCCATTCATAAACTCTCGCACCTGTTAAATAGAGAGGAAGGCAGAGACATACACACACTAACTTAAAAAACATAACATATATAATTAACATATATTATTTTTAACTTACATACACTTTTTTCACATCTATATATCTATTCAAACGTGCTCGTCGGTTCGGTGTACTCTTAACTTGGCCCATCTTCTATATTCAATATATGAGATTTTCATCAAGTAAATAATTTAATTATATAATTATATTGATTTATTATATATTTAAAATATTATAATAAATCAATATAATGTTATATTACTGTGCCCAACAGGGCCCATTAAGTGTGTACCTAAGTTTCTTTTATATAAAATATAATTTTTACTGTGATCAACGGAGGCCCTTGTCCAGCAATGAGCTATTATGGGCCAATGAAGAAGAAAACTGTGTGTCGGCAAGAGACAAAAAAGGTTACATTTAAATCAAAAACGTTACGCCCGAACATAGCACTCATGGTGACTGCCAGATCCAGTCGTCTGTTGTGACCAGCGGATTTGATTCACCGCACCAAATACCTTGTCCGACTCGGACCGAATTTGATCGTCTGTTAACACTATTAAACGTTTTTCCTTAACTTATCATCATACTATCTTATCATACTTCATAACAAAGGGATTTAAATAGAAATTACAATCAGTGTAAGCTTTGCTTTCGGACCAGACAGTACGTGTGCGCAGAAAGTTTCAATATTACCAATGTTTATTTTTCTGTACATTTTATAACAACAAGTTTGACTTTTAAATATCATAAAAACATGATTTTGTACTTAGTGGTATCACTTATCTTGTTTATAATTTTATTATCATGGTTTGATTTGATATGGGACGCAAAAAGCAATTCTGTACCTGGACCACTCCCCCTTCCATTATTAGGAAATGGACTTTACTTTGTTGTAAAACCAACTGGTGAGTGATCATTCATTTTTAAAAAGATTGAACTAATTTGAATTTATGACTACTTAAAAACCTAAAAAGTGTAAAATTTGCCAAATATGAATTCGACACGGGTAAAACAGGGTTGCGTCCAGGGAAGGCCAAATTGGCTTCTAAAAGCTTCAGAATAGGACAGTATTTCATGCCGACACACCGCTTGCAACTTTACAAGGCATAGAATATAATAGAATACAATAATTTTTTATTCAATATAGATTACATGTGTAATTCTTATTGAAAGTCATTTTTTACTTTACCACTGGTTCGAAAAAAAACCTCTGTCCTGGGAAGAACCAGCAAGAAACCCAGCGGGACTTTTCGCACAGGTTCGGCCTCACATGGAATACTGTTCTCATCTCATCATGTTGCATCCCTTTGCATTTTCTATCGCATCTAAAACGGGGGTGCTCTGAGGATTTTTTTGGATTAATTACAGCCGCCAAATTTCACCTACGCACATCGCGTCAAAATTCACGTTACCGTCTACATCATATGGACGCTTGGCGGCACACTACTGTGCGATTTATTAGGAGTTTTCTTCCTCGCACGACTTCTCTGTGGAATTGTTTTCCACCGGCGATTTTTCCAGACTGATACGACTTAGGGACCTTTAAGAAACGAGCTTACTCCTTTTTAAAAGGCCGGCATCGCGCCTGCAACTCCCCTGGTGTTGCGGTTGTTCATGGGCTGTCAGGTGAGCCGCATGCTCGTTTGCCCCCTCTTCTATAAAAAAAGTCCACCTGATGGTAAGTGTTTACTGCAGCCCATAGATACCTGCAGCCAACTTCAAATATAGAACGCTACAGAAGCGTTGTCATCTTTGCAGACTAATAACTCTCTATACCCTTTAGACCAGAACACAGCTGTGTAAGCGCTGCATTTGGCGGCAGAACCAGGTAAGAAGGTGGTACCTACCCAGATGGACACCTAGGTAGAAAAATATTACTACCATCTAATAATTTATTAACGATAACCTTTAATATTTACAAAGTATGTAACCCCGGGGCCAAGTGACCAGCATTACATCGTGATAAGCACTACTCTTACACTATATTTTATTTTTAACAATAACCTCTTGACTGTTAGAATGATTAAATTACCTAATTATAATTTGAAGCGACACTGGACGGCAATCTAATATTTTACCGCGTTTTTATTAAGGACGTATTTACGTTCCAAGCGCTGATTAGCTCAAAACAGTACTATTGAAATCTGTTAATATCCATCAACCGCTTATCTTACACAAATGTTAATTACTCATAACTTTAGTATATTTTATGGTCTAAATAGTTATGAGATTTTTTTAAATATTAATACAGTATTTGTGGATGCTATCAAGAAAACTAAACAAAGGTTTTCTTAATTCCCCTTTTACAATTTCCTCTGACAATTTTACGAAACAAGAAAATACAATCAATTTAACAAACCCTAAGAGAAATAGTTACTAGAAAAGATATTTTGATTTAGGTTGTGTACATAAGAAATTAAAAACTCAAACCAAGTGAAATTTGTATGAAAATGCTGTGGATAAAACGATTATTTTCACCAATTTATGTTACTTATTTAATTAAATAACAGCTTGATATGTTAGAAGAATATATTTGTTAACCCTTACTCTTTAAAATTAAAAATAAAATAGCTTTATTATTTTTCTATTAATATTTTAATATTACTATAAAACCACAATAAAACTCCGCGTTTGGAACAATTCAAATTAGACAGCTGCTGGGCTTCCCAGAGAGAGGTCACTTCGCTCGGCGCTCTACCTGACGTTTGCCGTGCATAGGCAGATATTGCACTATTATAGTGTTATCGACAAGTCTTAGTCCTTTATAAAGTAAAATATTCTATTATTATTTTTGATGGGCGACAATGTTTATTTTAGAGTGACAACAAATTATGATTCAGACGTAATTGAAATTAAAACCAAGCCATTTTAGCAAATAAAAGCAAACGAAAAAATTTAGAGAATTTAGTTAAAAAATTTGGTAAATTTATCTTATACTAGCTAGTTAGTTATGCATGATTATACATAAATAACAAAGTTTTTGTGATTACTAGTTTATGGTTTAACTTCAGTCAAATAAGAAAGTCCCAAGTGCTGAGATGAGATAAGAACGTAAAAAGTTAAAAGTAATGAGATTTTGTTTATTTTGTATCTGAGAATGATTGAATTTTTTGAGCAGCAGTATTAATAAAGAAAAAAGAGCTGGCCTTCATTCAAATGATAAACTTCTTTGCAAAATGTGTGTTGAGAATTTAAAGCTCGAAAAAGTGATATAAGGCGATAATAAAATGGGCATAAATCAGGAAGTCATAGCATCCCACCGTACCTCTGCGTTTGTATGAAGCAACGCGTAATTAAGTTTGCCAATGGTGGGAACAAATGGCGGAGCATTGTATGGCTGAGGCTAGGAAAGAAGAGGTGGAGCATGTAAAACTCATCGGAAATATGTCGTCTAAAGGAATACCAATGATAGCCGTAATTGCAGACGCATGTTGAGTAAACGTTCATACGGCATAAGCTACGATGCTTCTTCTAACGTTGCGACAATTGATGACCAGCGGCGTAAAGAAGTTCTGTACTGTGGGGTGAAAAATTAATAAAAAAATTATAACAAATATTCTGTTACATATACCCGATCAGATAACAAAGAAATTGAGCAACCAGAACATTTATGTCATTCAAGAAATTTTGATGGTTCAACAAATAAAAGGTCTTTGTCAGACCACGGACCTATGTTTATAAATGCTTGACCTCATATTACAGTTGAAGTTCGAAGTCCCAGAACAGAAAAACTTTATTGAAAGGAGCACTGTTTTACAGAGTGCAAAATCGTTCTTGAAAACTAGAAGAAAATTTGACAGCTTCATGGTTTTCCAGAGTTTGCAAGCGTTATTTTTTTTTCATTTATTTACATAACATAATATACAATATTTTATTATATAAAATATTAAAAACTCTAATAAAAAAAAACTAAAAGTAGTAACTTAATTATCATACAGTCCTACTCACCGCGGTATTGTGCCAAGAACGCTGGCTGCATTTCCCCGCTAAATGGCTATACTTAGCCTTTGAGCGAGAAAAGTATTTGTTATATTGATGATTATAGTTTATTGATTATATGGCATTCATTATTCATTGTATACTAATATTAAAAAAGAAGCACCGTATCAAATAAAAGGCAATTATCATGCTCATATCGCCCATAATACAGTGGAACATGCTATGGGTTACTTGACTTGCGACATAGAAAATATTATTTTGAAAATCTACAGTAATTTTTCTGTGTCAGTTTGTAGGAGAGAACAATAAAAAAAGTTGTCTCAATGGTTGATGATGAATTTCATGAAATTAAACGCCATATTGGCACTCGTTGGTTATTTTTGCCGACGAAGCAGTGGCTGCGTTTCAAAATGCCGTCGAAGAGACCCCTAAGGACGAGTGGGCAAAGTGCTTTTCTCAGTGGCTTCATCGGATGCAGCGATGTTTTGATGTAAATGGACACTATTTCTAAAAGATATAATAAAACTAATAACTTGCTAGTTTTTTCAGTTTTTGATTTTCTAAGAACTTTCAGTGTCACCCTCGTATCAAGTTTGGTTAGGTATAATATATAAATAGCTGAAAACTGTTGAGCATGCGAGAGTCAGCTTGCAATTCGAATATCTAAATTCGAGCACGTCAAAAATGTAACTAAGTCCTTAAGTCACTTTCTTGTTTGTTTGTCTGTCTGTCGTTCCGGGTGGAATCTTGCAACTCAAATTTCGAGCACTTCCCGATAACCTAGAGATTTGAAATTTTGAACATAGCTTAGAATCGGATGACAATGTAGAAATATGAAAAACGTTATAATATTATATTAAATTGTTTTTAATACAAAATTTAAAAAAAACACTTTTTACATTTATATGTGTGCCAGTTGTGCTCGATTTGCGTTACACAACTCGCTAAAGCACAACTCACCAAAGTTTTTGTAATCGGATGAAAGGTATAAGAACGCATAGAATACAAATCTCAGTCTATAAGCTAGTCAGAAATGTTTCAAAATAAAATACAGATCTTCAGGATTAGGCAGTGACTACAACACATAAATACATAAATATACCTACTTTATTATATTTTTTTACCTTATATTTACAGAAAGTCATTATCATCATCATTACAGCCCATTACACGTCAATTACTGAACACAGGCCTCCCCAAAGGAATGCCACAATGAACGGTCCTAGCCACCCACCTACATCCATAGACTTGCTGTGTCTCTTACTAGATCTCTTGGTAGGATTCTACACTTTGTCGGTTACTCTGGTTCTACTGCGGTTATCCTCGTTACGAAGTCTATAACACAGAGAGACTCCAAGCACAGCCCTCTCCATAGCATGCTGAGCAACCGTCCCATATCCATATGAAGTCACTGACAATACGCACTGTTTGTTTATTTTATTTTTATAGAAGAGGTGGCAAACGAACATGCGGCTCACCTTATAGTGACTACCGCCGCTCATGAACAACCGCAAAACCAGGGGAATTTCAGGTGCGTTGCCGGCCTTTTAGAAAGGAGTAAGCTCTTTTCTTGAAGGTCCCTAAGTCGTATCGGTCCGGAAAAATCGCTGGTGGTAAACAATTCTACAGAGAAGTTGTACGAGGAAGAAAATTCCTAGTAAAACGCACAGTGGTGGACCACCAAGCATCCAGATGGTGAGGATGGTATCGTGAATTTTGACGCAATGTGCGTTCGTGAAATTTAGCGGCTGGGATTAATCCGAACAATTCCTCAGAGCACTCCCGTGGTAGATGCGACAGATAATGCAAAGGGATGCAACATCCCTACGCAGCGCCAGTGAATCGAGCCGATCAGAAAGAACTCGGTCGTCGACGATTCGAACCGCACTGCGCTGGATGTGGTCAAGTGGAAGGAGCTGGCACTGGGGTGACCCGGCCCAGAGATGACAACAGTATTCCATGTAAGGCCGAACTTGCGCTTTGTGATGCGCTTTGTGCAAGCGATGTGCCGGCATGGAATACTGTCTCGCTCTGCTGAGCACGCCAAGCTTTTTAGAGGCCAATTTGGCCTTCCTTCCCAAGTGACCACGAAACTGCACACTATTCGATATGTCGACGCCGAGGATTCCGATGCTAGCTGAGGCAGCAAGGGGAGTGCTTTGAAACTGAGGAGATACGACAAAGGGGTTCTTTTCAGCGGTAAACACGCAAACTTGTGTCTTCTGGGGATAGAAGTGGACTAGATTTAGTCGCCCCCAATCCGAGACTTTGTTCAGCAAAGACTCGACTTCAGACACAAGTTTGTCCTGGTACTCGTTTTCCCGAGAAATATTGGCACGGCCAATATATAAGGCATCACCAGTGCTGTCGTCTGCATAGCAATGAATGTTACCAGTTTGCAGCATATCATTGATATGCAGAAGAAATAGCTTTGGTGATAGTACGCAGCCTTGTGGAACACCAGCGTTGATAGGCTTGTAATCAGAGCATGCACCGTCTACTACGACCTTGATACTCCAATCAGCAAGGAAGCTGGTGATCCAATTGCACAATTTCTCGGGAAGCCCATAGGAAGGGAGCTTCGAAAGAAGCGCTTAGTGCCAGACCCGATCGAAGGCCTTCGCTATGTCCAAACTAACGGCCATTGCCTCCGCCCATCTATGAGTCAGGTATACCAGAAGATCACCAGCTGACAGACCCCGACGAAAACCGTATTGTCATATGGTCATACTCAAGGTACCTCATGAGCTGGCAGTTTATAATGGACTCCATTATTTTGGAGAACAAGGAGGTGATGGCGGTAGGCCTGTTGTTGGACGGGTGTGACCAAAGCTGCCTTCCATGACTTAGGGACTACGCCTTAAGAGTAGGAGTACCGGAAAAGACGCGTTAAAACCAAACCGAGCCATTCGGCGTGGTGGGCGTTAAAATAACCAAGGATCACGATCTCTGCGGATTGGATCTGCTGTAGCAAGCAATCTGTAGCCATTTGGACGTGGTCGATGTGTTGGTCTGTCTCGGTATTACCGCTATGGGACCTATAGAGACACCCGTAGACGCGGGGATAGTCGTCGCTGTCTACGCGCAGCCACAGGATGGACAGATACCTTCAAGACTGCCGAGGTGTCGAAAACAGATGTCCTCTCTGTCGTATACGCAAACTCCAGCCCGGGCCACAAGGGAGTGTTCTAATTTGTACCCCGGGTAGGAGAGATATGAAATATCAGCCGGAGAGGACAGCATTAAGGTTGGAGTGAAGTCCCCTGATGTTGCAAAAATTCACGGATAGCGTGACAGGGGTCGCCTTGGTCTTATTGCTCCGCTTGCCCCGAGCAGTTCTAGTCGCGAGCGGAATTTCCTCCCATCGCTACTTCACCATCATTGTATCAGCGGTGCAGGCCCATCAGGAGTGTGGTACGACTCCACCTCGGCTGCGACATACAGAGATAGAGAACACCTCTCCTGCCACAGCCCAGAAACTTGCGTCCGGAGTGAGCTAGCCAAGCCTACTCGGAGCAGCCAGTTGTGAATTAAGGAATGTTAAAAAAGAAGCAGTCGAATATTTGTTTTGCTAAAATGTAATTACACATGAAATTAAATATTACTTTTTAACGAATTATTTTTGTATCGACTGTGATGGTACTTGTAAAATAAAAATAAAATCAGTACTTGCAAGGACACCGTGTTTGATTGACGTACGCCACACGTGACATGGCGCAGCCGGTAATTTAAAGTTTAAAACGGAGCGAAGATTCGTTGTTAATTAGATAAATAAATAAGTTAATAATATTAATTAGTTTATTATCGGTGTAATATTAACAAGTATGAGTGCACGTATTAAAATGGAAAATGTCTTAACGCCTCCACCTCCATTTTTATTTTTGATAGAAATGCAATAGATTCGACCTCTGGAAGTTTAAGTGAAAGTTGGACAAAATGGCGCAATAGTTATATTCTATATTGCAAAGCCTGCGAGATTGATAAGAAAAATGTACTACTACATGTGCTTGGGGAATAGATTATATATAATATATAATTAAAAAAAGATGGAAGATTTAGGATAATTTCAGCATATAATTTAAACATTTATAAATTGGTGTTTAATGATATTTGAGGGAGGAGATTTGAGGGAGAAGGATGTGATGGTACTTGTAAAATAAAAATAAAATCAGTACTTGCAAGGACACCGTGTTTGATTGACGTACGCCACACGTGACATCGACAAGCATTTAAGATTTAAATAAATAAATAAAATCAATTAGCAATAACATGATTAGTCTTTATCACCATCATCATCAGCCTGTAAAATTCCACTGCTGGATCTCTCCTGTTGTATGTAGGAAGGACTCTCTATGTTGCCTTGCTTAGCAAGCGAATCGCCGATAGCAGTATCAGACGTATCGTGTCTATGACAAATATACATATTATAAATAGCATCCCAAATTTTTATTTCAGAGTTTTTGGGTGTATTAGAACGACTACAAGAAAAATATGGAAAAGCTGCACGCATGCATCTATTCTCCAGTAGATATGTGATATTATATCATCCAAAGTATATTGAGGTGAGGTCTACTATAGATGATTTTTACGTGTATCATTTTGCAGACTGAATGAAATTTAAATTATTCCGCCCGTTTTTCTGTAAGTATTGAGGGCATGAGTCTTGTGCCTTCGGGCCACAGACCAGCACCGCACTCCGCTAGATTCGGACACCGAGGTGTGTATGTCGGAAGACGGTAACGTGCGTGACCTTGGTGGAAGACGTTCGATTCCACACACACTCAAGTTTCTTAAAGAAGGCGTGGACGACTAAGATTAGGGGCTCCGCTTGATCGGTCCCGGTCTTGACGCCTTCCGAATGTACTTGATAATGGACTGTATGATTCCCTGCGCTTAGAGATGAACACTGAACATTCTTGAAATAAAACACCAATTTAAAATTGATTACATTTCCCCAGATAATGCGATTACTTTTTCACTAATATTTCCACATTCTTCCTATTATTTCTTGAACTGTTTTGTTAGTTGATTACCGAAGTATTTTTCCGAACTATTTTACCAAACTAATTAAAATTTGGGCCCGACGCTATCCTACAAAAAAACTATACCGTTGACAGACAGGACAGTCGTCGGCTACGTTGTTGATAAGCAAATTTTTTTTTTAATTTTATTAATTATGACAATCCTAAGCCCGTCAAAAGGAAAATTGGAATCATAATTTGCGTCATGTAGTTATTATCTTAAGCATTAGTAGTAAGCATGTCACTAAGACAGTAGGCAAAAACTTGAGAAACGAAAACGTAAATTGAATCACACATACATTCAATTTGGGATAATTTCAAATAAAATTAAAACCTTATTTACTCGTATTTAAAAAAAATACCTAGTCATTTTGGCTTTAATGGTGTTTGGATTATGATAACTAATCAGTTGACACAAATTTAATTGTATTTATTATTGTCAATCAACATCATTTTAAAAGATTTTTTCTTAAAAGCAGCAAAGACAGACATGCACAGTGTGGGGACCTTGTTTTTTTTTGTATTGATTTATTAGTAAGTATAAATCCGAAATATTATTAACGCCATAATAAATTGGTGATAACATGTTGTCTATTTACGATATTGTTAGGAATCAGAAGGACATTTTCAGTGATAAGTGATATAATATAAGACTGTTGTTTTCAATATCCATAGACTGTATTTGAATATTTCTGTTAGCATTTTGTTATCTCTGCCTGTATGCTAAATAAAAAGAAATTATTATAAAATACATCATTAATCAGCTCCGGTTGATTAAATACCGAAGTAGTAATTATGGAGTTACATACAACAATATTCGACTATGTACTATTTGTCTGACTTTTTATTTTCACTGGTTATGTACCTGATGGTAGACGACGAAATAATACTCCTTTCTGCAGAGTTAACAACACAGCAGTCTAAGTATAATAGAAGCATTTGATTATGTCGCAGGGTAAGGTCCAAAACATCAAGGATATAATCATTACACAAGTAAAAATGGCCTTACTAAGTTATGATACTTATACAAACTGTATATTTACTTCTGGTACAAGTAATTACATGTGATTTATTCTATCTGTTATTTAATTTAGATTTTACTAATAACATAAAACTTTTTAATACTTTGTCACTTTTAACATACTAATAAGGTTTTAAGACCTATGTCATTATTATGGGTAATTCAACATAAATTATCCAAAATTCTAGGTGGAAAAGTAAACTCTTGTATTACATACATACTCTTATATTAAATAAGTAAACTCATCAGTTTTCATTTTCGAATTTCGAATGTCATTGGCGAATTTTACCATGCCACCACAAAATAAAATAAAAAAAAGAAATACATAATGTGGAATATTAATATTTGGCTAAACTGCATGATATTATCCATATTATGTTATACTTGTGCATCTATTAGACAATAAATACCGTCAACAGAAAACACTTTAAATGAATTAGGTACCTACTTACTACAATTTCAAATAGGAACTTTTCCAAACTTTACAGTTTATAATATCATATATAAAATCACTTTTATTTCAATCTTCTAATTTTGTCTAGCAATTTTATTAGTCACCAAACCAATACATGAGATAATCAAATGTCGACTTTGTAGACCCCTCAGAAAAATTCTTTTTAAATATTATTTATAAGAATTATACAACTAAAATTCTTAAAATTTTATTATAATTAATATCGTTATTAAATTATGGGAATTAAGATTATACAAGAAATAAAGAGAATTTACTTGCTCTCTTCCGCCATTATGCTACTTTACTATAAAACTACGTCGGCTTCGCAGGTCGATGTAGTATTTCACAGAACGTGTAGATGGAGATGTTATAGAATTATTTTATTTAATAAATTTGTTTTAAGAGACTTTTATCTTAAAGTTGCCAATTTATTTGAAACCCTCTGAAATGGGATTATTCACTTATTGATTTTGTATCTATCTATTAATTTTAAACTACTATGTTTTTTTTACTAAAGAAATAAATAATTCTGTAACAGCGCCATCTACACGTTCTATAAAGTACAACGTCGACCTATGAAGCCGATGTAGTTCTAATAGTAAAGTAGCATATTGACGGAAAGAAGTAAATAATCTTAATTTAATATTTCTCGTATAATCTTAATTCTTGTAATTAGTGACGAGACTAATTATAATATTTATTTTAGAATATTAGTTGTATAATTCTTATAAATAACCTTTAAAAAAGAAATGTTCTGAAAAAAAAAAATATTATTGACCTTGGCCTGACCATAGGTCTCACTAAGTTGGCCCAATACAATGTCGAGCCCTGAGAGGTTGTTAAACAAACAAGTACAAAGTTTTTAATTTTGCTACCATAAATTATATATCCAAACTTACAGTAGTGATGCGATTCGAACCGACTCGAGTGAAAATAAATTTTACTCGAGTCCGCTTGCACTCGAGTTACCGAGTCAACTCGGCGCACCGAGTAGATTCGGAGAGCGCTAGACAGATGTCACTTCACTATAGTTCACTTGTAGTAGCTGCAGGCGACGACGTCACAGGTTACAACCAAATTCAAACTTGCATCTGGCATGTTGTAAACAAACATGAACTTAGTTTGATTCATAATATCGTGGTTGTTCTATGATTGTTGTTTATTTTTGTTATTTCGTATAAGTAGTGCATAACATAAAAGGTGATTGAAATCTACTTATTTGGTTAAAATATGAGTGATAACAATGAAACAACAAAACAAAAATCGTCAGTGTGGCTTTCATTTGAAAAAAAAAATGTTGCGAAGAAAGCGGTTTGTAAGATATGTAAAAAGGAGTTTAAAGATTTTGAAATAAGAACATTCAGATATGAAAAAAAAAACATAGAAATACTACAAATAAATAAATAATAAATATTTGTATTTTATTTCATATTATTTTAAAACGCTTTAACTAAAGTAATCGCAATTCTGAACTCAAGGGATAAACTTTTACTCGATATAGGGACTCGATATAGGGACTGTAAATAGTTAATTCGAATTACTCGAAAAAGTACTAGTGACATGGTAAATTAAGCCGAGTGACTCGAGTCACAAAATTCTACTCGAGTCGCATCTTAATCTTACGGTCTGCAATTTAGTGATGAACTCGACTTACTAATTTGAGTAAACTCAAGTTGCGCTCAAGTCGAGTTAACTCGAGTGGATAGTCGAGTTCTGTCTAGCGGTAATTGAACGAAACTTGCGAGCAAGCGAGGGTAGAATTTTTTCATCGTTTATTTGACATAAGATTAAGATAATTTGTAAGTTTATTTGGTAGTAAGAAATTAATCACTATAAAAAATAGAAGAGCCGTGGTAGCTTGATGGCTTGGATGGATGGAATTATGTTTACATTATGAAACACAATAAAATTATATCAAACGTTGATATCTATTTTATTTTAATACATATATTGCAATTCGAACATATTCTTTATTATTTATAGGCCCCTGAAAAAGTCGATCAATGTCAATCAGAGATCTGCAATTTTAAAATGTTATACATGAAATTATAAAACACAAATTTAAATAATAAAAAATAACGGTATCATAATGATTCGTGTTAGTTGCTTAACGGTCAAGAAGTCACGCATACAAAGAGAACATAGTAGAGTGCGTCAAATATTGACGCACTCTACTATGTTCTCTCTGTTCTAGAACTATCGCGTAGATTTCGACTTGCGCATATTTGAATACAGAACATTCTTAACAAGAAACTGCTATTACTGTAGCCTTCGCTACAGCAATTATGATACCAATTAAAATAAACGCTTAGTGTATTAAATGGTCATTAATTATATTTATCTATTTTTAGGGCATAGTGACACACTCTGAAATTATTACCAAAGGTCGATCGTACGCTTTTCTCAGAGCTTGGCTTGGCGATGGACTTCTTACATCCACAGGTAAGAAACAGATACAGTTTGAGTTCCAATAAATTTATTTTCTCTTAAAGCATCCAATCTTTGCTTATGTGCAGGTATATATATTAGCACATACATTAAAAAATATTTTAAGGTCCGTGTACATTAGGTCGCCGTGTAGTAGGGACATTAAAGAATCAACTACCCGATATCATCTCGTGTGTGTCGTAAGAGGTGACAGAGTCAAAGTAAAACAGGAAAAGAACAGCAGCATTTTCCTGATTGATAATAAAAGAATTGTGCTTGTCATCCCGCCTATCAAGCGTGGCAAATATCCCCCGATGGCAATCTATGGGGGAGGCTCATGTTCAGCAATGAACCTGCGATGGGCTGATCTATAGTTTATTTTCTTGTAGCTTGATTTAGAAAAAATATTCAGACACACTTTTAGATTTCTGTAAATAGACTCGACAAGGTCTCCTTCCGTAGATAGGATGATTTGCTGACCTTAAATTATTATTAATTTTATTACACTCTTCTCTGTCAACATTCCAGGTTGATTTAGATCCTGATGTATTTTAGATAGTAACAATTTACTTTAGAGGCTATAAATTAAAGAAACATTATATTTAAGGTTCAAGATGGAGGTCGCACCGCAAATTTCTGACACCCGCTTTTCATTTTAATATTCTGCAAAATTTCCTGCCAGTGTTTTGTAAGAATGAAAAGGTCCTAATAGAGAATTTAAGTATATACGCAGATGGGCAGACTGATATTAATATATTTCCTATCATAGCATTAGCTGCTTTGGACAATGTGACGGGTAATTATTATTATTCTTTTCCAAAAACATTTTTTTCAAGGATATGTATCCTTACTATATACCATACCGCTGTTATTCAATGCACCATAGAGTATATAATAACTATGTTTAGCATGCACATGTACTTATTTACTTATGTAATTACTCTAAGGTGACAACAATCATAGAGCAACACGGGCCACCGGTGGACCGGAGGGGAGTAGCCATAGCGTTTTTCTCGATACAGAACTGTCTGTACATTTTTTGCGGGAGGAAATCTGCGCACACAAAATCAATCATCTGCGGTCACAACAGTGTCTGACAGCGACAACTCGGATACAGACTTGGATCAGTCGCTCGACCGATCCGCATATTGTATGAGGGCGAGCGGCCTGTGTTGGTAAACAAATGCGAAACAACACGACCGTTATTATTGTAATCTTTAGGTTTAAAAAGAAGTAAATAGCAATAATGTGATTAAAAATTACTTACTTAAAAGGTAACGCATCTTTTTGTAAATATGACGTGGCAGATCTCTTTTTGCAGCAAAAAAACTGAACTAGATTACAGTCTAGTGAGCCATGTGGCTGCAACTAGTTTTATTGTACGCACAGGACCTCGTGGATCTGTACTTTGACAGAGGGGAACGCCTGCGTATGGCTACTCCCCTCCGGTCTGCTGGTGGCCCGTATTGCTCTATGGTGTGTTATGTACAAATTATAACCTTCAAGCATTTGAAAATTAAGTAGATATAATAATCTATGAGATTAAGATTAGTGTCAATTGCTTCCTCATTCATTCAAAACAAAACTTCCAATTTTATGTATAAACATAATATAGCTATATTTTGGCTCTCCATGTTATTAGGCAAATTTAAACTGTTAACTGTATTTTCACAAATTCTCTAAGGAATTCCAGCCCTTTATTCTATTCAAACCACTAAGCGATAATAAATCTTCAACTAACACGAATAAAAATTAAAAAAGAAAGAAAATGTAACCTGGCAATGCGTTATTGGCCCGTAATAGGTGAACACAAAATAAGCAAAAAAAATAACAGAGAAATCATATATTTGATAATACACATTCTAACAAAAGTTCTAACATTATACAAGTAACAAATTAAATTAAATATAAAATAATATATTTCAGAATCTATTATGGGAATGTCCTTCAACGCTCAAAGGGATAAAGAATCGAAATATGTAGAAGCAATAGCAATGTAAGTATTTTATAAAAATAATTAATTTTATGCACAACGGATGCTATAGGTACTTAATAAATTAATTGATAAACAATAAATTTATTAAATTATATTTTAGGCTTAGTTCTATCGTAGCACTAAGAATGAGAAATGCATTTATGGCAGAAAAAACAATATTCAATTTGTCTACATACAAAAAAATCAAGATAAGGCTTTGAATATCATACACGGGCACACTAGGAAGGTCATAGAAACGCGGCGTGAGGAACTCAAAAAAGCAAACATAACTACAATGGCCGTTAATTCAGATATTGGTAAAAAAACTCTCATAATATCTTAAGACCCCACATTTACAATTTTATTTATTTTATTACATTATATTATAAATGCGTTTTTATTCAACTGCCCCAGAAGGGTTGACATTTACAGAAAAACTATTTGTAATCTAGTTTGTGAATCTAAGCCAGGCTACAGGAGATTACAAAGGAACCTGAATCATTTAAATTCCGGAATCGTCGGAATATAAAAGAATAGAATAGTTTGTACATTACGACCATTATTTACATGATGACGATAAAATGTATGTATAAATTCTAATAGACTTTAAAGAAATGAAATGAAGTATTTATATTTTGGTCGGAGAAGATGGATGAAAAATCATCATTAGTATTGTTACAGCCCTTCACAAGTTGTAAGTGTAAACTTGTATGATCTTCAACCACAGACTTCTGAAACCTTCAACGAACACTGTTTGTTGATTCTGAGCATAATGTACGCCCTCCTGGTGATAGCACAAGTTGCCAGATTCAAGGATTGCCTTTTGCCCCAGACTTCGGACTTCAGATAATCCTATAATATTCGACTGCAACTTGTCTATCAATTCTTCCAGCTCCAGGATCTTTTCATCAGTTCTATGGGTGCGGGCGATAAATCTTACCAGATCACAAAAAAGGGTGACAACCGAATCCGGAGATTTTAGCACCCCTGCCCCGTCGCTAAAGAGTGGAAAATAGAAAAAGATAAATAGAAGATAAGAAATATTTAACAGAGATAAAAATATTAACACTTTTGTTAGCCAAACGTCATTTTTTTAATCTTATCAAAATAAGGTATCTCTAACCGGAGAAGAAGTTTTTTTTAAAGAAGTTTAATTCAATTAGTAATAAATCAATTATTATGGTAGAGCAATATAAGAAATTCCTTTAGGTTTAGATAACTTTTTGGCTTATATTACTATCTATAAAGGTATATATTTTATTTACTTTTTAGGAACGAAAAACAAATACGCATTCCTTGATCTTCTTTTGCTATCAGAGGTTGACGGTAAGCGAATAAGCGATGAACTGATACGAGAAGAAGTGGATACTTTCTTGTTCGAGGTAAAATTTAATATTTTTATATGTTAAAGTTATAACCTTGTATGACAAATGTCGTGTGTAACGTCCATATCACACCGACGCCGGTAGTTTTTAGGAGCACTACGCTCGAAATCGTTGACGAGTATGTTTACCTTGGACAAACTGTCTAACTAGGTGAGCCCAACTTCCACCGAGAATCCAACTCATCGAGATAATAATACAGGGTTATTTTGCAATATACGCCCAAATATGCAGAGAAGGTTCAGATTAAGTAATATAGGCGAAAGCTTTTTATCTTTTAAATTCAGAATGCGGTAATGCATTATTTTAACTGATTTTAATTTATAAATATCTGACGCCTACTATTTTACTACGCATACACATTAGTAAGGGCTGCTCGGTTAGCAAAAATATTGTGAGTTGAATCGCACATATAGGAGCTCGCGTACGCGTAGTTGTTACCATTTTATGCGCTGCCATACCGTTCATTAGATTGCAGTAAAACTTTGTCAACCTATTGCTTGCACTTGCGCGAAGATTATAGGCATAGTACAATTAACTTAAACTAGGTGGCACGCGTATCGTAACGACAAATTTATTTGAAAGCTATACAGGGTTATTTTTCAATAACCTGCCAAATTTGCAGAGAAGGTTCAGATAAGTAATATAGGCAAATGGTGAAGAAAAATTAATTAAATTAAATCTAAAACATTCTGTCCTTTTTATCTTTTAAATTCAAAATGCGTGGTAATTCATTATTTTAACTGATTTTACTGCACACGCACACATTTGTAAGGGTTGATCGGTAGGCAAAAACGTTGTTGCCCATAAATCACATTCAATTTGGGATAATTTCAAATAAAAGTAGAAGCCTTATTTGCTCGTATTTTTAAAAACTGCAATAACGGTATATCATTATTTAAATGATTTGAACATAAGCTTAAAATTTGGCTACTCTTTGAAAAATAACCCTGTATATCATTCAACTTCAATGAATGTTGTATATATTGTATTATTCCTAATCAAACAATACAACTCTCCAAATTTAAAACGATATTTACACAATTATTTCTTCTGTGGCTGCAACGCGCCGCGTACCAGTTCCAAATAAAATGTTACATAATGCCAATGTTAAATACGCCATGTTATACGCCGTTTTTAACATTGGCCACTTCCAACTCCCAAGGGGCTTTATTAAACCTGATGTTAGGATTTATCCTCTGCTCCAGTTTGTGTTAGCCATCTTTCGTTTAAATTCCATAACTGGATACAGTTCGTACAAGGGTTGAAGACCCTTCGTTTTAAACTGAGTGGTATGAGCGACAAGACAACCCATTTTAAACTTACTGGTAAAGCCTGACAAAGCTGCCTAAAATTTTTCGATATAATAAACACTATAGGATCAAAGCAATTATAGGTTTGTCGCAGGATATAAGTCGCAAAACTATGCGAATCTTCTCAAGCTTTTGAGATTTGCATTTGTGTATATTACTATACTCTATTACCTCGTGTATAATAGATTCATTAGAATCTAATAAAACTGTCATTACACGTCTCTTATCATTTAGCAACGGTGGTCCCATTGCACAGCTTTTATCATAAGCATAAATATAAATAATACCTCCTGCGCCTAGGATACGATCACAGACTGCAGACTGAACGGAGTGTTAGTGTTTAATGTTAGCTATATGTTCTTTTATTTTTTGTTTGCCCTATATAAGAGTGGCCACATCCACAATTCCTGTACAATACCCAGGAGTATACAAGCTTGAAACGGCCCCCGCCATTACATCAGAATTTGATAGATCACAAATACTTTTGAAGGCACATGAATATCGAGGATTCGTTAAGCTATTGAATTAAAAAAAACATCCTAATTTCAAAAGAGATGGCGGCTGGGGTAAGGTTTGAAATTAAGTCGCCTAAATTGGGAGGTGGGGTGGTGGGGGGGGGGAAGGAGGGGGAGTCGTAGAGTCCCCCCCACTTCGCCCCCCTGCCGGACGTGCTTAGTTTTTTTATAAATTTTAAAAATCTCATTTTGATTTATGTTTTCGTAATGTTTTTGACAATATAAACCTGATTTATGGGGGGAGAGAGTTGGGGGGGTAGCCCAACGCCACTCAACGTGGCGCAGTCGAGGGAAGCTCGGTCGACGGAGCCCCGCTTTGGGGGGCTCCTACTTCTGAGTGGTTTATAAAAAAATAACCACGAAGGGGATGGCGGGGTCTATTCGCTCGCTTCGTTCGCACACTCGACCCCGCCCTACCCTTCTAGCCTAACCTGTCTGAGTCAGGGTGCCCCAAGTCACGAGCTCGCTTCGCTCGCTCTTGCACTCAATAAAACACCAAAATATTAACTTTTATAATTATTTTAATTTATAAACATAATTTATAGCTGCCATCATTTATAAAAAGGATCTTTGCGAAATTAGCGAAGCTCAGCGAAGTCGTCGAAAAACGGAATGACGTAAAGTATATCTGTCACTGTCAACAAAATGGCCGGCCTAGCGAACCATTTTACGCTTTTATCATTTTGAGATGAAGTTTGACAGATTCAACGTCAAAAACGTTACAATTTAGTTAAATGTACGTTCCATTTCACGTTTAGTTAGTGATTTACCAATATTTTCAAAAATAATTAAAATACTTCGACGCTACTCCTGCAGCAACAATCGCATGGGGATGCTTCAGATAAATCCCTTGACCTCCCCCACAGTGATAGAATCCTCAAATTCAGGCAATATTTTCAAACCCAACCCCGGCTGGGTACTGGGTTCGCGTAAATATAAGAATTCATTATATATTTTTAAATGTCGCTTCATTTTCAGGGTCACGATACTACTACATCCGCTATTTCATTTACATTATTCTGTATGTCAAGGCACAAGGAAGTTCAAGATAAAGTTTTTGCCGAGCAAAAAACTATTTTCAAGGACAATTTAAATAGGGATGCCACATACAGGTACTTTTAATTATTAGATTTTGATAGATTTTAAGTAGGTTTAAGGTACCATTATAGACATATAAGTGGAAGTACGACTACGAGACTAGCATTCCGTCAGTATTTATATGCAAACTGAGCGATTCTTGTTTGCGGGTGAAGGTCTAAGGAAAAGTGTCGACATCGGGTCGTTGAGCGGGAAGCGTAAAGCCAATATTTGTATGTTCCAGTGCTCTAGGTGTTTAGTCGTAACATTATACTCGTAGGTACTCTAAACAAACAACAGAGTGTCAGCCAAGTTTGTAAAAGAGAAGGACGACGCGACGCACCGGCAGTGCGTTTATTTACACGAACAATTTCGAGCCACATTCGAACCCCCATAACTAGGGTTACCAGATGTCAGGATTTGTCCTAACATGTCATTAACATAAAAATAATTGTAATTCTTTTAATCTATCTACATAAAATTAATCCACTCCGCAATCCACTTTTCGCCCTCCGGGAGACAGAACGTGACGGGTGGCGAACCTCGTCGCCGGTTTTACTCCCGGAGATTCTTCGCACCCTGCCCCATTAAAGGGGCGCCGGGAACTCAGGGCCATTCCTTTAATGTGTTGGCTCATGGTGCGATCTAAGGGTGGTAGATTTTACGCCGCTACCATACGGCGAGGCCGAGTCTATCCTTTCGGCTTTGTCGCTCGTTTAGCACCACCCGGGGACACGTGTAGGGTGGGCCTAGGTTTAGGTGGTCGAAGCCTACGGACGTGAGCGACTCATCCCAACAAAGCAAATTTATGCTGCAGAAGTGAACGGCAGAGTCGGAAAGGACGCCCTAGACGAAGGTTTATCGACCAAATTGGCGATATATTGGAAATGGGCCAGATTAGGGTACCCTTAACCGACGAGCGTGTATGCGTAGATATATGGATGTAAAGGACGCGAGAGAGGTGTGCCAGGATCGTGCCAAGTGGAAGTCCGTAGTCTCTACCTGCCCCTCTGGGTGACAGGCGTGAGTGTTTATGTATGTATAAAAATTAACTTAAATTAAATCGAATATGTGTGTTTCATAATATTCGATTCAATCCTCAATCACTTCTACCTACAGCTGTTTGGGCTGTGATTCTTATAATGCAAAATTGCCCCAAGGAATGCCACAGCACGGTCCTGAGCCACCTGCATCCATCGACTTCCTGCATGTCTTACCAGGTCGTCACTCCGGCCCATTGCCACTTCAGCTTACTAATCCTTTGGGCTATGTCGGTATTTTTTATATATTATGTATGATATATTAAATTGCGCCCGCTCGCGGCAATAATGTCAGGACATTTTTAGAGAAATCAGGCTTTTTGTCCTGGTACTTGGTAACCCTACCCATAACTCAAACCCTATTATATCTACATACTTGTAACTCATATAATATTTAAATTACAAGTATGTAGATAAGGTACATATAAATTAGCGTTTTGTGCGGAGAATATAAAGTCAATTTTTTGTAAAATATATTTAATTAATCAAAGTATGCCGTTGTTATCTATGCACTTTTGCCATCTCATACGTAGTTCATTGATCCTTTACTAAAAAACCATGGGGCGAGAATCAATAAACTCTTTGAAGGCGGTTTGGACTGCCGCATCGGAGTTGAATTTTTTTCTTGTAAGAAGTTGTCCAAATTCCGGAAAAAATGGTAATCTGTTGGAGCAAGGTCCGGGGAGTACGGTGGATGTCGCAGACATTCCAATTGTAGCTCATCTAACTTAGTGGTTGTTTGTTGTGCAGTGTGTGGTCTTGCGTTGTCGTGAAGCAGCAGTGGCCTAGAACGATTGACCAATCTCGGTTGTTTAGCAGCTAGTTCTTCCTTCATGGTTTGCAGTTGCTGACAATAGATATCTGCCGTAATCGTTTGGCCAGATTTTAGAAAGCTGTAGTGAACGACACCGGCGCTAGTCCACCAAACACTCAAAGTAACTTTTCTGAGTCAATTTTCGTTTAGGCAGGATTTGGCTGGGTCTCAGGGTTCAGCCATTGCGACGAGCGCTTCCGATTATCGTACAGTATCACTTTTCATCACAAGTAATGATTCGATTTAAAATCCCTTCATTATTGTGTCCGTTGAGCAAAAGTAACACAGCAGTCGACGCGTGTTTGCAAGTTCGATTCACTCAATTCATGAGGTACCCATCGTTCAAGTTTTACTTTCCCGATTTGCTTCAAGTGGATTAATACAGTTTTATCACTTACGAAACCTGCAGCTATCTCTGAAGTGCTTTGTGATGGATCCGCTTCCACAATAGCCTTTAATTCTTCATTTTCCACTTTGGTTTTGGCCGTCCACGGGTTGGTTCTGAAGGTCGAAATTTCCAGAACGAAAACGTTGAAATCAAAAACGTACCGTGCTTTCTTTTGCGACACCAGCGCCGTACACATCATTAATCCTTAGAGCTGTTTCTGCAGCACTGGTGCCACGGTAGAACTCGTACTCGTAAATATACCGATATTTCATGTTTTCTATTGTGCGGTAATAAGCGACGCCAAAGAAAAAAATAATCAGGAAAAACAAATGAATGACTGTTTTCAAAACTAAAATGTACCAGCTAAATGAATTTATAAATTTCAATTTGGAATTCTTAACCAAAGAGGGATATTTCAGATCAAAGTGGTCAGTACGACAAAACGCCAATTTCTTATGTAAGGACCTAATATAATATTTTCACACCTAATAAGAATCCCTAGAATAATTTAAATCCCAGATTTCATAAATAATTTTTTTATAGTTTTTGAGTTATTATTGTCTGAATAGTGCTATTTTTATTACTCACTGTCTGATTCACTGAGTCTCTCATCAAAAACCTTCTAAATTACTTAGAAACTTGATATTTAGTATCAAGGTAGATCATTAAGCGTAAACAAAGAAAAAAATCTAAAAACCACAAATTATAAATATTCGGTGTCGATAGGTGTTGACAAAGTTTTTAGTTTCAAATACTGTACTTAAAACTAAACGCACCAATAAATTTGTCGATATTTATTTCTTATAGTTTTACTTAAAGGTCACGTGTAAACGAGATTGTACAATCAATGTGTGTTGCCAGTGATAACCTATGGATCTGAGCCGTGGTCCTTCACTGCTGGCCGTATGAGGAAACTCAAGGTCGTTCAGCGAGCTATGGAGAGAGCTATGCTCGGGTTTTCTCTTCTTTTTTTATAGGAAAGGGTAACAAACGAGCACACAGTCCACCTGATGGTAAGTGGTTGCTGTGACCCATACACATCTACATTTATCCTCAATAAAGAATCAAAATGTAGATGCGTTATCACCCGTGAGGATGACAACGCATCTACATTTAGATATATGTAGATATATAGACATAGATGGAATGCCTCTTTTCCAGTTTCTCTGCGTGATAGACTTAAAAATTAGGATATCCACAGTAGAACCATAGTAACCGTCATAGTCCAACGGATTAGTAAGTTGAAGTGGCAATGAGCCGACCATTTAGCCCGAAGAACCGACAACCGATGGGAAGAAATTTTCTCGAGTGGCAGCCTCGTACCGGTAGACGAAGTGTAGGGCGGCCTCCCACTAGATAGAGCGACGACCTGGTAAGATATGCAGGAAGTCGATGGATGCAAGTAGCTCAGGACCGTGCTTTGTGGCATTCCTTCAGCAGTAGACTTGTTAAGGGCTGTAATGATGATGATGATACTTAAAATAGAAAACTGAAGTGTAAGCGTAAGAAAAAACGTTGAAGGTCCATTAAAATATACTGTATAGGTAATATACTTTCGTCGCCTCGCGCATGCGCAATTGGTAGAAGCACGCGTCGCACATGCGCAATGAGGGCTAATAATTTACCGCTCACCAAAAGTCGCTAGTTGGGACTGAGGTGAAGTTATTTGTTACTCAGTATCACGATAAGTGAAAAGTTGCGATTCAAATAATAGTTTTCAGTTTTGAATTGTTTAAACGTATATACTTACACAAAATCTATGTCATCGGTAAGTTAGTTTTAGGACATACATGAAAACGAGTTAATAAAACGTGGTAATAAGATAAATTGTTTCGGATAGGAATCCGAAACACAAATTATGTGAAAGGGGTTCACCATCGGTACAAACGATGTTTCGAGTTAGTCGGCTTAACCGATAAAAATTAAAAACAGAATAAGGCGGCTATAAACAGGCTAAGCTTCGTAGGAGAGAATCGTTACTACGGATTATCTGTTACTAATAATATATATATATGCTATGTATTGGATTGGTTTCCTTTCCGATGTCCTATACATAGCTCATCATAATTAGTCTCTATAGTGCTAATAATGTACCATTTAGCATCTGCCGGCGTTGTACACATTTATTGTACATTTACGTGGTAGAGCCATGCTGTAGCTGTTTTAGTAGTATATTAGTAGAGCGAATGGGTCGGCTCAACCGGGGAAGGACCACGCCCTCACATAATACCAGTGTATAGCGCTATTTAATACCAGTATATTATAAAAATAGCGCTACTGTGCTGCTTTCGTATGGTAAGTGTAGAAAACCGGAGACCCTTTTTCTGGAAACGAGGCATTCCATCTAAGCCCACATGGGTGACAACACATCTGCATTTTGATTCGTAATCGAGGATAGATGTAGATGTCTATGGGCTCGTTTGTCACTTTTATCCTATAAAAAATGAATATAATTTGAAATCAAAAATATAAAATTAGATTGCTTTTATGATTTGACTGTGTAACTAGACATTTCTCTTACACTAAAATATTCTTTTGACGGAGACTTGTTAAAAGACACTTGATATACGAATCTTGACCACAATTAAATCTTATTTTTAATAAATGAGTTGACAATGGTGCCTAATTTTCCAGATTTAGTTAAGCACAATTATATAATTCCCCTTTTGAATCCGGTAGTAAAAGGGATCCCACTAATTTTCGACCTATATTTATTCTACCAGTACTATACTTGAAAAAGTTTTTGAAAAGTCATAATATATGTAATTCAATATACTTAATTAGTGTTTATCTCATTTCCCCCTTTAAAATTAGTTCCATGATAGTACGGCATTTTAAAGACAAAGGTACTACTGATGGAAGCATTGCACTTACACATTTTTAAAACCTGAATTTGTGACCTATCAAAAGCGTTCCATTGCGTAAATCATGATATATCTTAAAATAAGGCAGAAAATCAGTGGCCTATTAAAATCATACTTGTGCGACCGGTATTCTTTACAGTTACTCAATGGACGATGTAAACGATGCTTGACGTAAACTTGAAATAAAATTTACACTGGTTTGACACAAATAGCTTACTTCTTATTGCCAACTTAAAGCAATGCCTTAAAGTTTATTATCAAGGCAGCGTAAGGCAGATTACTCATAATAATTTCAACGACGAAATACTTTAAACCGGTGGTTTCCGCAGTTTTCTTTGGTATCACTTTTGGCTCTCGTAAATAATACCGTAATGGTGCTGTGATTTGTATGATGAGTAATAAGAAGCGGAGACTGTTTTGACTGGTAACGAGATTAAACATTAAACCCATCTCCATTTTGATTTTTTTTTTGCATCTATTTACGATTAGGTGAGCCGTGTGCTCATTTGTCACCTTATTAAAATAACACATTTCTTTGACATAAAGTAATCAACGTGTTTATTTCTAGTGAACTGCATCAAATGAAATACTTAGAACTGGTTATCAAAGAATCATTGCGGCTATTTCCTTCAGTGCCTTTAATAGAAAGGATGGTCACTAAAGACATTGGTAAGTAATCTGGTAAGAATGATTAGCGCTATGTGCTAGAAATTGCCACCAAACATAAAGATAGTTGAGGTATTAGAAACGCTTTTAAAAACTATAAACCTGTACATAATAATGATGTTGTGAGTTTACACTGTCCACTACTTCATATCTCTTTTTGACATATAGACTCAGGATAATATAGTGCCAAAGATATTTTTATCTAGCCTGGCCACTAAACCGGATATTATGCATTAATTATATGTACATACAAAAAAGGGGCACACGATATGTTTGGTTATCATCATAAACCGTTATCTATATTTATCAATACGAAAATTTTTCGGTACATATTAATAATACTAACTTAGATAATTTAAATATTACGTCTGATTTGTCATGAGTCTTATCTTATAAGTAAGCAAAAATAAAATTCGAGTTAGAACCTAGGTAGCTTAAGTTTTTTTTTAGTTTTTTTTTATTAGACTACCAACGATTCTTACACCAATATAAATCTTAATTGCTCCAGCTTAGTATTTAGGACATAATGCACAATCACATAACATAGGTAATCATCACTTACACAATGCTACATTTCTAAAATTGTTTTCATAAATTTAGTGGTTGTCATACATTAACCTACTACTAAAAAGTCAATGTTGTCATATAATGTACATCAAGGATTTGGTGATGATCACAGCATTTGTTGTAAAGATGGCTCATTCTAGAGATCGAGGAATTCGATCCTAGTAGCATCCTACGGAATGGGCATACTAGAGGCTTGATCGTAGCCCGACTTAGAGTATTTATAAGCAAGCTATAGAGCGCGCGTTAGCGAGTCAGAACTGTAAGCACGAGTCAAAACAGTACTCTACGGCCGGTCTCAATTCCCTACAATCAGTTATAAGTAGATAGCTACCCAAGGTACAGTCAAGTTTAAACTATCTATTACTGTCGTCTGAATATCGTAATGTACGAGAGCTTAGCCGAGATAGAAGACATATAGCTGCATAATATAACTTTGGTTAATACGTCCCTCCTAAGCATTTTGTTTCTCCTTCGAAGTGAATTTCGTCACCTTTTATAATAAAATATTATGATGTATTTAAAATATTATGATTATTATTTAATGTTTTCAATTATTGTAGTTATTAGTTTTTAATATAATATTGACGATTATACCATACACATCTTTCTAAATTTAAGCTTGCATCAATAATGACAAAAGTTTTATCTTAAATAACGAAACGCAGCGCTTGGCGTTCATAGACTTATATCTTATCCTCTATTTACGTTGGCGTTCGCCATTGAGATTGACATTGACACTTGCTTTACTTGACAGGTGTACACAAAGGAGTAAAAGTATTCTGTGCACAGAACACAATTACTCTTTACCGATTCTGTAAATGTTACAATAATTGACATACATGTTTATTGTCCAAAATACATAATGTTGGGTGGTATATTTCGACCATACATATGTAAAAAAAAAATGGCTTTAAATGATTTCTTTTGTGATGATTTTTTTGATATTCAGTGTTCCTTCACTCAATAGTTTATTGCATACTATAGGTCAACACTGATCTTAAACAAGTTTTCAAGGGATCAAAGAACCATAAAAGAAATAATTTATCTTTTACGTCGGTCAATTCGTTCCTTCAAACGTTCTCATTGGGGAAGTAATGCCAGTTAAACATGGCAAAGTTCTGCAAAACTTTAAGCTATCATATAATGTATTTCTTAAACGCTTAAAATATTTTAATCAACAATATTGAAATTTACAAAACTTTCTAAAATAACTTTGAATGTACTTTTTCTAGAACTTGCATTCAAAACCGGCCACAGCATTTTTTAACCACGTAACTTTAATCTAAAAATAGACCCAGTCTTCTTATTAAGGCTAGTTAAGATAAAGTAAATTACTTTTTCTTGCAGATATAAAGTTTCTTTTTGAGATATACAGACGTGATTTTCATTTTTTTTTTACAGCGGCGTATCTTAGGTCCGCACGACTTGGGGATTGAACGGCAAAATTGTAAGTGGCGGATTGTTCAAAATCGGTGGGAATTTTTCTTTACTATTAAAACAAATAAATTACCTACTTATTATTGAAGAACTCGACGTGAAGGTAACTGAGATTTTTTCGGATGGAAATAATGTTCCGTTCAGTAAAATCTAAAGATACGTTCACGCAGTTTTGTTTTATAAAGGCAGCTCTACTGCCTATGGTCTTTCGTGAATATGTGTCACCGTGAGTTTGCACTGTCCACTACTTCATATCTCTTTTGACATATAGACTCAGGATAATATAGTGCCAAAGATATTTTTATCTAGCCTGGCCACTAAACCGAATATTATGCATTAATTATATGTACATACAAAAAAGGGGCACATGATATGTTTGGTTATCATCATAAACTGTTATCTATATTTATCAATACGAAAAATTCTCGGTACATATTAATAATACTAACTTAGATAATTTAAATATTACGCCTGATTTGCCAGGAGTCTTATCTTATAAGTGAGCAAAAATAAAATTCGAGTTAGAACCTAGGTAGCTTAAGTTTTTTTTTAGTTTTTTTTTATTAGACTACCAACGATTTTTACACCAATATAAATCTTAATTGCTCCAGCTTAGTATTTAGGACATAATGCACAATCACATAATATAGGTAATCATCACTTACACAAAGCTACATTTCTAAAATTGTTTTCATAAATTTAGTGGTTGTCATACATTAACCTACTACTAAATAGTCAATGTTGTCATACAATGTACATAAAGGATTTGGTGATGATCACAGCATTTGTTGTAAAGATGGCTCAATCTAGAAATCGAGGAATTCGATCCTAGTAGCATCCTACGGAATGGGCATACTAGAGGCTTGATCGTAGCTCGACTTAGAGTATTTATAAGCAAGCTATAGAGCGCGCGTTAGCGAGTCAGAACTGTAAGCACGAGTCAAAAGTCAAAACTGTACTCTACGGCCGGTCTCAATTCCCTACAATCAGTTATAAGTAGATAGCTACCCAAGGTAAACAGTCAAGTTTAAACTATCTATTACTGTCGTCTGAATATCGTAATGTACGAGAGCTTAGCCGAGATAGAAGACAGATAGCTGCATGATAACTTCGGTTAATGCGTCCCTCCTAAGCATTTTGTTTCTCCTTCGAAGTGAATTTCGTCACCTTTTATAATAAAATATTATGATGTATTTAAAATATTATGATTATTATTTAATGTTTTCAATTATTGTAGTTATTAGTTTTTAATATAATATTGACAATTATACCATACACATCTTTCTAAATTTAGGCTTGCATCAATAATGACAAAAGTTTTATCTTAAAAAACGAAACGCAGCGCTTGGCGTTCATAGACTTATATCTTATCCTCTATTTACGTTGGCGTTCGGCATTGAGATTGACATTGACACTTGCTTTACTTGACAGGTGTACACAAAGGAGTAAAAGTATTCTCTGCACAGAACACAATTACTCTCTACCGATTCTGTGTACACAACACCACGGCCTAAAATCGAGGAGCTCAGCTGAAATAACCATAGATATAGTATAGTAGTTAGTTACTAAATCTATGGAAATAACTTAATAAAATTTTCCTTTATTCCAAAAATGTTACAATAATTGACATACATGTTTATTGTCCAAAATACATAATGTTGGGTGGTATATTTCGACCATACATATGTAAAAAAAATGGCTTTAAATGATTTCTTTTGTGATGATTTTTTTTGATATTCAGTGTTCCTTCACTCAATAGTTTATTGCATACTATACTATAGTTCAACACTGATCTTAAACAATTTTTCAAGGGATCAAAGAACCATAAAAGAAATAATTTATCTTTTACATCGGTCAATTCGTTCCATTGAGGAAGTAATGTCTTAGCCAGTTAAACATGGCAAAGTTCTGCAAAGCTTTTAGCTATCTTATAATGTATTTCTTAAGCGCTTAAAATATTTTAATCAACAATATTGAAATTTAATAATCAAAACTTTCTAAAATAACTTTGAACGTACTTTTTCTAGAACTTGCATTCAAAACCGGCCACAGTATTTTTTGACCACGTATATCTAATCTAAGAATAGACCCAGTCTTCTTATTAAGGCTAGTTAAGATAGAGTAAATTACTTTTTCTTGCAGATATAAAGTTTCTTTTTGAGATATACTAACGTGATTTTCATTAATTTTAGAATACACAAAGAGATTTTTTACAGCGGCGAATCTTAGGTCCGCACGACTTGGGTACTGAACGGCAAAATTTTAAATGGCGGATTGTTCAAAATCGGTGGGAATTTTTCTTTACTATTAAAACAAATAATTTATTTATTATTGAAGTAAACCTTGACGTGAAGGTAACTGAGATATTTTTTCGGATGGAAATAATGTTCCGTTCAGTAAAATCTATAGATACGTTTACGCAGTTTTCGTTTTATAAAGGCAGCTCTACTGCCTATGGTCTTTCGTGAGTATGTGTTACCGTGAGTTTGCACTGGTAAACCATTCACAGAAAATGTTTAAAATCTTTTTTTAACAATGTGTCGTACCGCGTTTGCACTGACTAACAATATGTAGAAGTAATACACAATACACATGTATACAATAATGTGTTGAAATGAAAGGTTGGGTTGAAAGATTTGTATGAGTGCACAATCACTATCATTGATAATAATAATATAGGTAATACTGATTATACAACCGGCAGATAATAGTTATCTGACAAATAAATTATAACCTAACCGAATATAAAACTAAAACAATTGAACTATTTTATTCACACAATCGTAATTTTTATTTTGTTTATGTTGTATTTATCCTATGAATGAATTTTATCTAAGGATTGAAAAATTAGCCCTAAATATTATTATATTATTAAACTTATTATAATGTAGGTATATAAAATTTTCATACATTATGCATTATACCTACTACTTAAATTTATTTATATTCTATTTTCGTATAGTCCATTAGTAATAATTACTATTATTTTATTAATAGATAATACGTTTATACTCGTACGTTTCTACTAAAATGAATTTAAAATCACTCTCCTAAAGACTAAGATCATACAAAGCGGTCATTATAGTACGCATACGAGCGAAATTTGTAGTTTATAAACTGAGGTTCATTTATTGTTCTCAAACCAATAAAAATGTATTTGTATCTTATCTTAAATTCTAAAATAAATTATTCTTCTTCGAGAGGTCGTCCTATCTTTTAACGGTAGGTAGTTTTTTCACGTTTTGAAGCCAAGGTAACAACAACGAATGAATAGTGTTTAATGTTTAAATAGTTCATTTTATTAATACTCAATGTAATTTTTTACAAACAAATAACAAAATTTAGATGACAACGCAACTGTAACATTTTACAAATTATTTCGACACGCTGACGGTAAAACCGAACCGACATTTTTTTATACCTACTTATAAGAGGAGTAAACGAGCATGCGGCTCAACTGATGGTGACTGTCATAGATTACTGACATATAGTGACTGCCGCAGCCCATGAACAACTGCAACATCAGGGGATTTTGCAGCACATCTGCCGGCCTTTTAAAATAGAGTAGGCTAGAATTAGTCCGAACAATTCCTTAGAGCACTCAGGCCGATCAGAAAGAACGCGGTCAACGACGGTTCGAATCGCTCTACTCTGGATGCGGTCAAAGGAGCTGGCCTGGCACTGTGGTGCCCCGGCCCAGAGGTGACAACACAATTTCATGTGAGGCCGAACTTGCGACATCATATTTTAGTTTTTTTTTTCTTAAATTATACCTCATATAAATCAATACTTCGAATAAAAACACTTTTTTTGTACACTTATTTCTTTAAAATGTGAAGCCACATAGAAAATACCTATCACCAAATAATGTATTCTTTGTCAAGTTTCACGATTATGCAAGAAAGTATAGGTTTCTCGGAAATGGCTCTAAAGATTTGGATGAAATTTTGTATTTAGATGTTTTACTTTCCAAGTTTATCCAGATTGGTGTCATCTCCATCGATCACTAGTGATCGATGGTCATCTCTGAGAAAATTATGCTCATTATTTTCTAACGCCAAGAAAAGCTCAGTCGCCCAGATAATAACTACAAAAGAAGGTCAAAGCTAAAGTCAATGGCAAATATTTTTATACAAAATTAGCTTTTTTTGACCTAAGTACTTTTAGATGGTCAAAACTACGCCATCGCGTCCAGGATATGTAGAAATCAAATTTTATAAAATGTTAGGTACTTGGTGATTTATTGTTATAATTTTATTTATTGGATTGGATCCGAAAAGAATAATATAAATCATTACAAAAATAATTAATAAACAAATTCTGCAGATTTTATTTTCTTAATTATACGCATTGCATGTTTACAGAAGTCGCAGGTTTAAAATTCAAGAAAAACACATCAGTGGTTATCGATATATTTCATATGCAGCGTCTGCCCGAGTTTTACGAAGATCCCATGGAGTTTAGACCAGAACGGTTTGAATCGATTAAAGCACGGAATCCATTCAGCTGGCTTGCCTTCAGCGCAGGCCCCAGGAATTGCATTGGTAAGCGTTTTCAATTAGTTTTTTTATAGAATAAGGGTGAAAAACGAGCACAGAGTCCACCTGATGGTAAGTGGTTGCTGTGGCCCATAGACATCTACATCTATCTTCGTTTACGAATTTAAATGCAGATGCGTTGTCAGCCGTGAGGACTAAGATAGAATGCCTCTTTTACAGTAAAAAGGGTCTCCGGTTCTCTACACTCACCATACGAAACACAGCATTATTAAGCTGCTATTTTACGTTGGTATTCTGTGAGAGCGTGGTCCTTCCCCGGTCGAGCCGACCCATTCGTGCTACAACTATACTATTAATATAGCTGCAGCATGGCTCTACCACGTATAAAAAGATAGTTAATATGTGTCAATCGGTTACTTCTAGTGACCCGATCGTTCAAGTATTAATTCGTCACACGAACCGGGTCATTTGGTGGTCATTACAATGGATTATTCCGGGTTTCAATACTCTGTGATCTGTGTGACCTGCTCCGTCATAGAGTAAATACATAATAAATTATATTGGAACGCTCGGTTCTGATGGTCGTTTCGTCTGTTAGTATAAACGCTCGGTTCTGATGGTCGTCTGTTAGTATAAAATAGTAGCCTATAAAAGTCCACTGTTGAACATAGGCCTCCCTCATAGGGAGGGTTTTGCCATAGTTGACACTCTTGGCGAGAGGGTTTTGCCATAGTTGACACTCTTGGCGAGAGGGTTTTGCCATAGTTGACACTCTTGGCGAGAGGGTTTTGCCATAGTTGACACTCTTGGCGAGCGGGTTGTCAACCGCAGATTTTTATTATTTTGAGTTGTTATCAGTAAGATGCTGCTGCCCATCAATTTTCCTCTGTGGCCTCTTTCGACACCCACGGGGCGATATGGGGTAGTGGATTTTAATACTCAATATTGAAAATGTTAAATAAACATTATGTTAACTTAAACGCGATGTCATTTAGAGAGTTTTTCTGTCAGAAAATTCCCAATAGCAGCCCAGAGTCAGGTAATTGGCAGTGTTTCACCCCCGTGACTCGGAAAGCACGAAAAGCATCCTCCGGTTGTGTCGGATATATATAGGAAGTCGTCCCATCGGACTAGGAGAGTGAAGTAATAGGTAGTGCACCTATGCTTGCGCACATACACGTGCTCTATTATACTGTTCTGCGCAGATGGTTATCCTTCGTTGACGCTGTCAGCTGCGACATAATTTCGATCTAGTGGACATTTTTTTATAAAGCTCTATTTATTACATTTATAAAACATTTTCAATATAATAGATAGCGTATTTATTGTATTATTGTATTGTATAATTTTCTGTATGTCCCTTTTATTTAAAAAAAAAAAGTTATAAAAACACGTTTAAAATGAACACGTTTGATTGTAATTGAATATTGTCTTTTTTTTCATTTATTAAACTGATTTTGGATACCAATCTACCAATATTTCGATACCACAGTTACCTACCGCTTTTAGTCAATGTCTTGTCTTGCCGGTGACATAAATGAGCGTCAATATCAATAATGCATTTTTGCCTCTCGGTATGATACTCTCTGTATTAGTGTTCTGTGATTTTGCAACGGCGCGTAATTAGGCTCTACCTACTGATTTTAGTTTTGAGTTTTAAAATATATCGCGAAAAAGTTGCTTTTTGTTAAGTTTTGTGTTGGGACTAGACCTATCGCGGAAAAGACGCTTTTTATTCGATCTGCATAAGGGCTTTCTTTGTATTAGACTTTTGGATTTGCCATGTTACAACAACGTATTAAATGGCGGCTAACTACGCTGACATGTTTTTAATATGCGGCTAATAGCTGCCTTTACATTTACACATACGCTCTTTAGGTGAATCGGCTTTCGCGCGGGAAAGAGCGCGCTTGTAAAGATAGAAAAGGAGAACGAGAATGCACGCGCGTGCCGTCGGCTAGCGCATCTCCTTACACCTAGTCATGCGTTCAAGTCTGTATGCTTCAAACATAATTAACACGCACGGTTTTGTGAAAATTAGTCAAGTTTTGCAAGGATAACGGAATGTCTCAAGCCAACAGAGATTTTGTTGTAAAAAAATTCAAATTTCAAAGGGTCGCGGGTTAATTTTTGCAACTCTTGGATCAGAGTGAGATTACCAAATTGTTGTCTATATTACTTTACCCACACCGATCTTTTTTTTCTTTGTGTATACACGCTTAGACCAGCGAATATAATTGCTTGTGTAATATTCTTCCTAACCCTTTTGTCCATTTCTTTAGAACTCTAGTCTAAAGAACGCGCGCTTAACAAAACTGCGTAATTCTCATACACTCCAGGTCGCGGAAGTTTCCCGTACTGAATCACGCGCGATTAGCCTTTACACGACGCTCTTTCCTCTTTGAATAAAAATACAGAAGTAACAGCGCGCGAAAGAGTCAATACACATAAAAATTTATAAAAACAATCACTCGCGATTGCGCGTGCAAGCTTTCCCGCGTTCAATTGCGCACACTCCGATCGCGAGTGCAAGAACGTGTCGTGTAAAGGCAGCTAAGTCCTCACAATTTAATTATGTAAGTTCTGAAATCAAAATGCAGTAGGTAGGTACTAGCAATAAGTACTTACCGTGAAAGGTATTGGGAATCGAAGATTTGCCCTACAAATCCTAGCGGTTAGAACGGTTAATATGTTTACGGTTACAATACCGTATTTATATTATGAAGTTTTCATATCTATCGATATTCATATTCATATTCATATTATTTATTGCATCCATAATGTTACAGTTAAGGTGTTGATAACATTTTAAGTTTAACTTAAAACTATGAGATCATTATGGGCCCTGCAGGGCACGGCAATTAAGAGAGAGGAGGGTCATTATAATGAAACAATAATGATAAATACACTATGTTATATTGCAACTATAGGTATTTTTGAAATAAAAATAGAATTGAAATACTAGGTAGGTATTTAAAATTTATCATTTAAGTATTCGTTTAGTGTGTAGTAGTGTTTACAAATTAAAAAATCCTTTAGTTTATTTATAAGAATAGTTTATTTTATATATTTTTATCGAGTCTGGGAGTTTGTTAAAATTTTGATAGACATGATGAAGGGACTTGATGAATGTAGTTTAAATGGTACGTATGGGTAGAGTCAGTTTTTCTTTATGGCGTAATTGGTATCTGGTATTGCTTTCTCCTCGTTTGATATAAAATTCTGGGTATTTTTTAATGAATTTGCAGATTTCCAAAATGTATATGCACGGTAAGGTGAGTATTTTATGTTTGACGAAGTATGGTTTGCAACTATCAGTATTTTGTATGTTAAATATTATTCGAATTAGTTTTTTTGTAGGGTTAAAATATCAGAAACGTCTGTGCTATTTCCCCACATGATAACCCCGTAGCAGTACCACGAGTACGCATAAGCATAATAGGTACTGAGGGCGGTTTGTATATCGGTAGATTTTTTCACTTCTCGGAGAACGTATGTAAAACTTGCTAATTTCCTTTTAATTTTCATTATGTGGGGCTTAAATGGTAGCTTTCTTGTGTGTTTTGTTGTAAGTTCTGTCTTATCTGCAGTTATGTCATTGGAATGAAAGTATTAGATAGCTTCGTAACATTGACAGAGGCAATAAAGATACGCAAATGCCACTCAGACACTTGAGGGGAATTATGTTTTATCTATATTTATCAAAATCTATTTAAACTGATTTACAGGTCAGAAATTTGCTATGATTGAGATGAAAGTAACATTATCCGGCATCATCAAACATTTCGAGCTGCTGCCATCCAATAAAGAACCAGAATTTACAGCGGATCTCATATTAAGAACACAAGATGGAGTCCACGTTAAACTAAAACCTCGAGACATACTTTGATTAACATTTATGTATGTGTACTTAAACTGTGTTTTTAACATATTAGATGTATTTTGATAATGGATATATAAATAAAAATGTATTTTTTTAATAATGCTGTAATTCACGTGTAACTTTTTTGAACATATTAAATTGTTTCATCAAACATTACTACTACTAACATTGACGTAAATCAATAAATTCTCTAAATGAAAAAACTGCGGTTGTCAACCCGCTTGCCAAGTGTGGCAAATATTCCCCAAATAAATCTATGGGGAAGACCGATGTTCAGCAGTGCAGTTTTGATAGGCTGTAACGGTAACGGTAATGAATTCTCATGACCAATTTCGACCTCGATGGCCACTTCAGAATACTATCAGAATTAGTTAACAGCTCCAGATATACTGTTGTTCCGCAGGTAAATTTAGTTATAATTCAGCAAACATAGATTAAATAGGTACAGCATAGTCTGTTCGCTTAGATACGGTCGCCTTTGTGTGAGTTTTAGACGGGAACTTGACCGGCGACGGATTGCTTGCTGTTCCTGTATTATTGTTTAAATAATGATATGAAGTGGATTTTGATACGTAAAAGTGGTGCCATTTTGTGTATTAAATGTCTGCGCATGTGAACTATTAGTGGAAACGGTGAAAAAAATGCTCCGATGGTGTATGAATCTCAAGTTATGGTGACTGCTTAGGCGCCTTGAGATACTATCGCCAACTGTCTGCTGGCTCAAGTTGCCGTCAAAATCTCCCAAAGGCTGCGCAATGTGACGCATCAACATACTGCGAAGCAGTGTACTATATTAGTAGATTATTATCACTAGATACTGATATAAATGAAGACATGGCTTAAAGGATAAGCATCCAAGCCAAAAAAAAAAATAAATAAAAAAATCGCCTTTGTGTCGCGCCGCCTTAGCATGTGCCGCATCTTGTCAAAGGCGCCACTGCGACATCAAAGTTCGCCGCGTGCGGTGTACACCAGCAGGAATTTTTTTCATTTTAAAACTAAGCGCCTAGTGAAAGGTTATTTGCTACCTAACTTGTGGTTATTATTTTTATTCGTAGTATTCTATTTTATTCTTAGAATAGAAAAACATTTATTTAACATTGCAACATTTTTACACAGTAAAAAATAATAAAATAAAAGCAAAATAATAAGCGCGCCTCTGCGCATACCGACACCATCTTAGCGAACAGACTATAATGTTAATTCTAGTGGACAAGAGCTATATGGTATTAGAAAAAATAAACCCAATTTTCGAACAACGAAATAGAAGAAACTGATTTAGAAATGTAAAGATCTAAAATACTAATTACGTCGACGTTAAGAAATTAACGGAATAGTTGCAAAACATTACAAATAGGTATTGCCGAATACTTTTAAATAAAAGAAGGATCCCAGAGAGAAAATATTGAAACTCAGCTCGGCTCAGGACCTTGTTTTGTGACATTCCTTGGCCTATGTTCTTAAGTTAGATTATATACGTACCTAATATCTTTAAATAATATAGTTTATTGCAGTAGTAAGTTTCAATTTTATTTGCTCATCAACTAGGTGCTCGACGATGATGGAGAACTTTGAACTTTTCCTGCCCTAAAACTTAGAAATAGGAGGAGTCCTGTAGGGTTATAATAACTTGCAAACGAACGGTCGCATTGTGACTTTATTGTGCTGAACAAGACAAAGTGGCAAAGAGTATTTATGCACTACGTTTACAAAGCGGCGGAGTGTAACAATCGTGTCACGTGATCAAGCGACTGTCGCACATAGGCCATACATATATCATACCGTCTACGCTGTCGTACCGAACCTTAGTATAATAAGTTAATAACCGAACCGATACCGAACAGGTGTTTGAAATTCGTAGAATATGAAGTACTTTAGCGATGTGATAGTCAATTTCGATGTCATGAATGCTCGCTGCCTATGTGTCCAAGGCTCGTATGGTAAAAAACAAAAAATCAGTACATTTGTGTAATCATGGTTAGTAGTTTTGTGGAACTTAACTGCTGGCGGTTTGCTGCGCCTGAACTTTATTATCATTTAAATATTGGTTTGAAGTAGATATTGATAAGCAGAAGTGATACGATTTTGTGTGTTAAATGTCTGCACATGTGAACAGTTAGTGGAAACGATGTAACAAGTGCTTCGATGTTGATATAAATCGCAAGTTATTTATCTGCTTAGGCACTTGAGAGACTATCAATCAACACCAACAAAAAAAAATCTTTTTTTTATAGGAGAGGGGGTAAACGAGCATGCGACTCACCTGATGGTAAGTGACTACCGCCGCCCATGAACAACTGCAACACCAGGGGAATTGCAGATGCGTTGCCAGCCTTTTAAAAAGGAGTAGGCTCTTTTCTTGAAGGTCCCTAAGTCGTATCGGTCCGGACAAATCGTCGGTGATAATCGATTCCACAAGGAAGGGATCGGGTGGACAAAAGCTGTCTTCCATGATTTCGGGACTACGCCTAGCGAGTAGGAGTACCGGAAAAGACGCGTTAGAACCGGTGCCAACTCCGGAGCACACGTCCTCAGCACAATTGGGGATTCCATCAGGCCCACTCGACTTGTGGATGTCCAGTTAAAGGAGTGCTTTGCGAACCGAGCGCTGTGAGAACCGCACATCCGGCATGGAGCACTCACACCACGGGATGGTCGGCGGTGTTCCCCGTCATCAAGAGTCGAGTTGGACGCAAAAGGAGCCTTAAAGGTCGGCTTTTGTGGCGTGGGCCAGTGAGTCGTCCTCCCTGTGCAGAGATGGTAGTGATGGCTTACAGAAATTCCCTTGGACAGCCTTGGCGAGAGACCAGAATACACGGGTTCCCAAAGGAAGGCGAACTAGTTTCTCGCCAATTCTGCCTATGTACTCTGACTTTGCCTTGGCAATAACTCTTTTGAAGGACCTGGAGGCGAAGTTATACTTCTTTTTAAGCATGCTCGTGTTTACATCCCGAGCCGCCGAAGCCTCAGCCCAGGCCTGATAACACTCCTGCTTACTGCGTAATGCAGTCTTACAGGAGCGACCAAACCAAGGCTGAGATCTGCCTCCGATGGGTACCACAGATGATGGAATAAATAGTTCCATTCCCTGTAGCACCAAATCAGTGACAGAGTCAGCAACAGCGCTGGGATCATCCGGCGAGAAGCAAACCCGGTTCCGGTGCCCCCATGGGTAGGATGCAAAGAAAGACCGCATTCCGTCCTAATCCGCTGACCTGTAATGCCAAACACGGCGGCAACCTGCAGAAGGCAACCGCGAGGGGAGCGTGAGTGGCACCACACTCCGGATCAGACAATGGTCTGAAGAGCCGAGAAGGGCATCGACGGAAACCTGATATCCGTCCGGATGAGAGGTCAGCAGAAAGTTCAACAGGGAAGGTGTATTATCCTCCAATTCTGGAACCCGCGTAGGCGAAGTAACCAGTTGAGTCAGACCATATGCCAAGGCAAAGTCATAAACAGATCTCCCCGCATGATCGGTTAAACCTGAACCGATCCATTCGGCGTGGTGGGCGTTAAAATCGCCAAGCACCACGATCTCTGCGGATGGAACCTGTTGTAGCAAGGAATCTGTAGCCATTTGGACGTGGTCGATGAGTCGGTCTGTTTCGGCATTACCGCTATGGGACCTATAGAGGCACCCGTAGACGCGCGGATGGTCGTCGCTGTCTACGCGTAGCCAAAGGATGGACATGTCCGAACCTTCAAGACTGTCGAGGGACGCCTCGGCAGTCTTGAAGGTTCGGACCTGTCCAGATCGAGAACAGATGTCCTCTCTGACGTATACGCAAACTCCAGCTCGAGGCACAAAGGAGTGTTCCAATTTGTACCCCGGGTAGGAGAGATACGAAGTATTAGCCGGAGAGGACACCTGCGTCTCGGTCAGAAAGAGCAACGCCGGCTTCGCCGTCTCTAGATGGTAGTGGACGGCGTTTAGGTTCGAGTGAAGTCCCCTAATGTTGCAGAAATTCACAGATAGCGTGGCAGGGGTCGCCTTGGTCTTGTTGCTCAGTTTGCCCCGAGCAGTTATTGTTTTGAGCGAAATTTTGCCCCCCCCCCTTTCCCCAGAAGTGAGGTCGTGGTACCAACCCGGCTCAAGCCGGCCCATCCGTGCAACAGCAAAAGCTGCCGCGTGGCTCTACCACCGTTAACTGCTGGGTAAGACGTCGTTAAAATCTTCCAAAAACTCCGCGTCAGCAAATTGTAAGGAATTTAGTGAACAAAATACACATCAGACTAGGCTGTATGAGCATCCTTTCCATCCTATTTAAATGCAAAAACAACAGCAAAAATGTCTTGTCATTTGTCATCAAGGTGGGTAGGGTAGTAGAGTAGGTAAAGCAAGAAAGAAGAAACTGCGCTAGCACTTCTTATTAGTTTGTGGTAGAAACCCATCCATCTGTTTCTGTTACTTTAAAATAACAGTTACAGTAGCCTTTTCCGAAATAACAGACTGTTATCTCGCAACAGGTTACGTAAGTAGTGCAATAAATCAATAATTGCGTGAGGACCTGTAATGGTGGTTGTAGAGAGCGCCTTACTGTGTCATCACGTAGAAAGACGTGATTAGCCAATGCGAAATCTTTAAATATAAATATTGACGCCCGCATGTGGTGAGATGCAGGAATGGAACGTAAAATTTCCATTTTCTTTTTTAAATCTGGTACAAACTCGATTATGTCTGCAGGACTTTTCGTAAACTTCTGAAGCGCAGTTAGCTCACCTGGTGAGCGTAGCGGTTCTCCGTAAACCAGTTCTGCTGCCAAGGTTTTTAAATTCTTCTTCAGAGTGCTCATTCCTAGGAGGACGGGCGGTAATGCTTTCGTCCAAGTATTAGAATGACACATTAGCGCAACCTTTAATTGGCGATGCATTTTTTAACCATTCCATTGGCACATGGATGGTAACCAGTGGTTTGACTTAGTTAATTCAGAATCCCAGTCTTGAGAATTCGATAACGCGATAATATAGTCCACTTCGAGAAATATTGACAAAATTAGAGACATTGAGTCTGCCACATTGTTGTCAGTTCTCTCTCTCTCTCTCTCTTTATATATATATATCTATGCGTTGCAATCCGGGTCTACTAAGACAGTTGCTTGGGACAGACTCCTTTTGCAGTCTTCAAAACTTTCTTTCAGCTTAGATATCCATGGAAATGGTTTTGCACCTTTGCTGTTTGTAAAGGTGACGGCATCGATAAGCGGTGCTTGGTGTTTGGCTGCGTCGGCAAGAAAACGTCGATAATAATTTATCATGCCCAAGAATCTTCGCATGCTTATCACTGTTTTAGTCAGTGGGTGTTCCACTAAGGCACGGATTCTTTCTTCGCGTGTGCGTGCACCGGTCGCGCTGATCTGATAGCCTCTTCTTCTGCACCGAAGATGCATTCGCTTGGGTTGATAACGACGTCGTATTCGTGCAGTCTTTGAAAAAGTACTATTAAGTGCTGCTCATGTTGATCTCAGTCTCTTGAGTATACGAGTGTATCATCAATATACGTAAAGCAAAAATCGAGGGCAAGCACAACTACGTCAATAAACCTTTGAAATGTCTGTCCAGCGTTAGAAGTCCAAAGGTCATGTAGGGGAGTTCAAATAGACTGTTATTAAATGGATTATAGCAGTTTTGCTCAGGTCAGTAGTATTAACAGGTAACTGCTGATACGCCTCTTCGCGGTCGATGGTGCTAAAAATGGTGGACCCTGCTAAATTTTGATAAAATAAATAAAGCCTAAATCCAAGCTGAGTTGCACTAGTCCATAAGTTTTTATATTGGTGCCGTTTGCTACCTACATATGTCAATCAGGAATCGACGCTTGGTGCAGCGGTCTGTAACAAAATATATACGATACCTTGTGCGGGCCAAACAGTATGCGCTACATTCACTGATTCCTGCTGGAGTTTCCCTGGTTGGAACAGTTTGGGGCTTGCCAAGAACATGGCTGTTTGCATCTGTGGGCTTTGGTTGAAAAACAATTATGATACCAACAGAGTTGCCTATCTCGAGTTCAAGACCGTGAACTCGGGTAATGTTTATTTTTATCCGTACATGCAGTGCGACTAGCAACTATGCGGATTAAATCATCAACCTTCTGGTGGAGCATCTTAAATTCATCAGATGCCGAAGGAGCAGAGAAAAAGGTGGCAAGAGATCGATCGATAGCACTAATATGCTGATGTCAGTTGGGGATTAATTTCATGAAGTTTGTCAACTCAATCCCCAAGATCTTCCAGAAAAGCTTGTTTTTGAACAACTAAAATGCCCTGCGCTTGATGAGGTAGATAGATTTAGCAATTGGTCCGGAAATTATGAGCCTGCAAGTTTTATAAAATGACGAAGGAAAGACGATAGCTTCCTGTCGCCCATCTCCTCTCTTTCTAATAAGCTGAGTTTGATATTTTTTTGGTTGAAAGATAACTTGATCGAGTATTCATAGTTTTGATTCAAGAAAATCTGTTCATCCGTTTGAAGAGCATCATTTATTTTTTGTGAAAAAATATATATCAGACTAGGCTTTATGGTTTGTTACACCTTTGCCTATTTGCCTTATGCCAAAACCAAAATGCCAAATCGTAATAACATTTAGTGCAGAAATATCGATGATGACATCGATGTTGAGCTATCGATGTTTATCCTACTCAAAACATCGATGTTAGCCATTATCGATGTTTTTTGCACATGTATTTAATAGGTTAGAATTAGATGAATAAAAAAATAGTCATGTTGTTTATGGTTTATAATTAATGAAATAAAAGAAATTAATAAACAATTCAGTGTAAAACAGTAATTAAAAAAAATTGGAAGAAGTTTACAAATATCTAGATCATTTGTTATATAGTCCAATACTTTTGCCGATTGATTGAAGAAATAGTAATTTTGACAAAGAAGTACCTTTCAATCTGTTTCTCTGTTGATAAAGAGTTGAGCCAAATTTTAAAAATAAGTTAAAATTAAAAATTTTGTACAACCGACTTCAATATGAATTATTAAGGATAACTCAAAAACTATTGGTCAGACTTTGATCAAACTACAAGAGAAGCACCAGCTTTCAAATAAAAAAAGAATCATCGAAATCGGTTCACTCAGAAAAGTTATGAGTACACACATTAAAAAAGAAGAACATACAGTCGAATTGAGTACCTCCTCCTTTTTGAATTCGGTAGATAAACGCTTAGGTGGCGTTGATGTATTGATTGTGGTCAAATATCTCACCGCAAGTTTATTTTAGATAGGTAGAACCAATAACATTGTTCTAAACGTGCATTGGATCTTGTTTAAGATCAACCATCGGATATTTTAAAAAACAACCGACAAAGAAATAGACAACCAACAATCACACCACAGAATAACAAAGCGAAATCAGTTACAACTGCGACATTACAGTTGACACTTGTCAGTTAAATTTGATACAGCATAACGATATATTTTTAGGTTATCGATGCGTTCAGGAATTCTGAATTATTCAAAATTTTAAATCTTTTCGCGGGTACGCAGTGTTCGCAAGTTCCAAATAATCGATTATGGGCTTATTGACATCGATGTTTCGATGTTTGAAATGTGGCAACATCGATTTTAAAACATCGATGTTTTAATTTTTGACATCGATGATCATCGAACATCGATGGTCATCGATCATCCCTAATAACATTATAATTTTGACATCATTTGTCATCAAAGTTAACATAAAATATAAATAATATTTTAGCAATGTAAATAAATATAGATATTGGTCATATTTTAATATATATATCTTAAAAATGACTTCGGATGCATTAAGTGTCTCACGCAGAAAACTAAACGAAGTATTGGGTGATAAATCTACAAAATATTTCAACCACATGAAGCAATGGTTTCGCATGAAATTGACTAAAGAAGAATTTGATGCTGAAGCTCGAACTTTACTGACTATAGACCAAGTACATTATCATAATGAATTTTTATTAGCACTTTTGAACAAAGTTGAAGGCTTAGCAGAAACTTCTATAACTATAGCACAAGAGAAAGCTAGTTCACACAACAAGAATAGCAGACGTCACAAAAGAAGCTCTCGTACTTCAGAGAAGTCTAACTTCGAAACCGCTGATCTGTTAGAATATTTACCTCCAAACTCTCCACCTGGGGCTGGAAGTGATGGTGTCAAATATGCTGCACAAGTAAAAATAACAGTTTTAATATGATTACAATTTTACAATTACAATAATTTATATCTAATTGAAAAGGAAAAGGAAAATATCTTAATGTTAGCATAAATGCCAACCATGCCTGCATATAGTGTACCTTGCTAGGTTATCACATTATAGTTACTGAATATCCACTTATTTATTTATTTGTTACAACCTATCAAAAGTTCACTGGTAAACAAAGAACTCCCCTATAGATTGCATAGGGGGATATTTGCCATAGTTACCACGCTTGGTAAGTGGGTTGGCAAGCACAGTTTTTATTTTTTATTTTAGTTGTTATTAAGAAGAAGCTGCTGCCCATCTCCTGATTTGTTTCTTTCTGTCGCCTCTTACAACACCCACGGGAGGATATAGGTTAGTGGATATTCTTACAACTCCATTACATGGTACATGGTAAAATTATATCTATACAAAATTTAAAATGTTAGTGTGGATTTTAAATTAGTTTTAAAGCAGTGGCTGATATTTTCTGTTTAATGAAACAAATTATTATTGTTATCAAGCTTACTCACAAAACTTATATTAGCTTTTATTAAACTTATTTCTTCAAGCTATATGGCTGGCCCGTTGTCACTTCAGCTTACTAATCCGTACGGCTATGTTGATTACTCTGGTTCTACTGTGGATATCCTCATTTCTAAGTTTATCACGCAGTAAAATCCCGAGCATAGCCCTCTCCATAGCTTGCCTAGCGACCTTGAGCTTCCTCATAAAAAGTAGTAGATGAAAAAAGTCATAAAGGAAGTAGACGGATGCAGGTAGCTCAGGACAGTGCTTTGTGGCATTCCTTGGGGGAGGCCTATGTTCAGCAGTAGCCTTGTGAAGGGCTGTAATGATGATGATGATGAATAACTAAATTCACAGCTGGGAAATGTTAGGATCTGCAATCATCAATCCGCTTGCCAGATGTGGTGATTAAGACAAGTCCTTCCTACACTATACAGGGTATTTTTGAAACGCTCCTGAAAACGAAGACAGATGATAGTACTAAGGATACCTATGATGATGGGTCACAAAAATTCGATCCCGAGGAAAAAATCATCTTTTCACAACGTTTTATTAACTTTATTCACGCCCATCATGTTGCTACAGTTAATTGAAACGATATTTCACTAAAAAATCATGAAAATACTGAAACATAAAACCAGCAGTGGAATTACTGAATTACAATCAGCTGACTAGGGGTCAATGTACGCGCGAAAGCCGAATTGCGCGGCCCGCAACTAGCGATGGTACCACAATACCTAATAATTTACAACACTTGTCTAAATACCTAACTTATCTACTTAACCTACTATTTTGCCACTGTGCTTGTCTCCACGTAGCCACTTTAATTCAATTCACAGGTTAAATAAAGCAAATAACTGGTTCGATTCCCGCTAATGAAAAAATACTTAAATAAAATGTTAACAAGGTTAGAGTCATGCTTTTTATCCATTGTGTAGGTATGTTTATTATTCTGATTTATTCAGCTATGTACCTATTCAGATCAGTTCAGTACTAAGTTATTTAAAAAATTAGGTTAAATAAACCAAATAACTGGTTCGATTCCGCTAATGAAAAAATACTTAAATAAAATGTTAACAAGGTTAGAGTCATGCTTTTTTATCCATTGTGTAGGTATGTTTATTATTCTGATGTATTCAGTTATGTACCTATTCAGATCAGTTCAGTACTAAGTTATTTAAAAAAATTAGGTATGAAACAGCTTACCGATCCTCCGTGGCCTTATGAGATTCTCCAAGGCACATTAACATGTTGCCGTATTCACGAGCACTATAAACGTACCTACGCGTTAGGCATTATTAAAACAAAACAAAAAACACAAAACGTAACAACAAGAACAATATCATTAATTAATAAATAACAAGTAATAACGACAATAATTTAATAAACAAAACAATTGAACTATCGCTCGTGATAGTCAACACGGAACTGTCCCAAATCTAAAATTATTGATCAATCCCGCCAAAACAAATGCGCACGAAGTAACGTCCTTGAAGCATGTGTAAATTCCACAGCGCGAGGCGACACGAGGCAGCGTGTGTGAAAGGAAGGGTAGAGTGAGTAGTATACCTAATGCGTTGTTTCGTACCGATCTAGATAAGAGTTCGGCGCCCGCGAGATATTGACCCTATTGTCAGCTGATTTTCTTTTTAAGTTTCACTGCTGGTTTTATGTTTCAGTATTTTCATGATTTTTTAGTGAAATATCGTTTCAATTAACTGTAACAACATGATGGAGCGTGAATAAAGTTAATAAAACGTTGTGAAAAGATGATTTTTTTCCTCGGGATGGAATTTCTTTGTGACCCATCATCATATGTATCCTTACCTTAGTACTATCATCTGTCTTCGTTTTCGGGAGCGTTTCAAAAATAGCCTGAGGCCAATATCCAACAATGGACTTTTATGTAGTCATCAATTAATTAATCAATTCTTAATATGCTTTTAATAGCACTTGTCTAACCATATCCGAACTAAGAGAATCTCTTTCAATAATCATGAAACATTTTAAAATCAGTCCAGTGTTTTCAGCAATTACCTCCAAATCTGAAACAAACCCACAAATTTTATCGTAACTGTCTGATGAAGAAGACGAAGAAGCTAAGATTAACCTGACAAATTACATATTGTCCTCTTTTACAGGAAATTTTTCTACCAGACCATGCATTGATTGTTGGACGGTTTATGCTTGCGGCGTGGGAACTTGGCCTGGAAGGAGCAGATGATGAAGCAGCAGATTTGATTGTAGTGGCTGTACAAAATTTCCTTAAAAATGTTATTAGCGCTGTTATATCACAGCGTAAAGGATATAAAACTAGAAATACACATTTCACATATGATATTGGTGGAGACATGCCTAATATGTGGCTTCGGAATTCCAATAAATTATACGATCCACAAGGCGAAGGCAGAGTCAATTTAGACGACAGCACTGATGCTTTGGGTCCACGATGTCCACCAACTATAGATGAAGTAGAACAATCAGCAGTTCTTGAAATTGCTTGCAGGTGTGTAATCTTTAGTTAACTTTATTTATGTAGTATGGTGGTATTTAGGATTTTTGTGTTTAATTTTTACTTATTCACTTTTCATAGCTACCTCCTAATTTAAGGCCAATTAAGATCAAATCATCGTCATCATCAATATTCTTTTCAGGCTATCAAAAGTCCACTGCTAAACATAGGCCTCTCATGTTTAGCAGTGGACTGCTGCCCACCTCCTGTTCATTTCCATCCATCGCCGCCTACAACACCCACACTATGATATGAAGTAGTGGATTATCTTACGCCGCCTCTACATGGCGAAGAATAATTGATTACAAAGAATAAAGGCTTACTATTATTGTTTTTTATATTTTGTCTTTGTCGTGCAAGATTTGTTTCTGATAGTTTATGTGAACTTTAGTATCTTTAGAAAAACCCTGCGTTTTAAATTTATAATAGATACAGGTACAATCAACCAGTTTTTAAAATTCAGACTACTTGTCACCACAAATATCATTGGTGCCAACTAAAATGAATGCAAATGAAGAAAACATCTCTAAGAAACCTGTAGAAATCCTCCGATCCTTAATGTATAATGACAAATTTTTAATGCAAGCAAGAGTGACTATCCCTAATCCAAATGGGGTACAGTAGATGCTTTGGCCCATAGACACCTAAATTTATCCTTAATTAAGAATTGAAATGCAGATGCATTGTCATCACCAAGTACTTGATGGATGGACGTGGTAGAGCTACGCTGCAGCTATATTAAGATTCTAGCAAGAATGATTCGGCTTCACACTCTCGGAATACCAGTGAGAAATAGCTGCTTTATGCTGCTGTGTTTTGTATGGTAAACGTAGAGCACCAGAGATCCTTTTTACTGGAAACAGGTATTCCATCTTGGTCCTCAGGGGTTCTGCATTTTGATTCTTAATCGAGGATAAATGTAGCTATGGGCCACAGTATCCACTTACCATCAGGTAGACTGTAAGTTCGTTTGGCATCCTTATTCTATAAAAAAAACTTGAATATTATGAAAAAGGGTATAGCAACTCTTCTTTAGCATTGATGATGATGTCCTTGTAATCGATTTTTGATCACAGCAACATTTAACACCCTCAGCCTAAACTATCCATGTCTGATATAGAACTAAATGTTTGCATAAATATCAGCTCAAAATTGGATTCAAATCCATAACTTGTAGCTGAATTAATAGCCTGGTACTCAGCTACTAGGCCAACAATTGTCTTTTTCCCTAAACCAGTAACGTAACAACTTTTTTAAAATTGAATAGAATAATTTTTATTCAATATAAATTACAAGAATACTTATTGAAAGTAATTTAATTTTATATGTCCTATACCTGGGCACAGGTATCCTTTCATTTATGAAGGGGCTATGGAGCAATAGTCCGCCATGCTGCTCCAGTGATTGTTGGCGGACTTCACATGTCTGTGAAACATTTTTATTCCTTAGATATGCAAATGTTTTACTTGAAAATGTTTCTTGCCTTGAAAATGTTTTACTTCACCCCTGAGCCCTAAAGTAAATCAACACTTAAATAAAATTGGAATTAACAATGTCATATAGACCCTATGAACCTGGGTTACTCATGTACCGCAAAATTTACTCCTGAGCTACCACAGCTATACCAGTGTTATATTTGATTGTTCTTATTTTATTATATATTAACAGTAAGTTTTAGTTCAAAATTGAATGATCCCAACTTTATGAGTCCTTGAATTATATAATTACTTTGTTACAGTGTTCCGAACTCAGAACAGAACGATGAAAAACTTACAATTGACGAGTTCTACAATACTCTGCTTACACATAAAAATATTGTTGCATGCCATTCAGTATATGCTGTTAATATGGAGAGATTAGCTGTTATGTTAAGCCACTCTAGTTATTAGGTTATATAATTAAATATATTTTTAAGAACTTTGTATAAATGAATATTTATAAGTTAAGGTTTTAAAGATTAAAGTAAAAAAATTGATAAAAAATTATTTGATGTATTAATTTAATAATTTAAAATTTTGTACAACCGACTTCAATATAAATTACATATTAAGAATAACTCAAAAACTATTGGTCAGACCTTGATCAAATATACAAGACCAAATAAGAAGCACCAGCATTCAAATAGAAAGACAGTCATCGAAATTGGTTCACCCAGAAAAAAATTGATGAGGTAACACACATAAAAAAAACATACAGTCAAATTGAGTACCTCCTATTTGAAGTCGGTAAAAAAACAAATGAAAATGAACTTAGACACACTTACACATGGAAATTAACTTGAGACCCCTACGGAATACGGTTCTGCTACCTTTATATCGTGCTGCGCTCTCGTCATTCGATACGGATTCTCATTACTCCCTATTTATATTACTATGATATCTTTCTAATCAATAAGGTTTGACTTCATCCAAGTCAAGTTAATATAAAAAATTTTTTTTAGTAATTTCAAAGTAATTTAGTAAAGGTGTATTCAAAAAATACAGGTACAACTATAATAGATTTAATGAAATGTGTTATAATAAATAACATGAGCATAAATTTACAAAACATTTGCATGGAATTTTACATAAACATATAAATAAAAACAAACTACAGTAAACATTAATTACTAATACCAAATTCGCACCTTATTAAATGTGGCAGTTAATTTGTATTTCAAATTTGATACATCTGTCTTAAATTTAAGAAAAGAATTACCAACATTTACTAGCAGTACAGTTAACCCACGCTAAAACATGCTGGGAAAACAGGCGCTGGGAAATTTATATGACAGCCTTAACTATAATATTGTCTGACAAACAGGTTCCATGATATAGTTTTCCTCGAATTGTTCAAAAAACACTTCATTCGAGAATTTTAAGTATGGAAAATATTATTATTAAAATAACAAATTTTTCTTTACTATATTTTGGATTTATGTGTTTTTTAAAGAATACTAATTATGCTATTACTAATACTCCCGTTAATCACTCCAAGAAAGCTTAAAAAGCTTATGCTAGGAATGGTTCACTACAATTGTTGAATGGCGGATTCTAACCCACTACTATCCGAGGTTTTTAATCAAACAAAATCAAATCCGATGACCTTTAATCATTAGGCTACTATCACTTTAAATATTATATCTTTATATTGTATAATTTTTTTTTATTAACGATCTTAATATTTGCTTAAACATTTAGGTTTATTTTATTTAGGATATATACTCCCTTCTTACGATTATATGTTAATATTTACAACTGTAAATGACAATTATTGGTATGATTTATGTAGAGGTAGTTGGTGAATTGCTAGGCTCGGATGGTGACTGAATTACTACACTGGGTACAATGACAGCTCTCCTCACTTGCGGCGACCCATGGGGTGAATTTTGTGGGATTCTCTGTTGTCCCAAGTCCTGCACCTCGATTACCTCCTCTTCCTCTCGTCGGTGGCTACCTAGAAACCATCGCCTCTTCCATGCGAAATATCCAAGTATTCCGAGTATCACCACGATCAGGACCGCGCCCACAGTTACGCCGGTAACAGAAGCAGTAGACATAAGTCCTGAAATGTAGAATTGAAAAATAGTTATTAAACTTATTTGGATCAGCAAACTTGGATCAGAAGTGGCAATAGGCCGGTCATATAGTTTTACGAACCAACAAACTGATGGGCAAGAAAGGTTCTAGAATGGCAGCCTCGTACCGGCCAGGGAAGTGTAAGAGGGCGCCCTGAACGGGTTCCCGCCTTGATGTGGCGGGGGGCTTAGTAACCCACTACGGATGTGTGTTAGTTAACTGCAGCGAGAGAGGTGTTCTCTCCCCCTACCGCTGCAGCCGAGATTTAGTCGCGAGGGAGAAAAAGAGTGTTGGTATCGCTATGCGCCACTCGCCCTATCCTCCGCAACACTGGCGGGGCCGCAGCGCTCAGCGAGAGGAGTGTCATGCAATTAAAGAATTTGTATTTGTACGATGCGCGCTCTCCCTACCTTCCGCCTCCGCGGGGAAACGTGGTTGGCAGCGGAGCCATAGAACACATCCGCCACTGGGGTCAGGGAGGTTGGTGCTTCCTAGTGCTCGTTTTTCTTGGCCCCATGGCCTCCGCGTATTGGACTCAGGGGTTGCTCAGGTGGAGTTGGAGGACGCGGTGGAAGGCATGCCTTGTGTTATGGTGAGCCTTACCTGAGAAGGAAAAGAGGGAGGAGTTGTCCACTTCCGAAGAGAGACCATTATGGGGCGTCTGGCGCTGGTGGCGCCGCAGATGTGTGCGATAGCGTTCCGTGGCCCTGCCATTATGCGCCGAAGGTGAAACACCATGGGGTTTTAGTCGGTGCGAGGCCAACATAACCTGTCCTTGCCCCCGCGAGGTTGGTATGCGCAGTAATTTCTCCATATAAAACAAAATGTCGGCCCTCTACTAAATGCAGTGACTACCTAGTAAGCCATGCAGGAAGTCGATGGATGCATTTGGCTTAGGACTTTATGGCATTACTTGGGGGAGGTCTGTGTTCAGCAGTGGACTTGTGAAAGGCTGCCTATCAAAATTCCACTATTGAACACAGGCTTCCCCCAAAGATTGACCCTTAGGGGGTATATTTGCCAGAGTTGCCATGTTTGACAGGAGGGCAGGCAACCGCGTTTTTTTTTTTAGTTGTTATTAGGAAGATGCTGCTGCGAATCTCCTGGTTTGCTTCCCTCTGTCGCCTCTTTACACAAACGGGACGATACGGGGTAGTGGAACATATACTTACACCATCACTACACGGTTAAAAATAAATAAAATGAAGCCAAATAATTCAGAAAAGAAAAACGATGAGGTTGGTACCTACCCGGTTTGAATCCGGTACCCGGCTGATCCGGCACTTTTTTACGCCGGGTATCATTCTTATTTATTAAAGTAGATAAAAGAATCTAATATCAAAACATTTTAAGTTTTTTTACACAATTATTACATCAGTCTTTAATTAACTTTGAGTATGAAATCAACTATAAATAATATGATGGATAAAGATTAACCTTATTAATATATTTCTCTATTGTGAGAAGTCAGAAAGTGTCAAAAAGGCACGTATGGCATTTCACAATGCTGTGTTAGTCCCTACCTTAATGTATGGTAGTGAAAGTTGGGTGTGGCAGAAGAATCACGAAAGTAGAATAAATGCTGTAGAAATGCGTTCATTAAGAAGTATGTGAGGGCTGAATCTGAATCAAGGTGAGAAATTTTGTGATATGAGAAAAGTGTGGTTTGCAAGATGATGTCGTGACCAGGATTGAGAAAGGAATGCTTCGGTGGTTTGGTCATGTAGAAAGAATGAATGAGAAAAGAGTGAAAAAGTTAAGCTAAAGAAATGTTGCAGAAGTGAACAGCAGAGTCTGCAAGGGACGCCCTAGACGAAAGTTTGTCGACCAAATTGGCGATACCCTTAACCGACGAGCATGTATGCGTAGGTATATGGATGTAAAAGAGGGCGAGAGGTTGGTCAGAATCGTGCCAAATGGAAGTTTGTAGTCTATGCCTACCCCTCTGGGTGACAGGCTTAAGTGTTTATTGCGCTCGAATGAACTGTATTGAGTTTGGTATGTATAACGCAGTCTAATATACAATTCCTCTTGCTTTATTGCTGAGCCAGGTTTCGAACATTAAACATTTCATTACAAACTGTTGAGGAAAATAATACTTATATGTACCTTTAACTTCAAGTTTAATCCGATCAGTATATTCTTTGCCGTCATCCAAAGCTGCTCCGCAGGTCCAGATTCCCACATCTTCATATTTGGCTTTGCGTATAGTAACAGCACAATCACCGCGGTCTAAGCTTTTATTTGGCGGGAAATAATATCTATTTAAAATTGGACTGAAAAGAAATATTTAAATATAGTAAAACCAGATGAGGATGTAAATATGTTTCTTCATGTATTTTGATATTATGAATTTGCAATGTACCATGGTGTGTGGTTCGAAGAATAAAAAAAAGAGAGTTGACTGATTGAGAGAGAGAGAGAGATGTTCAGTCTTGTCACTAGCCTTAATAAAATGTGAAGCAACACAAAAGCAATCCTCTACGACACCACTAAAATTGTTAATCGCAATTAAAAGTGATAATTTATCCCTAGTTAGGCAATATCTATTTAAGCAATAAATGAGAGAAGATCCAGTGGGAGTTATACATACGTTGTAATTTTAAGGAACGGGGGAAGGCGGACAAAGGGCTATTTTCCGCAAATGACGAAAGCGTTAGCGTGGAAAAAACGTCTGCTGGATTTTTATAAGCTTAACGAAGCGATTTTACCATTGACTCAACGCATACGGTGTACTTAATGTCATTTGTTCGCTAAAAGTCTGGTGAAGTGCTCACTATGGAAGCGAATATTCTGAGATTACGTTGTGTTGTAATGTAGATGGTTGAAGTAAAAAAGACGTTTCCAAAGAAAATACTGGGTCCATCTCTACCATTAATTGCTGTGATATTACAGTCAGACTTCTATGTAGTATACACAGATGACTGTTTGGTCGTGGAAGGAAAAGGAGAGATCTTCCGCCGGGCTAGGTAATCGGCCCGGGGAGCGGCAAATGCTCCGAGTGGCAGTACGGAGCTATTCTATATATACCGCAGTACTTCGGAAATTTGATAGTGCATTCTGTAGTGGCGGCGCTGTCGTCGCGGCACAGCAGTATGACAAGATGGCACGGAAACACTCGAAGGCTCTTTTTTCAATGTCGTTTAAATTAGATACTTACTTAGAAACGCTGACAGTTGAATCAATGCTAAACGGACTGCTATTAGGCGGCTCAAATCGGCAGTAACTTAATGGCACCAAGCCTTTTGTAGTCGCACAGGCTAAAGTTACAGTCTTTCCATGCATTGCCGTAACATTATCTTGCACCGCTGCCATGTTATCCACCACTCTTAGTTCAATCACCTTCATCATTTCAACTCGCATTGCTTTCATTCCGATATAACATTTCCATTCTCCGACGTCGGCTTTGGTTACATTTATTTTAATAATGCAGTTACCATTACTTGCTGCTAAGTCTGTAAAACTGGAAAGGTAAGTAGAAAGGTAAGGTAGGTTTTTTTGCTTTCAAAAAAGTCCCGCTGGGTGTCTGGTTCTTCCTAGGACAGAGGTTATTTCCTGTAATATATATTGAATAAAAATTGTTCTATTCTATTTTGCGCTAATCAATTTTTTTTAAACAAATCTCTGTTAAAGATATCGTGAATTTGTGTGTAAAAAAATAATATTATAAATAAAATATGTAAAGAATTGAACACGCAAATAAAAATATATATTTTTGTGTTAGAAAGCTCGTTTATCGATATACACTACGACTCATAGAAGCGGAGCAGTAACCATAAACCTTAGTCATCCACTCATCATGTGTGTGAAACAGGCGTGTATGTTGTCCGTCTGTCCGTGTCTGGCCGACCCTTTTTTTCAAAACGGGTAGAGGCATCAAGTTAAAATGAATACGGCCCTGATACAAACTCACACATCAAAACCTATAGGGTACTTCCCGTTTGCCTAGAATTATGAAATTTGGCAAGAAGCAAGGTGTCACGGCACAAGTAAACGAAAAAATTCAAAAAACGTAAATTTTTAGTAATATCACATAAAAAAAGTACATGCGATTATTAACATTACGAACTATGTTATAGAAAAGATAAAGGGAAATCACTAGATATTTCTGAAGAAGACTTGGCTGTTTTGTGGCCCAGTGGTAAATAAATACCACAGCCAAAATTTGAGGACCTAAAGTCGCATGTTTCATTTGTTCTAAAAGTCTAAACAGACTTTTACAAGTCTGTACAGGGGGACGAAAATATCGTGGATGATCTAGGATTCGGAGGTGACTGATTTTCTTGTTGTCAACAACAAGAAAAGCATTAAATTAGTCGTAAGAGTGATTGTTATTATCGCATGTTGATGTCATTTTATTTTTACATATGTAATTCTAACTTTCTTGTTATTTTATTCATACATTCAGTAAGTGTAAAAGGATGATAAATTTTAGATTAATTAATGAGTTTTATTTAAAAAAAAAGTTTTAGAAACAATTCATACCGTAGACATAGCCTTACAGCAAAAAACATTTTTAAGCTGGTCTTATCGAGAGTACTACATATAAAAAAGGACACAAATCCATATTCTCTTGAATATCATTTTATATGTTAAACTAAACCCAACGATACGTTTTAAAGTTAAAATTTAAATGTTTTCCTTAAAATCCAATAACATCAACAGATTTACAGCACTGCTTCAATGAAGAATAATAAGTTTTAAACTTAAATATCTCAAAATTAGCCCAATGTGGATGGGATCCTTTCGTTTATCTATCTACGTCTAATTTGGTATAACCCGATTGGATATAAAAGTGAAACAGTTGAACTATTTTATTCTACAACTGTAATACTGTAATATTTAATTTAACTTATGTTGTAGGTATTTTATATATTAGGTATATACATTTTAATAGGCCCAAAGTGAAATGGTGATGACAATAATAACATACAATTAACGTTGATAAAAATTAAATTTTCGAACACTGATGAGCCGCATGAAGGTTTAATACAATATTAAAACATTGCATACAATATTATATCACTTACGAATATCTTCTGCCGCTTGGATGAAGAAATCCACAATAAGACATTGGTAAATTCGTATTACATTGTATCGCGACATCTTCATTTTCAAGTGCTAATATAGTTTCCACGCCGCTATATTCAAAAACCCTGAAAGCTTTACGAAACAAATATATTTTATCTTGCTAAATAAACTATCACATACCTAGTGTCACTTCATTTTATATTTAATGTACCGTAAATGTATTTTGAAAACTCGATTAATATAATAAGAGGTATTAATCCATACACTTTCACTACACTCTTCATGTCAATTGTTTGTAGGTACATAATCAACTATTTCTTAATAATACATACTTCTTTTAACTATTATTTCTTTCTTTATTTATTCTGTGATAATACCTACTACCCTCCCGTTTTTATTTGGCGATAAACATAATGAGATGTCAAAAGGTCGACATTTTGTAGGTATTCGATAACTGGCTAATAAGTATTTATTTTGCTCCGATTACTGTGTTGTGTAAACTAACGTATCGTAATATTAATAGGTAGGTACTATAAGCGAGTAATTTTGGTTTAAAATGTATAAAAATATTTATTTACTAACGCCGAGTGAAGTTTAGCCGCCCTTGAAATGGTCCTTGCTTTCAATTTTATAAACGAAACGCTACTTAAGAATACCACCAGCAAACAAGGACTGATGTAAGTAGTAGTAGTAGACTATCTGACTATTAAATGTTTTTGGCTTCAATATTGTATGTTCAGCCATTTACAATTCTTAGCTACTTTGTAGGTGCCTAAACATTTTTACGAAATAGGTACAGAAACTGAAATATACAAAATACAGAGATATACAACATAATTTGGAGCTTACAGTAAATATTAATCAAGATTTCCATAACAAAATCTGTCCATAAGGCTCACAGTTCAAGTTTAGAGGGATTGAAGTTTAACAGTTTCTCGAAAACTCAACATTTTAGGTACCTACTTAATATAAAAGTAAAACTGACATATTATAAAAATGCAAGATTTTTCTAAGGTGTTCACCATATAGTGCGACCTGTATAAATAACATTTTTACAGATGTTAAGCCCTTGCATAAATCAATTATTCAAAATTTAAGTTCGGATCACTGTGGACAGTTGGTCTCATTGCCTTACATACACAAAAAACAGAAAAATAAGAAAGTTGTGTTTGTTCCAATAAATGAACATCGCTTGGAGAGGTTTAGAAGTAATATAATGAAAAGACTTCCATCACTTTAATTTAAAAATAGTGCTGATTATTTGTATGGTGCGTTATTTAAAATTATAAGTTGTGAATTTAGTAGAATATTTACTTCTAAAACTTTCTCTTTTAACAGTCGCAAATCATTTAATGAATGGGCGACAGTAGGAATTTATAAAAGTAGGCGAAGGTTATACGAACTTTATAATGAAAGATCATATAATAGTAGTGTTATATTTAATATGTATAGAGGTTATGTAAAAACATGTTCTAAAATATTTAAAAAAGTGTGTTCCATAGCTAAGACTTTACATTTAAGCAACAAAATTAAAACTGCATCCAACAAAATTAAAATGACTTGGAGAATAATAAATAGTGAAACAGGCAAGGTCAAACCGCGCAACTCGGATTTTCAATTGAATATTAACAATAATTTAACTCGATCTGACCAAGAAGTTGCTATGGCTTTTGAGAAACATTTTACTGATGTTCCTTTTTTGACAACAAAATTATTAAATTATTCTCCTACTGCTTAAAGAAAATGTAAAGGCTTGTTCAAATACTTTTAAATTCCATAGAGTATTGCCAAAAGATATTGTTAAATATTTTGAAACTATTGATGTTAAAAAAATGGCAGACTTATGAGGGATTTCCGTTAAAGTTATTGCATCTATAATAGATACAATAGCACCTTATCTAGTCACGATTTTTAATACAAGCATCGAATCTGGTGTGTTTCCTGATCTAATGAAACATAGTAAAGTCATACCTTTATTTAAATCTGGTAGTACATTAGACCCCGCCAATTTTAGACCAATTTCTGTACTACCAACATTTAGTAAAATTTTTGAAAAAATAATTTTAGATCAGACGTTAAGTTTCTTTAATATTAATAAATTCCTTCATAAAAATCAATTCGGTTTTACAAGGGGTCGCTCGGCAACTGACGCTGGAGTTGAGCTTATTAAACATATTTTGTGCATGGGAGAATTCAGAGGATGCTTTGGGTATATTTTGTGACCTTTCCAAGATCTTCGACTGTGTTCACCATGAGACATTAATCAGGAAGCTACAGTACTATGGTGTTAGGAACAAAGCGCTTAAACTTATTATTTCATATTTAAGTAATAGAATGTAGAAAGTTATTATCAATGGTAAAACTTCTTCCGGGTCATCTGTACTAATGGGTGTCCCTCAGGGCTCGATTCTCAGCCCATTCCTATTTCTAGTGTATTTTAATGAATTACCTTCTCTTCTAGGGGATAAACATGATATAGTATTATTTGCTGATGATACTTCCCTGATTTTTAAACTTAAACGTCAATCCTTTAAATGTGACGAAGTGAATAATACTATATCAAAATTAGTGAATTGGTTTAACGGTAATAATCTACATTTAAACGGAAATTAAGCTAAATGTATTAAATTTACAACATCGAATGTTAAAAATCTGAATACCAATGTGTTTTTAAATGGGGAAGAACTAAGCCCTGTTGAATCCACTGTTTTTCTTGGCATCACTCTCGACGCAAAGATTCAGTGGGGCCCCCATATATCCAAACTAGCATGCAGACTAAGTTCTGCAGCCTATGCTGTAAAAAAGATTAGAGGTCTCACTAGTGTCGAGTCGAGACAGCTAGATTAGTTTATTTCAGTTATTTCCATAACATAATGTCTTATGGTATTTTGCTATGGGAAAATGCGGCTGATTCAGAAACTATTTTTGTTTTACAGAAGAGGGCCATTAGAGCTATATACAACCTAAAACTGAGAGTCTCTTCGAGATAAATATAAAGAAATAAATATATTAACTTTGGCCTCTCATAAACTATGTTCACAAAAATAAAGGTAGTTTTAGTAAAAAGAGTGATATACACTCTGTAAACACTAGGAACAAACACAAGCTAGTGTTGTAAAATTTACTTAAAAAAAGTCCTGCTGGGTTTCTTGCTGGTTCTTCCCAGGACAGAGGGTTTTTTTCGAACCAATAAGAATTACACATGTGATCTATATTGAATAAAAATTACTGTATTCTATTCTATTTTATTCTATTAAGCAATAAAATGCAATGATGGCAAACAGTCTTTGGCAAAGACTGATCTGATTGACCACCATATGCCATTGCGGAGTTAGAAAAATAAATAATTTGAGAAAATGTGCGGTCCGCCAACACGTACTGCCGCAGTGCGATGGACTTGCTGCTTTATATCCCTCTCAGAAATGAAAGGTAGCATGTGCCCAGAAGCAGATAGACGCTAACTAAGGCCGGCCACATACATACGGAATTCCGTTTCGGGACTCCGTTTCGATATTCCGATTCGAGATTCCGAACGCAGCAAGTCCATATAAAATCTATGACCCGCCACACACGTACGGTATTTTTCCGTACGGAATTTTCTCCGATTCGAGATTCCGTATGACCGCCTGTGCGTTCGGAATCCCGAACGGAAAAAAACCGCTCCGAACGCAAGTCTTCCATAGATTTTGTACGAGTCGCAACACACATACGTAAAAATTCCGTACGGAACGCGCTCAGTGTTCGTCGCACGAGCGAAGCGGGTAGGTGTGTTTATGTATGTTTTTACATTTAATGTTATAGGTGTATAGCTTTTCGTAACCTTTCATCTTATTTTATTTAATAATTCATCGAAAGAGTTTACAGAAATCCATATTTAAAACATATCTCTGGATAGATTGATCTTTTTACATAATATTGACTATATTGCAAGCTTGGGGAGATAAGGGGATGCACCCAGTAACAATGATACAGCAACAATAGAATCGCAACCAGAAAATCGTCGTCATTATTCGCTGCCAGAATGTCTAGACTCAATAGCTAACCTCTCTCAACTGACCCTTGTTATTCCGAACGGAAATAAACGTATGTGTGTGATGTATTCACGGAATCCCGATTCGGGATTCCGAAACGGAATCACGAAACGGAATTCCGTATGTATGTGGCCGACCTTACATTATTAAGTATTTGGTTGGATGTGTGAGTATGAGCGTGTGTGTGTCTTGTATAATAGTTGCTTCATATTGCTGTTTTTCGTATGGTGAGTGTAGAGAACGGGAAACCCCTTTTTTTGGTAATGAGACATTCCATCTAAGTACTCAGGAGTGACAACGCGTCCGCATTTTGATTTTGAATCGATGATAGATTGTAGATTAATGTCTATGGGCTATGGGATATGGGATATGGCACAGGATTCACTTACCTACCATCAAGTGGAACGTGCTAGCTTTGTCACCGTTATTCTATAAAAAGTTTATGTTACAGACATAAATAATTGCGCATGGATTGAACAAATATTCAGACCGGAAACAATTATTTATAGGCTATACACACACTTTTTACGTAGGGTATTCGAACCCACGACTCCGCAGCCCTACGCTTAGCTTAATTTTTATTTAATAGTACACGAGTAACCTAAGTTCGAACCCACCGGGCACCATTGAAACTGACCGAAAAATGCTGATTTTCCATGAGTCCAGATATCGAAAGAAAACAACAGGAGTAACCTGCATGTCGGAGAAAAAATAATTTAGAGAATATAATATGAGATGCGCCAATTCGCACTGGAGCGCGGCGGACCTTTTTGTTCCTAGTTATGAAATCATGTGAATCTCAGAAATTAGAGGCCTGTGCCTATTAGCAAAATGTATGTTACTCTTCTTAAGCTTATAGATAAAATATTTTATTATATACAATATTAAAAACAAAATATATACTAGAACAATGAACCTAAAACTAAAAACCTTAAAAAAATATATTATAATTACTAAAATATATTATTAAAAAGGAGGCCCTTTAGGCAAGGTTATAGCTTATAGATTATGTTGTTATTAAAATTCCGTGGAGTGAGGACATCATTCTTATTTATTACGGCAGTGCCCCGCCAAGTCGAGCAAAAAAGCGGCACGGCCGTACCATCCTTTTCTCGAAGCAGTTCAGGCTATTTTCGACCCCCCTATAACTTCGCTGTGGATGAAACTAGAAGCCTGAATTACTGAATACATATTATATTAAATTAGATTGTTTAGTGCGATTGCCAAGTCAATCTATTTATTTAAAACATAAAAGATTTTTAATATTGATATGGTGCACTATAAGATGTTGTTAGGTTAGCTAACTACGTAATAACTTAAGACAGAAGGACCCTTAAGTACGTAGTACTATTATTTATTCTGTGCCTTAAGTAGGGACTGAATAATTTAACTGACTTGGTATTACATGGATTTTAAATAAATTTCTTATTACACGAAATCTCTTACTTTTTAAGGAATAGCAGAACACCAACATCTTGGACAAACCTTATGAAGACATATCCTATAAACAAAGGTTGTCAGGATTCTATAACAGGTCGTATTTCATAATATAAAACTCAATTATACGAGCAATATAAAAATCAAATACACAAGCAGCCTCTTAAGGTGAAAGCGCCAGGGTAGCCCGCGAAATTCAAATTTTCTTTCGTTTTTTGCAATTTGCAGGTCAGTGTCAGGTTGTATGTTTAACAAAATATGATTCGCGACCGTAACGAGTATGTATTTACAGAATTATTATCATTATAATCATCAATACAACCTTCTAAGCTCGTATAATCCCCTTGTATGGCTATTTCCAGAAAAACTCATTCAAAGGGATTATATGAACTTAGAGGGTTGTATTGGTGATTTTAATGATAATAATTTTGTAAACACATACTCGTTACGGTCGCGAATCATATTTTGTTAAACATATAACCTGAACCTGACCTACAAATTCCAAAAAACGTAAGAAAATTTGAATTTCACTTTAAGTTATCGCATTGCCCACGGTGCTTAAATACCAAAGGCTATCAAAACACGAACTAATAAAAATATAGCGTATAATATAAAGCTCCATTCTTATGATGAATATTTATTATTACATTTCCCAAACAACATTATTCGTTCATTGACTGTAATGCAACGTTTAATGCTTCATTTGCGCTCGCTAGAGCTAGGCTACCTAAGCGAGCTAGGCGAGCGTACATAGCGACTTGCACTTTCGCGCGAGATTATACACACAAGTAAAGTAACGTATGCTAGATTTTGCACAGGGTAATTGTTTTTGAATAGCAAAATAATGACGAACGAATGAACTCACGAAACCAGCTAAGGTTGTCGAGTTACGTCAAACAGAACCCCGAAAAACTACAACTACGAAAATAAAATCAAAGTCAAGGATATAGTATGGCAGAGAATAAGCGTTATTAACAAAACAAGTATACTTAACCAAAAAAAATCATTGTAATTTAAATTATAAAGTAATATTATGTATTGTTAGAAATTATCCCACTTCTTTACTTCTTAATAGACTTGTAGAAAACATATCGATATATCGAACAAAAAATATCGATATTTTTGCCGTTATCTAGTTTTTCGATACATCGATTTATCAATATAAAATATCATGTATCGAAAATGTATCAAGTACGATATATTTTCAATAGCAACCGTTGTTGTCACTGACTAAAACCGGTGGAATTCAGATAATCCATTAAGATTATGGATAGTAAATACATATAATCTTAATGGATTATCTGAATTCCAGCGGTTTTAGACTGACAGCCGCAATATCACCACAAGACATAGCCCTTTCTTTGAGGATTCTAGCTTGAATTCAAGCTGGCAGCCTGCCCTTGAAAACACCATTATTGTCTGGTGTCTTAGATGTGATTCCTATTTTAAGACTAGCTGTTCCCCGCGACTTCGCCCGCGTGTAATTTAGGGTTTTAAATTTTTTGCGCACAACCCTAATTATTTTCTTAAAATAAAAGTAAAAAAGAAAGTCCCATCAAAATTGGAGATTAGCCGGAACAAACAGACAGACAAAAACTTAAAAAATTGTATTTTTGTTATAAGTACCGTATATACTTTCATATGCATGTAGTAAAAGCTGTTTTTTTTTGACATTACAAATAGACACTTCATTTTTATTTAATTGTATTGATTTCGTGACTAATTGGTGACTTTAATATAGGTACCGAGATTGAAACATACTCGTATTGCTCCAACGGGACCGGAGTTATTCATGTCTTAGGGAGGATAAACACTCACGCCTGTCACCCAGAGGGGTAGGCAGAGACTATGGACTTCCATTTGGCACGATCCTGACACACCTCTCTCGCCTCCTCCACATCCATATACCTACGCATACACGCTCGTCGGTTAAGGGTACTCTTAATTTGTCCATTTTCAATATATCGCCAATTTGGTCGATAAATTTTTGCCTAGGGCGTCCCTTCCAGACTCGGCCGTTCACCTCTGCCACATAAATTTGCTTTGTCACTCTTTCCTCATTCATTCTTTCTACATGACCAAACCACCGAAGCATTCCATTCTTAATCCTGGTCACAACATCATCTTGCAGACCACACTCTTCTCTTATCACACAATTTATCACTCTGTCATTTAGATTCAGCCCTAACATACTCCTTAATGACCGCATTTCTACAGCATTTATTCTACTCTCGTGCTTCTTCTGCCACACCCAACTTTCACTACCATACATTAAAGTAGGACTAACACAGCATTGTGAATTGCCATACGTGCCTTTTGGGACACATTCTGACTTTCCACAATAGAGTGTAGAGCCCCATTTACTCTATTTCCTGCGTTCATTCGTCGTTCTATATCCTTATCATATCTACCATCCCTGCTAAATACACATCCCAAATACACAAACTCATCTACTTGCTCGACCAATTCCCCTTCTATTCTTATTTCACATATCGTTTTACTTTCTTCTCTTTCAAAAACCATAACTTTCGTCTTACTTGCGTTCACTTTCATTCCCCTTTCTTTTAATGACCTGTTCATTAATGTAACCATCATTTGCAACTCGGCCGCCGACGACGCAAGTATGACTTGATCATCGGCGTACAAAAGGCATTTGACGGTTAACTCACCCATTCTTAACCCGCATTCTTCAACTTTCAAATTTTCCAAACAACTGTCCATAAATAGGTTGAACAGCCACGGGGAAGCTACACAGCCCTGTCTGACACCTTTATGGATGCCAAACCAGTCCGAGTACGTAGTCCACTGGAGTCCCTATACAGAGACTTCAATGCCTGTATCAACCCAGCGCTCAACCCAAATGAGTTCAGTGTTTGCCATAATACATCCCTGTCCACTCTGTCATAAGCCTTTTCCAAGTCCACGAACGCACAAAAAACCTTTTGGTTTTTGGCCAAAAACTTCTCCGCGATCATGCGCATGAAATAGACCTGATCCGTACATCCCATTCCCTTTCTAAATCCCGCTTGCACATCCCAAATTTTTCCATCAGTATCTTTCATAACTCTTTCAATTAGCACCTTAGCATACAGTTTTCCCACAATGCTAAGAAGGCTGATACCACGGTAATTTTTACAGTCCTGCTGCGATCCTTTTCCTTTATATATTACCCTTCTTAGGGAGGATTTTGGCTTAAAGATTATATATATCATAGAATAACTTTTGCTGTGAAATATGTGTCAAAATTTAGAGACTAATTAGTGACTGATAGATTAAAAAAATCAATTTGATTTATGAGGTTTATAACTTAATGGAAAACTTACTTAAAGTCACTAATCATCACCAATTCCTCACTAAATCTTGACATAATAAAATTTAAAATATCGTTGGAAAGAATTCCAGCTTGAAAGCCACTGTTATAATGGCGCGGTGACAACGCCCCCACTACCCACTAACTTAATTCCTTGGAATTAATAAAAAATATAAATTTGAACATAGAACTTTTTATTTCACATTATTTTTTGATCTTACGATACAATTTGTTTATTTTTTTATTTTCTTCTATTCCTATTATTCGTTTTCTTCCTCCCCCTCTCTGTGTTGTCTGTAGAGAGTTCTTGTTGAAGTTTCTTTAACATCTGCGGCGTGATCAAGCCCTGCAATTTGATTTTGTTCAGTAAATAATGCATTTTGTTGTTTGATTTAATGTATTTTGCAATTATCCAAATATTTCGAGGACATGTAAATTCCGCAAATACGTACTTGGAGCAGCATGCCTAGTTTTTTTAAAAATAAGAACGTTACCCCCACACTATGATTTTCCTCTGTATCGTGAAGGCAGTTGACATACATAAATTGCAGAAGGACAGACTATTTATAGGCCATACAAATACTTGTTCCATGCCCTGAGATTATTGTGTATGAGACGAATACAGGCTATAACTTATAATGTTTAGAACGCTGGCCGATAGCCGCGTTTAATAGATGAATGGCTACACTTAACCTGTGGACGAGAAAAGAACCAGCCCTCTCGTTACCAGCGGCGACCACCAGTCGCAAATACCAGTTTCTGAAAATTTATATATAAGGGATTCCCACGAACCGAATAAATAATATTGGATATACATATATTATGGTCAGACCAACAAAGAAAGATAGAAGGAGCGCTGCGACGTCCAAACCAATTCAAAATCATGCCCAACTTGTTGTAATACACTCATTTCTGCCCAAATACTCAAACGCTGCTCAATTTTAAGACACCATTAAGTTTCGTGCTGTCTCTATCACTTTAAGTCAACGTGAATGTGACACCACGAGACTTTACGATATCTTAAAATTGATTACTACATAATATAAAACCATAATATTATGGTTTTAGGTGCATATTTTGTGCGTCTAGCAGTGAACTTTTACGGGCTGATAAAGAAAGAAAGAAGGACGATATCAAGATGTTGAACATGGTTTCGGCTTTCGCTTTCGGCTTTCGGTCGCTTGAAATGTACGCAGAGCTCCGTCTAACTTTCTCAGTTGGTTTGAGATGTTATGTATATCAAATATATAAATAATAATATATAAAACTTTGTTTCAGCATTTTAGATTAATCGCATTATTATTAATATTCGTTAAAAAAGGTAGTAAGCGACAATTTATTTTGTAACTTCAATAATCATACTTGTAAATAAAAAAATGTAAAAACGTGCGTATAGAGTAACAGGCGACATTAAGATTGTTAGAAAGAGTTTATTAGTTATAGTTTATTGGTTCAGTATTACCATAACGTCTACGCTAAACCGTTGACGGACGGTGGTAGGTGATGGACATCTAGGATAGGTCTAGCCAGCAGTAAACTTTTATAGAGGAAAATGAAACAGGACATGGGAAACAGCATCTTATAACAACACAAAATAATAAACTGTGGTTGTTAAGTCACCTTCCAATCGTGGCAAATGTAGAAATAATTCCCCCTATGAAGCAATCTATTGGGAAGGTCTATGTTCAGCCGTGGATTTTTGGTAGGCTGTAATGACGGTGGTGATGATACTTTTATGGGCTGGTATTGAAGAAGTCATTCGATTATAATACGCATGGCTCTACAATATTAATGTAAAATGTATTTAATCACTTACTTTTGCAACCAGCATTTCAGATAGTTTTCCTTTAGATTCGTCACCTTTCGAGTGCATGTGTAGATTTCTTTCCTCGGCCTAATACCTCCACATTTTCGTGTCCCTCTTTTAGTACCTGTTCCGAGTTTCTTAGTAACCTGTATAAATTTAAGAGCATTAATAATGATTTTTTTTTAATATGATAGGGTGACAAACGAGCACACAGTCTACCTGATGGTAAGTGGTTGCTGTGACCCATAGACATCTACATCTATCTTCAATAAAGAATCAAAATGCAGATGCGTTGTCACCCGTGAGGACTAAGATGGAATGCCTCTTTTCCAGTAAAAAGGGTCTCCGGTTCTCTACACTCACCATACGAAACACAACAGTGTTAAGCTGCTATTTTACGGTGGTATTCTGTGAGAGCGTGGTCCTTCCCCGGTCGAGCCGACCCATTCGTGCTACAACTATACTACTAATATAGCTGCAGCATGGCTCTACCACGTAAAAAAATCTTTTATTATAATTTTATTTTTTTATGATTGAGATGATTATTATAAAATTTGTAACCCTTTTTAGGCATATTGCTCGCACTGAGGAGTGTGAGCAATATGCTTAAAAATATCACATAGTTACATTTTACATGGAAAAGGAGTGCAGAAAGCTAAAATTAATTTAAAATAGTTATTACAAATACAGCCTTCCTGGCATGCAATGAAGGCCCCAACGTAACGGATTGTGGGATTTTCTGAGAGGAACACCATGGGGTTTTAGTCGGTGAGAGTCCGACATAGCCCGTCTTTGCTCCCGCGAGAAGGGTAAGGGTAAAAGGTTGCATTTTCATCAATCAATTATATAAATTGTCAAAAAATACCTCGTTATTTGGAAGATCCCTTGCTGTATTATCGCGTCCAATTCAGTTTCCATTTCTCGAACGAGTTTGACATCGGGGAACATATCCGGAAATCGGTAACTGTAAAGATATATAACTGTAATCATTAAATTGAATTTGACTATACACAGATTTCGATAAGCCTGCTTTTTTTTGTTGCCTGCCAAGTGCAAAGGATTGAGGCCAATCTTCCCTTCTACGGGAGACGGCTGTGTGTGGAAGCAATGGACTTTTACGGGATGACGAAGAAGATGAAGAAGATAACAAAGTGCTAAATGAGTCAAAGTGATGAATGCCAGTTGGATCAACCTTAGAAAGGCCTGTAACCAACGGTGTATTAAAATAGGCTGATAATGGCTTCCGCTAGATGGCGCTATAGCCACTTTGTGTACGCTATACGTAAAATTCCCAGATCGGCGACGGGCAGCAACGTCGAAGGTGCGTTACATTAGGAACTACGAACATTAATATGCCTGACAAATGTGACGATTGAGGCAAATCCTCCCTACAACAGGAGATGTCCATATGGAGCAGTCGGCTTTTACGAGCTGATGAAGAAAAAGAAGAAATTTCAAATTGGATGTATATTTTTTTATATAATAAGGGTGACAAACGAGCACAGTCCACTAGATGGTAAGTGGATGCTATCCATAGCCTATAGACATCTACATTTATCTTCGATTAAGAATCAAAATGCAGATGCGTTGTTACCCTTGAGGACTAAGATGGAATGCCTCGTTTCCCGTAAAAAGGGTCTCCGGTTCTCTACTCTCACCTTCCAAAAACAGCAGCATTAAGCTGCTATTTTACGCTAGTATTCTGTGAAAGTGTGATCATACCCCGGTCGAGCCGATCCACTCCTGCTACAACCATAATATAGCTACAGCGTGGCTCTACTACGTATGAATATGGCATCTGGAGCATTCATTTTAGGTATATAGTTATTAGCTCTATTATCTATACATGCTCATAAGTAGTGTCAGACATAACTGAATGCATTTCAACTCTTATTACCACAGAGTGATATAAAGGTGCTACCACGAAATGTCCAACTCATAAAATAATATTAGGAACACATTTTGCATTGATTTCAAAGCATTACTAAAAATATAATTTACAGTTGTATCTCTGAAATCAGCTAGAATTTAAGAACACAAATCTACCAACTGAATCTAGCAACAATGATGGCACGTTTAGATTATCGGACGAACAACTCGCCAAATAACTCGCCGAGTTATTCGTGGACGAGTACGACACGTTTACATATTCGTCTGTATTCATTCAACGTAGGTCTTTTAAACATGGATACTGTGCGTCTCGTTGCTACGACTTTATGTCTACTTAACTTTTATAGACTTACTAATATTTTAATGAAATAAGAAGAACAGACGGCAGTAGTAGGTATAGTTAGCATTAGGTAGAATAATATATTAAAGTAGTTTCACTCTTGTAAATTCTTAATTTCAGCTGAATCGAGTACATAGTTATTTTTTATACTTATATTTTTAAAGAAAGGGATTAGAGAAATTGATAAATATGACAGTTCACGGGTCAACTAAATAATGTAATGAAGAGTAATATACAAATACACACAAACAATTCTTTGATTCGCGCTTAAAAACCGACATTGAGTGGAGAACAGGAGAGTACTCGGGCCGAGTAGCGAGCACACATGAACAAGGCGTTTACATGTTCGTACTCGAGCCTCTTCGTCTGTGCTCGGCGAGTATCTAAACGTTCCATAATATGAAACTGTCAGCTGTCATTTGGGACTGTCAACTGTCATACACAAGTGACAACATATGGAACTGTCATAATCGGGAATAGCCAACTGTCAATTGTCATATTACGGCAAAGTGGCTCTCAGCCAGACAAGCGACGCCTCGGTCGCACAGTGGCTAAGTATTCCGATGTCGCGCTGTGGGCTGTGGGTTCGTATCCCGCACGAAACTAGTAGTGGTATGACCTCCTAATAATTGTTCTGGGTCTGGATGTTTTATCCATCTGCAATTTACATAAACCACTTCTACGATATAGAAATTTCTAATGTGGCCCAAAATTATTTTCAAATAAAAAATACGCCTTTTGCACTCATACAAGTATGTGCTATATTTTAGAACATTGTAATATTGTTTCATATCTCACCTTAGCCAGAGATAAAGTTCAAGGACATCGAAGACAGCTTCCAAATGGACAAGATCCATTATGGTCTTCGGTGAGGGCAGCGGCCAGTCGACCACATTGCTGAGCCAGCTCTTTGTGATTGGCTCATTTCGACTGTATTGACGGACCATCTAGGTATTAAAAATACACAGTTATTATGTTAAATGATTATGATAATGACATTTATCACTACCATTTAAACCTACTAGTCATGAGAGGCCTTTTTCCAGTTTTTTAGTCCATTTGTATTGCATGAGTCATGGCAGTTCAGGGACTGGGTGCTCGCCTAAGTATGCGAGAAACCTAAGTTCGATCTCGATCGGTAACAATAAAATGGTTGATCGCAATTTTAAGTGCAAACGTTCTCCGCGGTGTAGGAAAACATCGTGAAGAACATGCTTTTCACCCTCGCGTCCGCGACCGCGAGACGGAGACCGCGGCGCTGTAGCACGGCGGATGGCGGAACTACAAAGATAACTCGCTCGGGGTGCGGTCAAGCACAGTATGAATGCGACGGCATAACATACTATTTCATTCTTTATTCTTCTAATCATCTTTGCAAGCTGTACAATGTGTGTATAATATTATAGTTCCTGGGTGACCGAATTTTGTGATGGTATGCGCTATTAACTAAGAAATTACAATTGTTTCGAGGATACGTGAATTCCGCGCACATGCATCGGAGCAGTGCGGCGGACCCTGTCCTGCTCTAAAACCCTTCCAGAGATGAAATGAGGCGAAAGAGGACTTAATTTTTTTTAATTGATTTTCACTTTTAATTTACACATATTAATTTTAACCAATTCCACGACTGTACACATAGAACTCTGTGGTGCTTACAATGAAGTCGGAACGAATAATAAACCAATCGCAGGGCGGGGTTTGTATCGCAGCTCAACACCTCATACAAACGAACTTTCAGTCCATCTGATGGTAAGTACCGTGTAGTGGCGGTGTAAGAATATCCACTACCCGTATCATCCCGTGGGTACCGTAAGAGGCGACAGAGGGAAACAAATCTGGAGATGGGCAGCAGCGACTTCCTAATAACGACTAAAAATAAAACTGCCGTTGCCGCTTCCCAAGAGCGGCAACTATGGCAAATATCCCCTTTATGAGGTAGGTATGTGGCTACTGCGGTTCATTGACACCTGCAGTTAGCTTCAAAACATAGAATGCTACAGATGTGTTGTCACCTCTGAGGACTTATGGGGCCTATACACCATCGGCAATGATGGCCGAATTCTAGCGATCACGATCGTGTAGAGGGCATAATTGCCTATAACTGCCCATGATCGGTAATGATCCGAGCGTAATGGCCGCTGTGTTGGTTTCTCGGACAAACATCAAAGGACGTTCGTCCATGATCGTGCGCGCCACTACATGATCGCCGAACGCCAATGCTCTATAAACTTACCTTGTTCTATTTCGGTGTATAGTGTAGTGTATAGTTAACAGAACAAGTAAAAATAGAAAAACTTCCTTTTTTTTCACCACTCTGTTAAGCCCGCTTTTCACTATGGGATATAATATAATATATATTACATCTCGAGATATAAATTAATATCGCTCACCATACTTTTAAATGGAACCGTTTACACTGAGCTATAATATATATTACATCTCAAACTATAAATATTTTTTCGATCGACCGAGCGATATTTTCATATTATATTTCGCCCCATGTACCCCGCACACCGTTCCGCACCGCCGCAGAACCGTGTGCGGGGTACAGGGGGTAATCCGTTGACGAACACACACTGGATAAAAGATATATCTCACAGTGTGAAAGCCAATCGCGCGATATAATTTATATTTCGGGATATAATATATATTATATCCCATAGTGAAAAGCCAGCCTTATGGTCTACATTTCAATAATAGTTATATTATAAATAAATATATTATAAATAAGATGATAATACAAATATGTAGGATGCACGTTTGTGTAGGCAGCCGCGCAATGGTTGTGACAATCATGCCCCATTCTGTGGTTGTCAATCATGGCCGATGGTGTATAGGCCCCATAAGAAGGAATGCCTCACAGACTGTAGCAATACTGGTCCTGTATACCTATCACCCCGCCTATACACGATCGGCCATGACGGACAACCACAGAATGGGGCATGATTGTCACAATCATTGCGCGGCTGCCCACACAATCGTGCATCCTACATATTTGTATTGTCATCTGTCCGAGATGGACGTTGAAACTGTTGCAGCTGCCGCTATTTATTTACCTAATTAGTTTATATGTATAACCATTATTTAAATGTACACTTTAAATGAGTGGTGAAAAAAAAAGGAATCAAAAAAGGTGGATGTTAACTATACACTGACATAAAACAAGGTAAGTTTATACAGCATCGGCGATCATGTAGACGCGCGACACGATCATGGCCGAACTTTCTTTGATGATTCTCTGAAAAACCGACACAGCGGCGATTACTCTCGATCATAACCGATCATGGGCGATTATAAGCGATCATGCTCTCCACACGATCGTGATCACTAGTATTCGTCTATCATGGCCGATCGTGTATAGGGCCCATCAGACCGCAACACAGCAGTGCAAGCACTGCTACTTAGCGGCAGATATAGGTAAGATGGTGGTGTCCACTTATTTCTTTCTTACTTCTTCCACGATACCACTCAACTTCCACATCGTACAATACCTTGAGAAAAGTGGCGCAGACGAAAGGCAACTTGTTGTTTATGGGCGCGCAACAGAACACGTATCGCGCTCGTAGGGGCAAAGGAACATGTTGAATCATTTCGCGAGGAACTTGAACGCCTCCGTGTTACACATGAAGTATAACGAGTCGTCCACGGTACACAGGTGCACGAATATGTCCTGCGGGAGCGGAAACTATTGAATGATGTTGAATGTGAAAATCAAGCGATACTTTGTGGAAATTCATTATATTAAAAAGTACTTCAAATTAGGCAAGACACATATTATTTTTGCAAAAAATTATGTCACTTCTGAAAACTTGCTCATAGGTTCTGTCCAATTCGTGTTACTCTTCTAATGGCCAAATATTCAAACGCTACTCAATTTTAAGATGTCGTTAAGTCTCGTGGTGTCACAGTCACTTAGGCCCGTATTAATAAACGTTACTCAACGACGAACTCAATGCGTAATCATTTGATACGCCCTCATTACGAAATCAGCATTTCAAGATCGTTGCTAATTAATAAACACATAAAAACAGTATCTCAAAACGCTGTACTTAGGAATACTGTTCTGTGACTTGCACTCAAGTATACACACTTGAGAGTCGAGTTTCGTTTATTAATCAGTGTGGCACTCAGCTGATATCATAAACCTCAACCGCATCTAGAGATATGTTTATTAATAAGATCATAACCTCAAGATTGTACTCAAGGGCGTGTACTTGAGCTGAGTAACGTTTATTAATACGGACCTTAGACTTAAAGTGACAGAGACAGCACGAGACTTAACGGCATCTTAAAATTGAGCAGCGTTTGAGTATTTGGGCATAAGACTATGGTATTATAAATATTAACTACGAACCATTAGGCTGCTGAGACTCGCGTGAGGTAAATGATACGCATATAACTCCATTTGTTCGGCGGTTGGGTGCAATCCCGCTTGCGTTACTGGATCAGAAGGCTTCGATAGCAAAGTCTTCAACGTAGCCAAGTCTTCCGGTTTGAACGCCGTTACGTAACCCGTCTCCCAAGCACTCCCATATCTGCCAGCTCTGCCTACACAGTGATGTTGCGGTATTAAATAATGATAGCCCTCGTCGAGCACTTGTATATTTTTTATTAATTCATTACAGCCTATCAAAGCCCACTACTGAGCATTTGCCATAGTTGCCACGCTGGCAGACGGATTGGTAAGCAGTTTTTTTTTAAATATATTGAACTGCTATCAGGAAGATCATATCTAGTTTTCGTTTCCATCTGTTGCCTCTTACAACACCCACAAGATGATATGTACGAGGGCGACACTGAAAGTTTTTAGAACTGGCCACTTGTAAACGATATAATAAAAAAATAAGTTCAAATTTTGAAAATGGAACTCTTTGCCAATATTATTGTGTAATATGTATTTTATTAATTTATCATTTATTTACGATTTGGCGGCAAATTGAATATTGTCTGTGTCACGTCAGCATGAATTTAACGTGAGAAAATTTTCGTACAATGATTTTTTTATGACTTTCGATGTCATTTAAGTCAACAAGAAAGTTATGATAGACTTCGATTGACCTTTCACGATGAAGCCCCATCTCGTGCCACTGTTTACAACTGGTCTAATGAGTTTAAACGTGGTCGCACCAATCTCACTGATGATCTGCGTGAGGGACGGCCTTCTACGGCGACAACTGAAGATAACATCAGTGTTGTGCGGCGTATGGTAGAGACTGACAAAAGAGTGACTTATCAGCAGATTCGGACAAGCTTAGGCATCGGTATGAGTCAAGTGCACAAAATCCTCCATGAACATTTAGCGGTCAGGATGCTTTGTGCCCGGTGGATACCTCATAATTTGACAGAGGCCCAAAAACTCCGTCGTGTTGATTGGTGTCGTGAAATGGTTCAAAGATTTAACGGAGGTGACTCAAATGCTGTATTCGACATACTTACGGGTGACGAAAGCTGGATTTATTGTTATGATCCTGATACTAAGAGACAGTCTGCTGTCTGGGTGTTTCCTCCCGAGGAGTTGCCAACTAAAGTGAAGAGAGGTCGAAGCGTGGTAAAAAAGATGGTAGCCTCGTTCTTCGGAAGGACAGGTCATTACGCAAAAATTGTTTTAGAGGATCGAAAAACAGTTACTGCAGAGTGGTACACTAACAATTGTTTGCCACTTGTCTTGGAAAAAGTTCGGGAGAAACGACCTCGCAGTAGGATCCTCCTTCACCACGACAACGCCTCGTCGCACACCGCCAAGCAAACAATCGACTACTTGGCGACGTCAGACGTGGAATTACTGGGTCACGCGCCCTATAGCCCGAACCTCGCACCTTGCGATTTTTATTTATTTCCGAAAATAAAAGAAAAACTTCGAGGAAAACGTTTTATGGACGCCGAGGAAGCAGTGGCTGCGTTTCAAAATGCCGTCGAAGAGACCCCTAAGAACGAGTGGGCAAAGTGCTTTTCTCGGTGGTTCCATCGGATGCAGCGATGTATTGATGTAAATGGACACTATTTTGAAAAGATATAATAAAACTTGCTAGTTTGTTCAGTTTTTGATTTTCTAAGAACCTTCAGTGTCACCCTCGTACTAAAGCACGGTCGCGGAGCAGGATTTTTTTTATTGCTTTGCATTTTTAAACTTAATTCCCTTCATAAAAAGTTTTATTTCTATTGCAACTAAGATAATTTTAAGACCTTTTGAAGAGTATTTGTGATTCGAAAACTGAGTTTATTCTCAAGTTATTAAAGTTCACATTTGTATGAATTGAAATAATTTGAAATTCTTCCTGCTCCGCGATCACGCCATAGTGGATTTTCTTACACCACTACATATACTTGTAAAGAAAAAAAATAGAAATTGCAGTACATATTAAAGGTGAAGAGACTGCTGTTTTATTGAATTATTATTAAATTTTGCAGTAATATTTTTAACTCTAATGGAAAACATTTAAGTGAAGGAGTTTATTAGGACGTTTTTTATTTTATAAGTTAAGTTGCGAATGTTAAGGCTTGGAATTCATTTGTATTTTTTTTTAAATAGAATATGGGTGACAAACGAGCACACAGTCCACCCTATGGTAAGTGGATCCTGTGGCCCATAGACATCTACACCTATCCTCGATTAAGAATCAAAATACAGATGCGTTGCCAACCCTGAGGACTAAGATGGAATGTCTGGTTTCCAGTAAAAAGTCTTCGGTTCTCTACATTCACCATACGAAACACAGCAGCATTAAACTGTTATATTACGCTAGTATTCTGTGAGAGAGTGGTCCGACCCCGGTCGAGCCGACGTGCTACAACCATAATATAGCTGCAGCGTGGCTCTACCACTTATAAAATGACGTAATATGATGCAAGACCATGACAGATAATTATAATTGAGTTATTGTAATCATAATATATTCATTTAAGCTATAAACTATATTACCGGCAATTTGTAAGGCTTGCGATATACTGATGACATCCATTTCTTTGTCACCATCTTCATTGACAATAGGTTTAATTAAGGAATAGAAGATTATCCTCCTGATACTCCTGAAATATATTCACATATTTAAAAAGTATTTCAGCATCTCCTTTATCTGCACATAAGTCTGCAGCTGGACACGGGCTTTCCTGTTGTAGGAGGGGGTATTTGCCTTTGTCACGTTTGCCAGACGTCTCGCACCTTTGACGATGCTACCTTTGCCAGTCTTAAGTAGTTTACGTCTGACGTAAACGAGAAGATTATACCGCCCTCTGACGGAATACATGTTTTTTTCCAAAGGATTTATTTTATTAAAATATCGCATGTGAACTGGCAAGAAAACCTATCTGATATTTTAGACAAATACTTTTTTACGGTAAATTGTCCTGTCGGTCGGTGCGAATTATTCATAAAAACGTTGAAAGCGTAGTTTAAATTGAGCGCCAAATATAAGACTGTTTCAATTGGTCCTTACTCAGACTTCACCTTGACTGCAAGCAGTATTCCCAATGTAGATATTTTAGAGCTTTTTACAGAATTTTACACTACCATGAAAAAATAACGTTATAATTTTCTCAGGTATTGGTTACGTGTTTATCCGAATCTTTTATAAAAACTGAACGCAGCCATTACTACCTAGTCTATGCCTATTGTCTATAAACGATATGAATGAACGTCGCGAGCCGCGGGGAATTCCCTATTTAGTTTCTTTCGTAATTCATTCCTTGTGTATTAGTGTACCGTACGATCCGGAGTGTTTTGTGTGATTTTTATTGTATAGTTATATCCTGAATTACATAATATTAATGTAGAAAGGTGTAACGTGTAAAATGGCATCCAGTAAGCCATACACACAAAATTCCGAGAAGTATGGGCTCTCTGAATCTCTCTCATATACTTTTTATTTAACTCTTTTTTACTAAAATAATTAGCTCTTTTTTCATATCCTTCTAGCTCTCTTTCCAAATACAGTGATGACAACACTGACTGCAAGTAATAAGTCCTATGTTAGCTATTTTGAACTGGCTTACACGCTTGACACGTTACACAGTTTGTTAGAAAATATTTTTGTTGTTTGCAATAAACAAGTTTTCAGTGATATTAATTACGACATATTTTTAACTATTTTTTTATTTCTTTTAGTACACTAAATAAATACTAAAATAATTTAACTGCGTTTAAAATAAGACATTTTACTTTGACTTCAATAAATTCGCAAATGAATTTTTGTTGATAATTTGGGTCGTATAGGATATTTTGTTTTGTCACAATGGTAATTTAATTATTATAAATTTAATTATTTCTAGTGGGCTTTAAACAATGAAAATAGGAAAGATCTCGTAAATTTAATTATAAATAAAAAAAAATCAAATATGAAATGAGTTTATTTGGAATACATTTAGAAGTCTAAATTTTCAATTCTGCACTCTTTTCTTGAAGGTCCCTATCTTGTAACGGTCTGGAAAATCACTGGTGGTAGTCGATTCCACAAGGGGGTTGTGCGAGGAAGAAAACTTCTAGTAAATCGCACAGTGGTAGACCGCCAATCATCCAAATGGTATGGATAGTATCGCGAGTTTTGTCGCGATGTGCGATGGTGAAATTTAGTGGCTGGAATTATTGCGAACAATTCCTTTGATCAGTCCACGTGGTAGATGCGATAGAATAATTGGCAACGCACATCATGTCTTCGCAGCGCCAGTGAGTCAAGCTGATCAGAGATAACTCGGTCGTCGATGATTCGAGCCGCTCTAAGCTAGAAGCGATCAAGTGGAAGGAGCTGGCACAGTAATGCCCCTGCACAGAGACGAGAACAGTATTCCATGTCAAACTTGCGCCTAGTAAAGTTGCAATCGGCTCTACAAAGCACGTCAAGCTTTTTAGAGGTCAATTTGGCCTTTCCTTCCAAGTAACCGCGGAATTGAACGTCATTCGATATTTTGACGCCGAGGATTCCGATACCCGCTGAGGCAACGAAGGCAGTGCCCTGAAATTGAAAAGATACGACAAAGGGGTTCTTTTTAGCTGTAAACGTGCAAACTTATGTCTTCTGGGGACTGATGGAAGTGCATAAGATTTAGTCGCCCCCAATCCGAGAATTCGTTTAACAAACACTCGACTTCAAAGACAAGTTTACTCCGGCACTCTAGATCGTGTTAATATTTCTCAGGAAGAGGCATCGCCAGTGCTGCATAATAATGAATGTTACTGGTTTGTAACATAACGTTGATATGCAGAAGGAACACTCGATGAAGTCACCTTTAAAACAAAAAAAAACTAAATCTAAATCGGTTCATCCGTTTGGGAGCTACGATGCCACAGACATACACACATATATACACTTTAAACATATAACACCCCTCTGTTTGCGTCGGGAGTTAAAAAGATACAGGAGAAACGATTATAAATAAGGCCGATTATAATTTCTTCTTTTTTTTTTTTCAAGGACATTGCGGTCTGCTTCGACTACGTTTATATAAATGTATGAAAGAATTTTTTTACATATTGCATACAGAAACAAACAAACTAGCAAAAGAAATTAATAACACAAAATCATAAAATTTATTTACTACTTATAAAATAGTATGCTATGGTATTACAGTAAAATCACTGTATATGAGCTATACAGTGATTTTACTATCACACATACTATCTTCAAAGGACTAGATATTCAATCTAGATTTCAAGTAAAAAATGTAAGTATACATTTCTAATTAGAAATATTTTGCTGAACTAAACTAAATAGTGTTACCTATAACCTATTGAAATAATCTAAGTATGTACTCCACACTCAGAACATGTTAAAGTTATTGAACTTTTGAACAACTTACAAATTGATACCAAGTCCGATCGCATCCGTCGCGACCATCACTTTACATGAACTCTCCGGATCATTAAACTTATTCGCCTGCGCTAATTTAGTTCCAGGAGGTAAGCTTCCGTATATGACAGCGACTTCATGACCCCTACAAAAATATATTAATAATGAAAATCTAAACAAATTTAGCTGTATATTTATATTATTTGAGTTCTTAAGGTAAATGAATAACGTAACACATAAATAAAACAAACAATTACTAGAGGTGGTTGACTAAACTTATCAGAAATTGATTAATGAAAACAAAAAGAAATTAACATAAATGTTTATTTTACAAGGTTTATTAATAATAATGTAAATCAATTAAAGATTGAATCTATACCAGAATTTCTTCTAAACGTTTTGTTTAGTGTAAGTTTTGTTAAGCGAGGCCACATGCTGCGTTAAATGTGCGTTGGGACGCCTGAGCGGTGACATTGCGTAAACCATGATGACGACATGCCACAATGTTGTAGTGGCGGTGTAAGAATATTCACTACCCCATACCATCCCGTGAGTGTCGTAAGTGGCTACAGAAGAATACAAACCAGGAGATGGGCATTAGCGTCTTCCTAATAACCACTAAAAAAAAAACTGCGAAACTTTGGTTGCCAACTCGCCTGCCAAGCGTGGCAACTATAGCAAATAACCCTATGAGGCAATCTATGGGGAAGGCCCGTGTTCAGCATTGAACTTTGATAGGCTGTAATGATGATGATGACATGCCACACGGTGCGTTGCCACTAGAGATGAGACGTATTTACGCTACCAGGTTTCCACTTCAAAGTACGGCGCCCTGGTACGAGCAAAAAATACTTGCAAGTATGAAAGTATGTGTTATAAGTCAGTTGCTCGAAGAACTTGAACACTACACATGAAAATACTTGCATAGGAAAATAATCCATATCTTAATAGGAATAAGAAACTCAATCGTATTTGTGAATAAAAAATACTTTGAACTTCAAAGTATTTTTTTTATTTATACGACTTTGCTCCTTATTCATAGTAGGATAACATGGAATACGGGTCGAATTCCTATGCAAGTATTTTCAAATTTTGACACTGCGGCTGGACACGTGGCTCGCGTCGTAAGCAGGGCGGGGCTCGCTCGACGCGTTGGCGAGGGGGACGCGCAGGGAGTGGGTTGTCGAATGTCGAGCCCGAGTATTTTCATATTTCCAAAGAAGGCCGAAAGTTTGAACCGAAATCTGCGTAGGTACTTAAGGCACGTGCCATCCGATCGGGTCGGGAACTTGTCAATCAAATAAGCTAACTTATACGAAACAAATTAAGGAGCATAATTGCGTAAACATGCTATTCATAAAATTTCTTTTGACTATTTCGCACTATTCGAGCCGTGGTAGCTCAGATGGTTAACGCTCGCTGTAAATTTCACAGTACGCGAGCAACCCGCGTTCGATCCCCGCCGGCACCAATGAAATTGTTAATTGCAATTTTAAGTGCTGATTTACTACGTGCTCGGCGGTGAAGGAAAACATCGTGAGGAAACCTGCATGTCTGAGAAATAAGAAAAAAAAATATTTCGTGATTTTGTGATAAGTTGTGACACCCTGTCAAGCATAGTACGTTATTTTTTTTTGCAAAATGCGCGAGCTCTTTACACGACTACGTGGACTCGGGCACTGACGCGCCGATAGTTGTACGTAGCCTTAAAAGGCTAACTTGAAATGGCTTCACTTTACGTGCGCCTGCTGCGGTTCTAAGCCTAATAATTCTATGTTGCTAGGGTTGTCAGGACGGGAAGTAATAAAAATAAAAAACTGATTTTATTTTATTTCACGTTTAAACAAATTAATGTGTATGTGGAAACTGATGAAACTAATTCTTATCTTTAAATGAGGACGACCCACAGTTTTTTACCGCACATGTAGTGTGAACCATTTTAAATTATTTGCGTGACAGGACAACCCTAGCGGACACTCAGCCCGCGTCTCTGCCCGCACCGCACGATTGCCCCTTCTAGACGCCTTCGATGACCGACTGTTAGTAGTAGTTAGACTGTGCCAGTGTCGCCGATTTACTTCACTTCTTATTGTTTAATTCATGAAAATCTTTGAAAGCCGGTTATTATATTAAATACCTAACTAACTATACTTACTAATCTATCAGTCTACGTATTATTTCAAAACACATGAAAATATCTTAGCAGGTATTATGTTTAATAAGTTAATAACTATAAATGGGGAAACAGGACGCCATCTGTTGCGCTTTGCGCACTCTGTCGCACTCACGGAACTTACGGCAGGTCTGCCCATTTTATTGTACCACGGGCAGCGAGTGTTTTAACATTAGTATAGAAAGGCCAACTTTACGAAAGCGGACGCATGAGTGGTACTTTAAAATTACTTATTAAAATGTCATAAATATTGTCAGTTATGCATGTCAAATTGGAAAAACGAGCACAATTTTTTTTTAACTATAGTGGCTAACGTGATAACCTTGACTATTTTCTGATGTCCATGTAACCATTACATGTTTGAGAAACTATTATAATCATTTTTGTCGTCACAACATAAAAACATAATTTACTATTAGCTTATTTGTTAAAATAGCAAATCCAAGAAACATTTATTTATATTTTTTTTCTTTCGTCAATAGCCTTTATAAGGACTTTTTAAAATTACTAATTATTTCTTATTCATTATCTTTTGACATTGGATACCTGCCTCATGGGACTGACCTCTGTTCAATGGCTCTGCTTACACTGTATATATCGTTCTTATTGAAGCATACTATGCAATCGCCTGGCTTCACATTGTCCAAGGACCCCAATGCACTATCCTCCACTTTGAGCTCTGTTAGTCTTTTATATGAACGTACCTACAATACATTAAATATTATTTACTTAAAAAAACCTCTACATACCAATAATAATAATAATAATAATAATATACATATTTAAATTCACCCACCATTAAAATAAATATGTAATAATAATATATTCTCGACTACGGGAGAGACCTACCTCCAGAAAAAGTATAAAAGAAAGAATTTTTATACTAAACGCACATGATAAGAATTGGACCAAAGAATATATAATCAATATAATGGATACATACTTTTACTACTTAATTGGACTATAAAAGTGACATTTAGCTTCACATTGCGTTCTTAACTTCTAGAACCATGTAGAATGTGCAAAATATCAGAATGAGAAAAACAAATAATTTAATTTTAATTATTGATACGTGAGTCAGCGGCATAAAAGTTGATCACTCCACCCTATTCATTCCGAAATTGTCTTAAGAAGCGACTATGGGTAATGCAAGAAAAATCTCATATCTTCCGTTAGACGGCGGTATAATAATCTCGTTTACGCCGCACGTAAAATACTTAGCTAGGTGACGGGAAGCAGCGTCAAAGTGCGAGACGTCTGGTACTGCGATCGTAAATCAAATTTAAAATAAAAGTAAAAACTTCACCTCTATTTCTTCACCGGTAGTGTAACAAATTTCTTCTATGAGATTAATTGCACCAGCTTCCCCACACAAATGAATTTCATCAGCTTGCAGTCCTGTGAATACAATTATAAAAATTACTGTCCATACTCACATATATATATATATATATTCCTTGAAAGAATTACCATTACTAACCACGCTGTGCGGAATGTAATGGATGTACTGCATCGCAGATTATTTATCAACCACTATCACACTATTTTTAAAAGTGCAATCAAGTGTGGAGAGTTGCGCGTGCTAGCGACGTTGTCGTTTATGCTGAGTGTTATTTTTTCACGAGAAATTCCCAAATTTGCAAAATCTTGCAAAAGGTACGTCTATTTTCAATTGCAGAGCTCATACAAAATGATTAGCATTATAGAATGCAAATCATTTGATTAACTTTTTCTTTTAGCAGAAAGCAAAATTACTTACTTATATTTAGAACCATTTAGATTTATTTGCAAAAAACTGCTATCGCACAAAAAGATACCTAACACAGCTCTTGTCCACGCCCAGCCTCTGCCTCTATCCCCAATCATTTGGATTTCATCAATAATTGCAACTTCATCTGTAAAAAATAAGAATAATAGTGATAATTTAATCATGTTTCCGTGGCGACAATTTATAATATTTCTGAGTCGCGATTGCTGGATTTAAATTCGAAACAGAGCCAGTGTTTTTTTAAAACAATAATAATCGAAATTAAAAAAATATATTTAAATAGACCTTTCCATTTTAATTGATGCCGGCGGGGATCGAAACCGGGTTGCTCATGTACTGTGAAATTTACAGCGAGCGCTTAGCCCCTGAGCTACCACGGCTCTTGAACTAACCAATGAAATTGTTAATTGCAATTTTAAGTGCTGATTTGCCTCGTGCTTGGCGGTGAAGAAAAACATCGAGAGGAAACCTGCATATCAGAAATAAGAAAAAACTAATTTACCAAGACATGTTAAGTTCGCCAACACGCATTGAGGCAACGCAGCGGACATTTCCTTGCCCTAAAACCCTCTCAGAAATGAGAGGAGGCCTGTGCCCAGCAGTGGGACGTATATAGGCTGTAACTTTAACTTTTCTATTTTCAATTTTCACTAACTTAGTTATAATATACACTCTCCATTGCATCCTTTATCAGTCCGTAAAAGCCCATTTCTAGACATGAGCCTCTCTCATTATGCATATCGCCATGCAGACTGATCGCAGTACATGACGTACTTGATGCTACTGACTATAGTCAGGCTGGGAATTTTACATCTGGCTTACTTTGATATTTATACCGCCTTTATTTTGTCTGGCATAAACAATATGGTAAACAGAAATCATCAAGTCTATTTTATAGAATAAGGGTAAGCACATAGTCCACCTGATGGTTAGTGGATACTGCGGTCCATAAACATCTATCCTAGATTAAAAATCAAAATGCAGATGCGTTGTCACCGCACCCTATTAAAAAGGGTCTCTGGTTCTTTAGACTAACCATTCGAAGCACAGCTTTAGTCACCTATTTTATGACTGCTGACTAAATCTTACCACAATCATAATATAGCATGTTTCACTATCGCCTTTTTCAACACGCACAAGACGAAATGGCATGATGGATTCTCCTACGCTGCCACTACACCAATTATCTCATTTACTGTATTGAGAACTTAGCCAATCCGAGTCTGAGTAAATAGCATTTATGTTTGAATGTTTTTCTTTGTTTCCAAAATAGGAGTTAGTAAAAATAATATGGGCCCAATCTCTCATTCTCATGTTGGTGACTTAGATTATCGGAGATCGACAAATAGACTGCGACGCATTTTTTAAAAAATTATACCAATGTGGAGACTGATCTGTGCTTCTAAGGGCCCAAAATGCATTAACTATATTTTTCTATCAATTTACATTCAAAATTTTCTTGTTAGAAGAAGAAAGCTGTGAAGACAAGTGTTGGTATAGATTGATTTGTTTCAAACTTACATGTATCATTTAGAGAAGTCATCTCAACTGTACAAGCAACATGACTAGATGGAGTAAGCTCAGGTTCGCTTAATAAATAATTTTCAGTCTCTGGATTGTCTTCAACTTCTAAACTTTCTGTTAGTGTCTGGTATTGTGATGCATGTCGCCTTTCTTCACCAGTAATTAAATCACATGGTGTACCCTGAAGTATTATAAAATTCTATTTTATTATTGAATCCATTGAGAGAAATTTATAATATTATGACATCTGCCATAATACATAATGTAATGTGATCTTAGGCAATATTTTTTAAAGAAAATTATTTACTGATATTTATTCACTGAATAATATAACACCTAAAAATCTATAAATTATTATTTTAGTTTAAGAAATTTATTCTCAAAACAGTATTATAACTAAATACATATTTTGATTGTAAAAGTGAAGCTAATAAGCAAAAATAATACTTTCAATATTTGACATAATGAGCTAAATTATATTTTATATGTTTAGTAAATTTTCAGGAAAAAATCTAATATCTCTAACAATACCCTTGGGATGACCACCACACCTTTATATATCCCTGTGTTAAAACTTTCAATTGAATTATTTGATTAATGATGATGATTGATGTGTATGATTAATAAAAAAGAAAAGTAGGAAAAAAATAATTAAAAGAGATTGTTTTTAGGGTTGAGGTATAACCTTAAAAACAATTTCATATAATGGCTACTTAATAAACAAGATGATTTCTTACTTTACTGTTAGATTTGTGGTATATTTCAGTGGCAAGTAATTTTAATGGTCCACAATAAACACCAGACTTTGCTTTAAGGAACCTCTCCAGAGCATGGTAAGTCTTCCCAGAATTAGTAGGTCCAGCATGAAATATTATTTTTCTATTTAAATTACGAGCCTGAGGATACCTGAAAAATAGGTTTAAATTTTTATTGTTGCTTAATATGCTTGACAATTAAATATTACGGAAGTAACAACCAACATCAAAGAACTAAAAAGAATGTACTTATCATCAAATTGGTTGATATTGTAAAAATGAGGCATCCATGATTTTTTCTACCACCAGGGCAGCGCCACTTATAAATGAGGTGCAATATTTGATAGATTTTTTTTTTTTTATAGAATAAGGATGACAAACGAGCACACAGTCCACCTGATGGTAAGTGGTTGCTGTGGCACATAGACATCTACATCTATCTTCATTTTGAATTTAAATGCATATGCGTTGTCAGCCGTGAGGACTAAGATAGAATGCCTCTTTTCCAGTAAAAAGGGTCTCCGGTTCTCTACACTCACCATACGAAACACAGCAGCATTAAGCTGCTATTTTACGCTGGTATTCTGTGAGAGCGTGGTCCTTCCCCGGTCGAGCCGACCCATTCGTGCTACAACTATACTATTAATATAGCTGCAGCATGGCTCTACCACGTATAGGATTGAAAAAAATTATTTGAAAAAAATTAAAATTAAAATTTTAATAGCAGGGAAGTTAATTTGTTCCAAAAATGTAATGGTAAATATTTCTTTCTGTATTATTAGTTATATTTTATATTGATTAGATTAAAAATAAATAAACCATACTACAGATATTTATAAAAATAGAAAAATAAAAAAAGTGTTAAAAATGTGCAAACAATTAAAGAGCAATCAACTGAGGCATTGTTTTGTGTATTTAATATAATACTCTAGAAACTGATAAACTGTTATTTAAAATAAACTTCTCAATTAAATGACATTGTGTAACAAAAATCTTCACCTCAGTGTCAACTAGCGACATCTGGTGGGCGAAAGATTATTAGCCCTCATTATTCGCCCATGTGTCATGCAGATGCTTTTGCAAATTAAAGAGTTTGATGATTTCGTGGATCCCATTATCAGATTTTAACCAAATGAATATGCTACCTCTGAGGTACCCCCTATCTTACAAACAAATGTGGTTAAAAAATTATCACAGAACGTACATAAAAAAATATTGAGTCAAATTGACAACCTCCTCCTTTTTTGAAGTTGGTTGAAAATAAGAATAATTTAGTAAGAATTTATTATTTATTATATTTACTATTTTAATCAGTAATATCTTTAAGTATAGAATATTTTAAAATAAAATGCATACCTACCAATTTGCAGGAGTTCTCAGATCTGATATTTTTTTCAAATCATCCAAACAGTCCAGATGTGGGAATGCTAATCTGGCATGTCGAAGAAAATATGGAAATAAATCATCAATATGACCAGCACCTTGAATTTAAGAATTAAATTGAATTGCAAGAGCTTACAAACAATTATATTTTTATTTGTTAACTAGAAAAAGGCTAACTTATATAATATAATTTATACTTATACTTGCTCAACTGTAATAAACCTGCAATTATTGATTTGAAGGTTCAAATTTTTACCAAGAATTAGTAAAAATTTGAACCTTCTAATATAGAAATATATATCGTTTTAAATTTGGAATGGTAATATTACTTAATTAGGAATGATAACACATTCATTGAAATTGAATGACATAATATGACTTTCAAATAAATATTTCGGTATGATACGTGCGTGCCACCGTAAGTTAATTGTATCATGCCTATAACCTTCGCACAAGTGCAAGCAATAATTTCACAAAGTTTTAGCACAATCTGATGAACTACTGAACATAAAATACTAACAAACAAAAATTAATTTTTATATATTAAATATTAAGAATAGATCTTATCTTCTTTTATCAAGTTCAATATAAGTATTATATTGCAGAAATGCATAGATTTCGAGATATAATTTTTTTCAATAAATTTTTATGTGAAAATTACGATTTTTTTTAGATTTAAAACACACTTGTAGCATCAATGTGTGATCAACAATCTATGTTTGATATAATTATCTTACGTTATTTCTAGTTCGCACTTACCTAATTCACTATTTTATTCTGTTAACAAATACATCAACAAAAAAATACAAAACTGAGTAAACGGCATTTTGTCTGATTAGACAAGTGTTTAATATCAATGATAATGTGAAGGCTAGTCAATTAATTCCATGTTTAGACACTTGTCACATCAATCAAAAATCCATTTAAAAAAAAGATACATTAAAATATGTTGTAAGATATAAATAAGCAAAAAATTTAATTAAGTGTAATACATAAGTGGTTTATAAAATGTATGTACATTGACTTTTTTTTATTCATTCATATATTTATTATTACTTTTATTGCTTTGCTTTGCTTTTTTTTATGTTACCCCACACTAGGATTTTCTCCTGTATGGTGGAGGCAGTTTACAAACATAAATTGCATGAGGACAAATATCCAGACCCGGAACAATTATTTGTAGGCCATACAAATACTTGTTTCATTCGGGATTAGAACCCGCGGCCCTAGCACAACAACTCATTGCTAAGCCACTGCGCCATGGAGACGTCATTCATTTATTACATCCTATAAAAGTTTATTGCTGAACATAGATTACCTCATAAGAGATTTTGCCATAGTTGCTATAGTTTTTTTTAGAATTTTGAGTAAATATCAGGAAGATGAAGTTGCCCATCCTCCATTTCAGAATCCCTTATGTCACCTCTTACTACACCCACAGGACGATATAGGTTAACAAAATAAACTCTAAGTCACAGAGTTACTGAAACCAGCCCATGTAACAATAACATTATATATAATCATTATTTCTCTCAATGATATTAATGTTAGTGGAAAGTGTTACTGGAAGTTTTTTGTTGATACATAATAATTCCACAGTACATTCTAAAACTCTTTAAAGAATTGATACTATCAACCATTAATATGACATATAAGGGTCAAAAAGATCTTGATTGAATTTGTCAAAAATATGAAAGCACTCACTTAGTTATATCAGCAAATGTAGGTTGAAATGCACCTCAAGTCAGATCAGCAGACAGTTACATAATGTAAAACATTTTAATTACAAAAAAAATATAAACAATTGGTTTTCTAGTCAATCCCTACTCAATGGGTTTACTCTATGCCATTCTCCTACCTTTTCTGCTCTTCACCCTTTTACACAGCAAGATACAGTGTGCAATAAATGTTTTATTACTTTTCTAAAAAACTATGGAGTTCTACATTCTAATTGTAAGTTTTGTACATTTCCACCCTCATGCTTTTGGAGCATAAGTATTTGTTTATAGTGTCCTAAAGTTAAACTGACAAACTTCGCCTTATATCACTAAATTTTATACAGCTTACCATGTAAAATGTCACTTATTGTTATGTGCAGGTCTGGAGGTAAATCATGTTCCAAGCAATGTCTTCTAAATGACAAAAAAGCCTGATGCAATAACTGATCATCCAAACCATTTTCTGAAGCAAGCAATCTAACCTCTGGTTTCTGATAAAATTTGTTTAAAATTTTTAACAAATCCTGTTTCTTTAATCGTCCCGTAAATTCTTCTCCTATATTTATATCATCGGGATTAGGTTTTACTGGTACTGGCGTAAAAAGAGCAGACGGGCCACCCCTATCATATTTTTTCGTTCTCTTACAAACATAACCTATATTACCGAGATACCCTTTACGAATAGTTAAAACTGAGTTAAAAAGCGGAGAAATACAAGGTTGTAGTTTATCAGTGCAGTAAAATGCCAAAATTCTCGAAAATCCTTTATACATTTTAATTTAATAAATTTAAAAATTAAACATTGACAAAAAGTTTTATGATTATTATTAATGTCACCCATATTATCTATGACCAATTCTATTTTTTTTGCAGTTTATGGCCTGGTATCTAGACCTTTAGGCCAAGTCTTAGGTATTTTTATTCGGTTTATTATAATTTTCTTCATAGTACACTGCTTCACAAAATGTTTATGCGTCACATTGTGCAGGCCTTGGGAGATTTTGACGGCAACTTGAGTCAGCAGACAGCTGACAGTTGGCAATGGTATCTCAAGGCGCCTAAGCAGATAGACACCTTATCTTGAGAATCACAACACCATCAGAGCACTTGCATCACCGTTTCCAATAATAGTTCACATGCGCAGACACTTAATACACTAAATCGCACCACTTTTACATATCAAAATCCACTTCAAACCATTATTCAAACAATAATACAGGAGCAGCAAACCGCCGCCAATCAAGTTCCCGCCAAAACTCCATGACCAATTCTATGACTATCACAATCATAGATAAATAAATATATAGCAAGCTAGTCACAATCACAATCTCACAATGTCACATCTGCATCCACAGACTAATATGATGCTTATCCGCATCCGTAGACAGAGAAATATCTGTCTACGTCCGCATCGTATCGTCGTAGTACTTAAACGTAGTGATTATATTCTCTTTGGTAATAATATTATTTATTCTGTGGTATCGTAGTCATACCCATAGACTTCGAATATACTGGCGTATGGGCGTATACGTAGATAGAGGATTGACTAGATAAAAGTCTATGGGGGGCCTTGTATCATAGATAAATAAATATGTAGATTGGCTCTGATTCTGAGGCAACATCACAGAGTACCTACATCAGGATGATGCAACTTTCTATGAAAGCTGAGAAATCTGCACACAATCATGATTTTGTCAATGCTTGTGTTGGGCTTGTAAAAATAAAGCGAGAAAAAGATATCGCTGTTTCTTTCCTTCGCGTTGCTTCAGATTGCCATTTAAAAAATTTAGACACAAATATATATAATTATTATATCGGAAGAAACAGAAAATTTTAATTCTGTGCTATATATTATATATATATATATATATATATATATATATATATATATATATATATTATTTTACAACAATTAATTCATCTATTAATTGATTAAAATTAAATTATCAAATATTAGCAGAATTCTATCAAGAGGTTTAGATTTTAATATTTGTTATTGCGTTTTGCTTAAATTCAGTTATTATCGGTTCAGAATACTTCATTTTCGTTTATAGGCATTTCTTCGCGATTGTGTGTGTAAAGATTTTTTGTGAGATGTTGACTCTGTATTGACTATAAATTAATTTATTATTTAAAAAATTTATGCATGATGTGTGATCAGAATTGAAAGTAAATTAAGCATTGTGCAAACAAAAAGCACAAAATCATCTAATCACTTTCGGCAGGTTTCCTACAATAGAAGAAGAAAAACTTTTGACAATATTGTGGTAAGTCTTTAAGCATTTTGAATTTATTGATCGTTATTTGTAGGGATTATTACTATATTAACTCGAATTTTATCTGTTTTAGATCATGTATTTGGGCTGACTTAAGTTTTCACCATGAGAATTTTGCTGATTTAAATTTACGTTAATGTTCTGTGAAGAATAACACTCACGATAATATAATGTTATAAATCAATACTACGCGTGGAAATATTATCTGCAAAAGCAATAATAAAACATCAATAATAATATATAGTGTATAAAACAATTTCATCCAAAAAATAAAATTACATAACTATACCTATTTTTAGTTTTATTTTGTCCCACATACTCCTCAAAAGTAAATTCGAGTAATTTTGGTGCAACCTCTCAAATGTATGGGAATTCACCCAATAGGTTTTTTTTAGACCAAAATTACTCAAATTTGCCTTAAATAAACAAAAAGTTTAAAAGTTACTGAATACAAGGTTTGAAATTCCCGCTAAAAAAGTTTTATATGGGCGCCCACCGTGGCGCTTTTAGTGTACACTCATCACAACACGCGGAGTTTTGGCGGAAACTTGATCGGCGGCGGTTTGGTGCTCCTGTATTATTGTTTAAACAATGGTTTGAAGTGGATTTTGATATGTAAAAGTGGTGCGATTTTGTATATTTAGTTTCTGCGCATGTGAACTATTAGTGGAAACGGTGAAACAAGTGCTCTGATGGTGATGTGATTCTCAAGATAAGATGTCTGTCTGCTTAGGCCATCGCCAAAAGACAGCTGATGTCTGCTGGCTCTAGTTGCCGTCAAAATCTCGGCACTGTACTCAAGCAGTGTACTATGAAGGATAATTATACATTGTAACTTCAGGCTCAGAAGGGCTAGAACCCAGAGCTGTAAAGCTAGTTATAAAAAAAATCATGTAAGGCAACATTGAGGCCATAGATTACTGTAAATATACTAGAGACAATGATTGAGGCATTGAGCAGCTTGCTAGCTTGCTACATATCTATTATCTATTTATATATCCATTGAGCTGTCAGTTGTCAGCCCCTTTAGGGTTATATATATTCTGTGGTTGTCAGTGTGTTTTACTTAGGTAATGTTCCGGATAATTTATTTAATAAAATTTTATTGTTTTATGGAAAGCTGTTGGAAATTTAACTATTACAAAGTATAGGGCTACAATCAAAGACAATTACTAATATATATTAAATACTGGAAAAGCAACAATGACAGAAGTTTTACCTGTCGAAGATGGTATGCAAGATCGAGTGGAAACAATATTGAGAGGCTTTCAAATGTATCCTTTTTTGTTATGCCAAAGTATTAATGAAATTAACAGGCGCCATTTACGTTGTTTTAAGGGTACTGACAATTTGTATCGCATCGTTTCTTATTTAATTAAACAATTTTCAATGTGCACAAATGCGACGTGTTAAAGTTGCATATTTGCGTACGAAACATCAGCGATGCGTTCTAGTGAGCAGTTTGTGCATGTATCAAATGTGCAGGCAACTAATTTCACCTCAGTTTTTGAGTTGAGCTATGCTTTTTTTTTAATAATAGCAATTTATTTACTTTTAAACTATTGTTTTAATGTCCGTGGTTAAAACCTAAACAAAATATTATGTTAAATATGAATTTCAGTGTGGATCCGCTTTATTTAAATTAATAATTTAATTAGGCTGATGCATATTTCAACGAAACATGTAAAAACTGCTGCGGTTTCCTACATTCCATTATCATTTTATATAATTTAAAGGGACTGTATAAGTTGGCTATGAGTAATGCTTAAAATATAAGCTTTTCCAAAGAATCCATTCAAAGTTTAAACTATTTATTTAATTTCGGCTTGTTTGAACTCTTATGAAAGTTGTAATCTACACCAGCAATTAAAGTGAGGCCTTGCCTCAGAGAAAAATCTACAAGAAATTCTGGGGTCTTCTTTAAAATATTATGTTTCAAAATTTCTATAAATTTTTTATTTTTAATGTCAGTAAAAACAATATCATTAGCCATATGACTTGTAAGTATAGAGTAAGAGTTATTATGGTATTGCTTAAGTATAAAATAATCTAACATAATTACATATAACATTTAAAGACCAAAATCAGAAAGTCTTTAATATAATCAGGGAAGTTCAATATTAGTACACTTGTCTCTGTGTTATCGTTGCTATCTGTGTAACTTTTATCTATCTGTTTCTATCAAATTTCCTGTTGTTGTTTAGTAAGCAATAAATACATTATAATATTCCTCATTTAAAATCCCAATTAACCTCAAACTTAATTGCACACCACACAATGCATGAGCATGCGGGAGTGATCTACTCTCAACATGCTGCTATGTGAAGATTTTGCAATATAAAATTGTTAGTATGTCTTAATTTGGAAACTAAATCAATAAAAAAAGGCATATTTTGAAAACTAGATATATTAAATTATAAAGTCAGCATATTTTTTATTTATTTGTTTAGTTATATTTACAAAAAAATGTAGTTAAAAAATGATTACTACAGCTGTCAGTTAGTCTGTGCACTTGTTTGTCTTCATGATTCAGAAAAATATATGCAACGGAATGGAATAAGTTTCCATTTATACTCAGGATGATCCCTATTGCTGGTTGTTATCAGACTCATAGACATTTAAAACATATTTATTTTTTTATCTAAATTAAATGAAATTATGATGAAAAAAATTAAAACTTATCAGGCATGCACTTTTGGATTTTCCTTTTCTTTTTCAAAAACTACATATTTTTGTATAAAAAGCTACTGGTGTGCATCAGAGCATTATTGTCCATCAATTAAGAGCACCAATATAATAGTGTCACAGGATACATCAGCCACCCGGTAGCGAAGCCTCCATAGAAGCCGAGAAGCCAGGCTTGCCCTATCAAACTAATAAAATAACTCGTAAACTGTTTCAAACTATTTCAAATTTCGCGCGCTCCTCTGTTATACAATATACACAGGAACATCAACACGCGGCAAAACTGTGCGATACTGCTGTCGATCCGCCCGCTTTATCGCTGCGGGCTTTTACTGGGCTTTCGAAAAGACGATCGCTCCCTTTCTAACCTGTGGCAAAATGTTCTATAATGAAATATAACTACGATTGTTTATATAGCAATTACTATGGAACACAGAAGCCAGGCTTTTAGTGTGAAGTTGTTGAGAGTGGTGGCATTCGGGCGATATATTTGCAGTGCACTTCACATTTCAATGTTTACTTTGTGTGTTTACTTGAGCGAATGTATATTGCAAGTTGAAAATTTATGCTTTTTTAAAGATTTTTAGTGAAAATGGAGGATAATAGTGTTCCTTGTGATGAATTGAAGTGTGTTAAAGTGCTAATCGGCGAGGAAAAATCTTTAATCTTTCCTTAAGAAAGAGAGACGATTCGATTTAGAATATAAATAATTTTTTATTTTTATTTTGTACATACATAGTTTGTTTGTACTTTGTTCATGCTTTTCTTTTGTTCATGTATTGTATTGTATTGTATGTAAATATCTTTTTATTTCGCTCAAGCAAACCCAAACGGCTTTTTTCAAAGCCACCGAAGGTATGCAATTGCTGATATGTCATACAATCTATCTGGCAGTAGTATGCCTTGTGTGTGCTTTGTTAAACACGTCTGAGTCAAGAGTGGAGACAGATCAAGATTGGTGTATTTTTATAAAACTGCTAAAAACAACAAAACCATATCTTGGGCTTGCCCTAGTTTGGAGCCCTAGCTTCGCCACTGCAACCACCTGTTATATCCTTCAATATAATTTTTTTTGCTAGATAGTGATGAGGCCTAATAGTTGGTTATGTATAATTCTCATCTTATCTATATAAATAAAATGAAAGAGGTTTGCAGTTGTGCGTGCATCACGGAAAAACTACTGGATAGATTTCAATTAGGTTTTCTAAGTTTTATTTCTTAGACACTTGGCCCTCAAAAACAAAATTGCAATATCTTCAATTAATATAAAGTTATTAAAGTTTTGAGAGACAACGATTTTTATACGGGGTTTTTCACACGGTCAATTTTTGCTTGATGTTTTTTCCTTTGCACATACGAAAACTTTGTTAATATATCAAGCAACATGGACGAAGTCACGGGTATCAGCTAGTATATAATATACTTTAAAACATTTTTATGTATCATGCATGGTATCACATGAATGTAATTATTAATAACTACATTTTAATTTTTGTATAAATTATTGTATATTGATTAAATAATTGCAGTTGCAGTAGGGTTCCTTGATTTTTATTAATAATTTATGAGTTCCACATATTACATCTTACAAAATAATTATAACGGTAGTGTACATATCTAGCAAAACTTTGTTCTACAATTACAAGTTAAACAAACTTTTGAATTATATTTTTGTAAAATTTGCATTACAAGAAATGACTTACATCTCATATTTAAATTAGAAATTGGATGAACCTCCGCGATGCAGATACAGGTAAGATTTTTTTTAATTACTTATATTTTTTCTATGTGTTTTTAAAATACTTTCCATAGTTTTTTTGATGAGCTTCATATGTAGCTTTTTTTTCCAAGTTTCTTCCTTTTTTAATGCTCTGATCCAATAATTGTTGGGCTGCAACTAGTTACGAAGGTAATAAATTTAAATTCAAATTCTGTATTTGTTAGTAAATAGGTACAAAATATTTTATTCTTGGTGTTATCACAATATAAGAGTTAGGTTAGTTGTGAAAAGATGTTCAACTAAAGTCATATAAAGTTAATAGTTAGAATTTACAGTTATTCTACCAATATACGGCTATAAAAATTATTACGCTTTACACATTACAGGAAAGATACTATGGCAACATAATGATGATATGTCGAATCCCGACGTGGAGCACGAAGCACGAGTTCCGAAGCGTATATTGAAATGTCGGGTGGTCTCACGCGAAATGAACTTTAGCTCCGTGGAGTCTATGGAGCGGTTTCGTCTTGAACAGGTACATGTTAATTAATCCTTTTGCAACTGTCATCTACAAAATACCGCCAATGGTAATGACTAATTAAAAAAGTACAGTGGCTAAGTGTTTGATTACCATATGAAAGAAGTATTGTATGGCCAATATATAAAAAAATGTTCAGTCTGTGTGTTTGTTCATGTGCAATTTATGTACAAAAAAAGGTATCCACATATTATAATATAAATAAATAAAATAGACTCATAGATCTTAAATAAACTAAGTCTTGTTTTACATGTGTTTAAGGTAAGTCTATTTTTTTCTTAAAAAGAAGAAAAGGAGAAGAAAGCTAATTGGTAGTTATAAAATAAAAAAAACTTCAAAAAAAAACTTGATAATGAATCGATTAATTAAAGAGTTTAATTTAAGACGGGTTCCCAGTCTCTAGATTTCTACATAACATAATTACATAATTTGTTTCTGCATAATAGCGCCGATAAAAAGATCCACTGCTGAAGATGGGCCTCTCCAATTTTATGGGGAATTGCCATAATCACCAAGCTAGGCAGGCGGATTGCTGATCGCAGTATCATGTGTCGCGCACCTTTCACTAGGCGTTAGGACTGTATTTCTGCCTAAGAGACTATCTGAGTAGGCATCACCCTTTTACCTTTTTATTTTTGTATTCCGTTCTGAAGGCATAGAGAGCCAATACAATTATAGGCTGTAAGGTATTCCAACTTAATCCTCAGAGGTGACAGAGCACCTGTAGCCTTCTTTTTTTGTAGTTGGTTGCAGGTGTCTATGGACTGCAGTAGCCACTTGTCATCAGGTGAACTGTAAGTTTATTTGTCACTTCAGTATTAAGAGGATTGTGAAGCCGTTTAGTTTACGAGGGGCTGTTTCCGCAACTCCACGTCTAAGTACGCATTTTGCGTGTGGGCAGGATTATTGTGATTATTCGAACCATGAAATCTCCCCGAAGAAGTTCAAGTTATGATGTTAATTTTCATACAAAAAGTGATAACGTTCTTTCCCCCCGTATAGTCTAATTTTGGCACGTCTACGGCTCTTACGGTGCCACGATTTGAAGGCGGATTCGATTCCCCTAATGTTCATAAGTTTTGGAAACGTTGTAGATATAATGAAAAACTAGGTCCGTGGTTTTTATTTTAAAGAAATATTGCGTACGATATAACTTCATAGTATCTAAATATCTATATTTTTGACTTAAAAACTTCCTCGAGAGTTTTTTTTGTAAATAAACTAAACTGAATTACTAAAAAAGAAAAACGTACAGAGAAGGTTAAGGTGTACTGAATCTAACTAGACCAAAATTGTCTAATTTCGTAAACGTTTAGGGCGGGGAAAACGTTTTCGCCCGAAACAATATTTCAATAATAATCATTTGAATGCAAAGCAATTTAATTTACAAGTGGTAAAATTAAAAAATTGTATAACCGACTTTAATATAAATACAGGGTAATTTTGAACGCCCGGAAAACGAAGACAGATGATAGTACTAAGGATACCTATGATGATGGGTCACAAAAAATCGATCCCGAGGAAAAAAATCATCTTTTCACAACGTTTTATTAACTTTTTCACGCTCCATCATGTTATTACAGTTATTTGAAACGATCTTTCAAAAAAATCAAGAAAATACTGAAAAATAAAACCAGCAGTGGAATTACTGAATTACAATCAGCTGAATAGGGGTCAATGTACGCGCGAACGCCGAATTCGCGCGGCCCGCAACTAGTGATGGTACCACAATACCTAATAATTTACAACACTTGTCTAAATACCTAACTTATCTACTTAACCTACTAATTTGCCACTGTGCTTGTCTCCACGTAGCCACTTTAATTCGAATTCACAGGTTAAATAAACCAAATAACTGGTTCGATTCTGCTAATGAAAAAAAAATACTTAAATAAAATGTTTACAAGGTTAGAGTCATGCTTTGTTATCCATTGTGTAGGTATTTTTATTATTCTGATTACGTGGTAAAGCCATGCTGCAGCTATATTAGTAGTATAGTTGTAGCACGAATGGGTCGGCTGACCGGGGAAGGACCACGCTCACAGAATACCACCGTAAAATAGCAGCTTAACACTGCTGTGTTTCGTATGGTGAGTGTAGAGAACCGGAGACCTTTTACTGAAAAGAGGCATTCCATCTTAGTCCTCACGGGTGACAACGCATCTGCATTTTGAGTCTTTATTGAGGATAGATGTAGATGTCTATGGGTCACAGCAACCACTACCATCAGGTGGACTGTGTGCTCGTTTGTCACCCTATACTATAAAAAAAATTATAGTCCAGAATAAGTTAGTATTCAGTTATGTACCTATTCAGATCAGTTCAGTACTAAGTTATTTAAAAAATTTGGTATGAAACAGCTTACTGATCCTCCGTGACCTTATGAGATTCTTCAAGGCACATTAACATGTTGCCGTATTCACGAGCACTATAAACGTACCTACGCGTTAGACATTATTAAAACCAAACAAAAACACAAAACGTAACAACAAGAACAACATCATTAATTAATAAATAACAAGTAATAACGATAATAATTTAATAAACAAACAATTCAACTATCGCTCGTGATAGTCAACATGGCACTGTCTCAAAACTAAAATTATTGTAATGTCCTTGAAGCATGTAAATTCCATAGCGCGAGGCGACACGAAGCAGCGTGTGTGTGAAAGGAAGGGTAGAGTGAGTAAGTAGTATAACCTAATGCATTTTTTCGTACCGATCTAGGAAAGAGTTCGAGCCCGCGAGGATATTGACCCTATTGTCAGCTGATTTTCTTTTAAAGTTTCACTGCTGTTTTATTTTTCAGTAATTTCATGATTTTTGTGTGAAATATCGTTTCAAATAACTGTAATAACATGATGGAGCGTGAATAAAGTTAATAAAACGTTGTGAAAAGATGATTTTTTTCCTCGGATCGAATTTCTTTGTGACCCATCATCATAGGTATCCTTAGTACTATCATCTGTCTTCGTTTCGGGAGCGTTTCAAAATACCCTGTATAATTTGTTGTTGATTTTTAAAACCTATATATAAGATTATATATAAGATTTCGATAAAATTTAAATGGGACTATCTGGAAAGTATACCCTTTGAAACAAAAAAAAGAATTTTCCAAATCGGTCCAGGCGTCTTCGAGTAACATAAAAAAAAGAATCCGACGAATTGTAAACCTCTCCTCCTTTTTAAAGTCGGTTGAAAAGGAAATGTAGGCAATTGCTTCCAAGACTTGCAACTCTCTCTATCGCATGATACGGTGATACGCAGCAAGCGGTATGAAACAGATAGCATTTTTAAAAATACCTACTCGCGCTACGTATCGTCACTTCACAATCCTCTTAAAAAAAACAAGTGGCTGGTCGGTGTAATTTATATCTGACATTACAAATATGGTTATACTGCACTGTCGGTAGCTTTTAGATATTTCTGTCATTTATCATAGTTGTCTCTTACGATGCTCTCGGGAAGAAATAGGCTTTCATTTTTTACGTGGTAGAGCCATGCTGCATCTATATTACTGGTATAGTTGTAGCACGAATGGGTCGGCTCGACCGGGGAAGGACCACGCTCTCACAGAATACCAGCGTAAAATAGCAGCTTAACGCTGCTGTGTTTCGTATGGTGAGTGTAGAGAACCGGAGACCTTTTTTACTGGAAACGAGGCATTCCATCTTAGTCCTCACGGGTGACAACGCATCTGCATTTTGATTCGTAATCGAGGATAGATGCAGCTGTCTATGAGCCACATCAACCACTTACCATCAGGTGGACTGTGTGCTCGTTTGTCACCCTTATCCTATAAAAAAAAAAGGCTGATGGATTTTTTACGACACGGCAGCCCGTAAGCTACAACGGCTAATCCATTTTGTAACCACTATTTTATATGTATTACGTTTATCAGTAATTTAAAAATTATTTACAGAAAGTGCTTTTTAAAGGGCGCTGCCTTGAGGAATGGTTCTTTGAGTTTGGATATGTTATATCTAATTCCACCAACACGTGGCAATCTACCATAGAGTCCGCGCCAGAGTCACAGATGATGCCTGCTAATGTCTTAAAGTGAGTGTTGTTGCATTTCTTTTTAAAATGTAGTGAATCTATGGTGTGCTGAGATTTTGAAGTAGGTGTAGCGATGCAAAAAGCTAATATAATATTAGAGCTTGAATATACTTACAAAACTACAATGATTAATTTTTGTGATTTGGATTGACACAAACGTTTCATTTACACACAACACGTGTTTCACTTATATTTTAATTTATTAACTATAAAAACCGACTGGCTGCACCTCATGCCATCATTCGAATCCCGCACGGAACTACGTATTTGGATGGCCTACAAATAATTGTTCCGGGTCTGGATGTTTGTCCAATGTGAAATTTATGTATGTAAACTGCCCCCACGATACATTGAGTGAAGTCCGACGCCTAGGGGAGAGTATAGAAGACCATGGGCATATTATATTTTATTATAAAGGAAAAACACCAGGTTTATATGGAACAGGATTCTTAATAAAGAATTAATTAAAATCATGCATTGACGAGTTCATTGGCGTCTCAGAGCGTATTGTAATACTTAATATAAGACTACCTCCGAAAAACGAAAAGTGGTCGATTGTGCAAGTCTACTCTCCAACTGAACAATCAAGTAGAACAGAAATCGACACCTTCTACTCCATGTTACAAGACGCAATAATCAAACACTCGCACAACAATTTAGTAGTGATGGGAGATTTTAATGCAAGAACAGGGGCAAGAGGAGACGGAGAACAAATGATATTGGGCCCATATTGTTCAGACAAAAGAACAAGAAATGGGGAGAAACTTGTCCAACTGGCATATGAAAACAACTTAAAAGTACTAAACACTCTATACAGAAAACGTGAGAACAACAGATGGACATGGATATCTCCAGATGGTCACCACAAAAACGAGATAGATCACATACTAACAAACAAAAGTAAAGACTTTCGGGACTGTAGAGTTTTAAACAATATTAATTTCAACAGCAACCACAGGATGATAAGAGCTAAGTTACAAATAAACACACTCAATAAAGATAGACCCTTTAAAGTAAAACAAACCAACAGCTTAACACTAGAAAGTACCGATTTACTAAAAGGAAAGCTAGAACAATTCATAGAAAAAACAAAGGACTTAGACATACAGAGTAAATACAATAAATTCCAAGAACTCCTCTATACTACTAAAAAAGGCAAAATGGAAAGCAGAAACAACAGGACAAAATGGGTAACAAACAAAACTAAAGAACTGATAAGAAATAGAGCAGACCTTATATCTAACCCTGAAAAGACAAAAACTATAAGAAAAGACATAGCCAATATAAGTAATAAAATAAAAACACACATGAGAAAAGACCGTCAGAGATATAGATTGGAACAACTGGAAAAATGCATACAAAGAACCGGAGGCACCAAAAAAGCAGCTAAACTACTATTGGATAAAAGAGACTGGATACCAAATTTAATAAATAAAAATCATAAATGCGAGAAGCGACGCCCTGAAATCATATCAATAGCCACTCAATTTTTTGAAGTATTGTATTCAAGAAAAATACTGCACAAACAACAATTCTAACAGGAGGAAGTGAATTACCGGATATAATACACGAAGAAATAGAAAAAGCTGTGAGAACTCAAAAAGCAGATAAAACTCCAGGATTAGATGGCATAAGTAACGAGTTCCTCATCCTAAATAGAAACCACCTAATACCAATTCTCAAACATCTTTTCAATGAAGTCTTACAAAGCGAGATAATACCTTACCAATGGACAACGTCATCAATAGTACTTCTACACAAAAAAGGAGATAAAAATAACATTAATAATTATAGACCTATAAGTCTATCGTCGAATATATATAAAATCTTCGCAAAAGTTATACTCTATAGAATAACTAACACGTTGGATGAAAATCAACCAAGAGAGCAGGCGGGTTTCAGGAGCGGATACTCAACTTTAGACCACATTCATGTCATCAAGCAACTATTCGAAAAAGCAAATGAATACAACATAACCTTTTACTGCTGCTTTGTGGATTACAGTAAAGCTTTCGATACAATAGAGCATGAAAAAATCTGGCAGGCACTCAAAAACCAAGGTATTGAAAATAAATACATCAGAATACTAAAAAATATCTACGATAACAGCAAGGCTAAGATAAAACTGGGGAAGGAAGGTAAAGATATTATAATATGAAGATGCGTACGTCAGGGCGATCCGCTATCGCCGAAACTCTTCACAGCTGTTTTGGAAGAAGTCTTTCGTCAATTAGACTGGGAAAAATATGGACTGTCCATTAACGGTGAAAACCTGTCACATTTGAGATTTGCGGATGATTTGATAATCCTCTCGTCATCGAGTGACGGACTGCAGGCGATGCTGAATGACCTGGTTAGAGAAAGTGGCAAGGTAGGATTGGTCATGAACACATTAAAGACCAAGGCTATGACCAATGGCAAGGAAGAACCTATTCTGATTAATAATAACCCGATTGAATATGTCAATGAATACATCTATTTAGGCCAGATAATCTCTCCTGTAAATCTAACCTCAAAATAAATTGACAGACGCATTGGAAATGCCTGGAAACAATTTTGGAGCCTAAAAGAAATAATGAAAAATAACAATACTAACATAATCATCAAACACGGAAACTCTTTGATACCAGCATACTACCTATACTCACTTATGGCTACCAAACCTGGGCACTCACTAAAGCACACATTAAAAAGTTAGAAACTTGCCAAAACTCCATGGAAAGGAGTATGATGGGAAAAAGATTATCCGATAGAATAAGAATTGAAACCATAAAGAAACACACGAAAACATGTTGAAGACGTGTGCTCCCTAGTTGGCACCTGTCGTAACGTGTCTTTTCTAAAACTTTTTCTCCCTAGGCGTAGTCCCGAACTCAAAGAAGACGGGTTTAGTGCACCAGATCCCTAAAAAATAACCGAAAAGTCGACCGCTCAGACCTATCCAACTTGTTCACCAAAATAATGAAAACCATTGTATGAACTGCCAGCTCATGAGGTTGATGATCACCAACTGAAAAGTGACCGCCAGTATGATTTCCGTCGGGGTTGCTCAGCTGGTGATCTTCTGGCTTACCTGACTCATAAATCGGCGGAGGCAGAGAGGGAGACCCTGGCCGTTAGTTTGGACATAGCGAAGGCCTTCGATCGGGTTTGGCACAAAGCGCTTCTTTCGAAGCTCCCTTCCTATGGGCTTCCCGAGAATTTGTGCAACTGGATCGGCAGTTTTCTTGCAGATTTGAGCAACAAAGTTGTAGTAGAAGGTGCATGCTCCATTTACAAGCCTATTTATGCTGGTGTTCCACAATGCTACGTGGACCGTACCTACGCTGTTTCTTCTACTTATCAATAATATGTTGCGAGCCAGTAACGTGCACTGGTGATGCTTTATACACCGGCTGTGCCTATATTTCTCGAGAAAACGTCGCCCAGTACCGGAACAAACTTGTGTCTGAAGTCGAGTCTTTGTCGGATAAGGTCTCGGATTGGGGCGACTAAATCTAATTAAGTTCAATGCCCAGAAGACACAAGTTTGCGCGTTTACAACTAAAAAGAACCCCTTTGTCGTAACTCCTCAATTTCAGGGCACTCCCCGTGTTACTTCAGCCAGTATCGGAATATATCTATCGATATATAATATCGGAATAGTTCAGTTTCGTGGTCACTTGGAAGTTGGAAGGGAAGGCTGAATTGGCCTCTAAAACGCTTGGCGTGTTCAGCAGAGCGGGACAGTATTTTATGCCAGCACACACTGCTTGCATCTTTACAAGGGGCAGGTTCGGCCTAACATGGAATACTGTTCTCATCCCTGGGCCGGGGCTTCCTAGTACCAGTTCCACTTGACCGCATCCAGCGCAGAGCCGCTCGAATCGTCGACGACCGACGAAGACAAAAGACGAGACGAAGAGATGTTGCATCCCTTTGCATTTTCTATCGCATTTACTACAGGGAGTGTTCAGAGGAATTATTCGGATTAATTCCAGCCACAAAATTTCATCAACGCATTTCACAAATCCACATCATCGGGATGTTTGGCGGTCCACTACTGTCCGATTTACTAGGAGTTTTCTTCCTCGCACGACTTATTTGTGGAATCGTTTACCACCGGCGATTTTTCCGGACCGATACGACTTAGGGACCTTCAAGAAACGAGCTTACTCCTTTTTAAAAAGCCGGCAACGCGCTTACAATTTCCCTGGTGTTGTATTTGTTAATAGGCGGTGGTCGACACTTGCCATCAGGTGAGCCGCATGCTCGTTTGTCCCCTCTTCTATATAAAAAGACAATAAAACGAAGTAGACAATTATCTTTAACAATGTTATATTTATGTTCTGGAAGTGGGTATGAGTCATTTTTGTGATTTCTTTTCGAGCCGTTCGTGGTCAGGAGCCAAAAAGTTAAAACTCGAAAATTCTTTATACAACTAGGATAGTACATAATTTTTCGAACGTCGTTCTTGGACGCCGAGGGGCCCCTTTAGCTTGGGGGCCCTGGGGCACTGCCCCGCCTAGCCTCTGGGTAGCTACGCCACTGCTTTTGGATGAAATGTCAGTAAAGTTTCGTTGCTGCCAACAGAATTAGTGGGGTCATACTAGGTCACTATGACAATCGAAGCGAGGAGGAGCGTTAGGTTTTTTGAAAAACAATGTACGCGAACCGAGCGTGCTATGGCTGGCGAAGCGTCAGAAATAAATACAGCAAACATTATTTTAAACAATTGTTTTTAAAATAAGTAGGTTAGTTTTCTTTTGAATTACACACTATTATTAATTTTACTTACGATAATTTTAAAAGAATCGTTTTGATATTATTTACTCAAGTCTAGTCAAGTCAAAAGATACACTATCGCGTCAACAGTGTGAGAAGAAGCGGCAAAAAAATCACGGGTAGACTATTTTTCTCGCAATAGTTACAATTTTACCTTATATAATATATACATAAGTAAAAAAGGTATTAATTTAGTAATATCACAGAGAATCTTGTTATAAATATGTAGTATACATCTAAAAAAAGCAAGCCCCTAGAAGTGACTTCATTTTAGTGGCAGGCCCCTTATTTATTGACAAACCATTTTAAGTATAATATTAAAAAGAAATTTTATTGCTCATAGCTAAAATCATATTCTCAACATAAAAAATACTCAAATACTTCAGAGGCCACAAGATTTCACGGTCATTTCCATTAGACGATTCTTAAGATATCCATGGATAGAAGGGAGGAAAGAGGTTTAGGAATTTAATAATTGATGTTTTGACAATTTCTTTTTATATAAATTTAAAGTGACAAACGAACTTACAGTTTACCTGATGGTAAGTGGCTACTGCATACTCATGGACACCTGTAACCAACTAGATTGTGCTTCGGAGAGTGTGCCCATGAGCTTCATAAGCTCATACCGCCATCTCTATTCTCCTATCGAAATACCAGACGTACTTCAGGTTACCATCCACACTTGGTTGATATTCAGAATATTTGCACTAAGCGCTATAAGTCATCTTTCATAATGCGCACAGTCAAGGAGTGGAATGCCCTGCCGGCGTCTGTTTTCCGAGTGCATATAACCTGAACCTCTTCAAAGTTCGTGTTAACAGGCTTCTCCTGGGCAAACTCGCTCCATCGTAGACCTCATCTTTGCCCTCGGGCCAGATGGAGGTCAAGAGTGAGCCTAGTTTAATAATAATAATAAAAAAAACTTAAAATAAAGAAGGCTGCAGATGCATTGTCACCTCTGAGGACAAAGGTGGAATTCCTCACAGCCTGTAAATATAGTGGTTGCATTTCACTGAACACAGCAGTGCACACCTTGCTATTTTGCACCAGAATTAGGTAAGAAGGTACCTTAAGGAAAATAAGTCCTACCCCGTCGTAAATTTTACCTATAAAGAATCTTAAAGCAGTTTAAAATTAAAAAATATTGTTTCTTTTCAGTGGTAACATTGTCATCGAGACTAAGTTCTTCGATGGAGATCTGCTCATCACAACCTCGAAAGTGAGACTGTTCTATGTTTAAATTAATGTTTAGCTTAGTGAAACAAAATTCAAGCATTTAATGGATATAATCCATGATCTTGATGCATTTCTGTACCACCGATTTTCCTTATCTCCTGGATTTCTTTTATCCAAAATGATTAATGCAATAGGGTAATACATGTCTGTCCGTACTGCGTAATATCACTAACTATTACCACTTTCCACGTGTCTTCACTCTTTAGAATGCACCAAAAATGCAAGTTAGGTTAGGTATAAGTTTATTGATAAGAAACTCTTTATAATGTATTAATTATTAATCATTGATTCTGTCCTGTTCTGTTTATAATTTTAAATTGTTGAAGTGAACGATTATAAGTGTTAGAAGGTGCGCTTTCTAAAAGTCGTAATAAAATTGGGACCACAAACACAAACTAAATCACGCTTAGATTAATTATTTCATCGTCATCATCATCATTACAGCCCATTTCAAGTCCACTACTGAACGTAGTCCTCCCAAGGAATGACACAAAGCACGGTCCTGAGCCACCTGCATCCATCGACTTCATCCCTTACCAGGTTGTCTCTCCATCTAGTGGAGGGCTTACTTTGCACCGGTACGAAACTGCTTTACTGAGTTTATCTCTCCTATCTCTTGTACGACCAAAGATCGATTTCTGGCCGAAGCCGAAACCAAAGCCGATTAATCAGTTATCGCCACAACCTTCAGGCGAAGCCGGAGAACCTAAGAAATTCAGTTCAAGATTGGCTAAAATTAACTGTATACCTAATATAAGTGAGTTGATCTGGAAATGATAAAAATTGCATCACCATTTTATCGCTCATTCTTAACAGTTCGTTCAATTTCGGCGCTTCTTAGAAACTTCTCGAACGGTTTACCTCCTACTCTTCGGCGAAACCTTTCGATAATTTTTTTGGCCGAAGGTGGCCGATGCCGTAGCTTCAGTCGGATACTGCCAATATAGTATAAGTACTTTCATTATTTATATTAAGAGAAGTAATTAAATGTTAAGCCGTAATAAAATTTGGTTAGCTACAAAAAACAGCATTTAAATCATTTGGTTAGCATTCAAAGATTCTGTTTGCAATAAAAAAAAAAACATTCGGCAATTCTTGTTTCGCAAATAATCTTGATAATGTTCAGTAACTTAATCATAAATAGGCAGCTTACAATAATATGAGTTTGCCTAATAAACAGTCGATCCGCAAAATACTTAATTGATCAGCAAGATTCACAATTGGTTAGCAAAGAAAATAGTGCGGTTACACCTAGTTCTAGCCGGCTAGAACTAGGTGCGGCCAGCAGTAGTTGGTTAAATTTAGGTGTACTGTTAAATTTGTAAAAACACGGATATACGTATCAAGTAATATCAGCGACAGTAGGTTAAGGTGCGGCTGGGGTAACCTTTGGGCCACCCCAAAGCCGCGTACATTTTTTTATTAATAATAATAATCTTTTTTATTTTTTAGTTGCTTACCCTCTAATTACTTATCAAAATTTTATAAATATGAGTCACTCATTGGAGCTTATATAATTAATATGCTGTACTAAAAAATTTACAGCCGTTCAGAATGTCAAAAATTGCCGATTGATTGAATAATGTTTGCTAGCCATGGTTTGCTGACCAATTATCTATTTCTGCTGCTAGATTACATTTCTCTGCTGTCAAAAACATGAATACTATGCTAACCCTTTAAATAATACCCTTATATTAATAAAAAAATGATTAATACAATATGTACATCCGGTTTGTCTGTATCATCCCTCAACAAGCCATTGCTGGACATGGGCCACTCTATATCTGTGAGGATTTGCTATAATTGCCATAATATGTCAGTGCTTCCTGTCACCGGTTTTTGTATTTTACGTCAGGCGTAAACGAGATGTCTAAACCGCCATCTGTCGGAAGCCCGATGAGATCTTTCTGGCATTTCCCATAGTTACCTCTTACGACACCCAAGGGAAGAATTTACGTGATTGATCTTCTTACGCCGCCATTATATCAAACTTTTGTATATTTTTCTATAAATTGTAAAATATAAAAAGGCAGGAATTGGCAGCGGGCGACTAATGACTTATATATAGTAAAACTCGCTTAATACGATCACCTTTAATACGATTTCTCGCATAATACGCCATTTTATATCAGTCCCTGCAACTTGAGGCATGTTTTCATTCATTTTTAACACGCTTAACACGATTCGTCATCCCGTCTAATACGCCATCTGTGCAACACACGAGACGAGCCAAGAGTTGCCGAGCGCGCTCACTTACCGCCTTGCTGATCCCTCCCCCGCGTGTATGCGTACCCCGCGCACTTAAGTTATCTAAGTTCACTCTAAAGATGTTGAGCTAAAGAACATTAAGCTTTTTTTCTTACCTCCGAATGCCACAAGCAAGTTGCAACCGATCGACCAGGGCATTATAAAAGTCCTTAAACAAGGGTACAGAACACGATTGATACATCGATATCTTAAAGAAATGGAAGACCCTGATTGTGCATGATGCGATCCCAAACATTGCAGCGGCATGGCAAGTAATTAAGCCTGAAACCATATAAAATTGTTTCAAGAAAGCAGGTTTCCGAAATAACGAAACTGACGTCGTGTTGGAAGAAGAACGCGCGTTTGTGGATAGTTAGGATAGGATAGGATAGGATGTTTTCCTGGATAATCTTCCATTGATGAAAATGTTGCACCCTACGAAACCCGTTCAATCGAAGATCTTATTGAAGATGTGAATAACACCCAAAAAGAGTCAATTCCGATTTTGTCAAACGCAGAGGCATTATCAGTAAACGATTTAAGGCGCTATGTATCATCATTCAGGGAAAGTGAAGACGCACTGCAAAAGTTAAGTTATATTGAAAGCCTTGTCATTACTAATGTATCAAAATCTCTTTGTCAAACCAAAATAAGTGATTACTTTAAGTAATATCATTATAAATAATAATTAACTATGATGTAACGTATTTATATACATATGTATAATATTATACCTTTCTAACATATTTATAAATATACCTATAATTCAATACCTACACAAAATTTGTAAATGATAGGTATGTTTTATTTTCCTATCCCGTATAATACGCTTTCCCGCTTAAGTCGCGATTTTGGCTGGGTCCCTTCAAAATCGTCTTAAGCGAGTTTTACTAGTAGATTGTTATGCCCCTATAAATATAAACTCTGCCACTGAACTGTGTGGGGCCAATTTTAAATGTCAATTATTATTCTATGCTTATAATCGTTCACCGATGCACATTTTTTATCAAATAATATGCAAGGCATTTGACTGTGATTTAGTAAAATAATGAAAAAATTGAAGGTGGCGAATTGGAATGCATTTTATGATATTTAATGGGAACAGTCAATATTTTGATTTGATTTAATTTGTCTGTTGGATTTAAAAAAATGGCAACATTGCTTAAAGCAGTTTAAAGAATGCATGAATGAAGTACTTATTAGATTTTACCTTTTGCACCACTTGTATCAACTGCCTTGTTCTTGTGTTGAAAATAATGTTTGTATGATTTAAAATAATTAGAGCATTTAAAAATTAAATGTATGACCTTTTATTTATTACATATTTGAATAAAAGCTAAACACAGATAATAAATACATGGTTCACAGAAGGAAAAATAAATAATATAAGAAAACATCGTGATACTAGATTTCGAGTGCGCAGACATTGAAACATTTTGTGAAGAGGCATTTGATTTTATAGGAACGTTGTGATAATTAGTATAAACTGGTTCAAAAGCTGTTTAGTAACCAGTATAGTGATGTGATTAAGGACCGATTTTTCAATCCTTGGATAAAATTTATTCATAAACCAACTAACCAATTAAAATTTTCTGGATTAAATTAGTTTTTATTTATTTGATGGATAACACAATTGAAAAATCAGCCCTAAACTTCTTAACCTTAAGTGAAGTTTTATAACGATTACACTGAATTTCTAGTCAGAGGTATTTTTACAATTGTGTAATTGACACCATCATTAATTAATTACCACGTAATTGTTTTTTATTACTATCCATAGTCTTAAAACGTCTTCGATTTAGGTCGAGCGGGTCAAAAATCAAAATTGATGTTTTATTTATGCTGACTCACATAACACATGTTCAATCACATAGACTTGAGGGTAATGCGATACGCCGCTTCTCTATGGATTACAATCCTAAAAAGCTCCTCCATACACTTCTGATTAGCTGCAACTGTCTTTCATACATGTTTTATAAATAAAGTAACGTTTTAATAGCTTAAAAATGTATTTCCTAATGTATTTCCTAAGCTATTGTAGTGTACGGCGAAATGCTGTAGCCATCGTAAGCTTAATATTTTTTATTAATTTCATTGAATATTTTAATTAATTTTAATTTCAATTAATATAACAACTTCATTAAGATACAATTAGAGCACTGAACAGCAATGCATTTTATGCACAAGTTTAAAGTAGTGGAATGAGATAAGGAAAACATCACGATTATTAAAGGGCAAGCACCTTATACAAGATTCCATCTAGACCCTGGTTTTTCGAATTTTATAAAGCAAACTAACATGCGAATTAAATTGTTTGTGGAGGGGGTAGAATAATATAAATAAAAGCCGGCCAAGTGCGAGTCGGACTCGCGCATAAAGGGTTCCGTACCATCGTAAAACACGTTTCTTATTATTTTTATTATTTGTTGTTATAGCGGCAACAGAAATACACATTCTGTCAAAATTTCAACTGTCTACCTATTACGGATCATGAGATACAGCCTGCTGACAGACAGACTGACGGACAACAGAGGCTTAGTAATAGGGTCCCGTTGGTTACCCTTTGGGTACGGAACCTAAAAATTTCAACGTTCTGCCTAATATAAACAGATAATAGTTGACTTTCATACAATAACTGCTTCTTTCTTAATAAGTTTCGTCATGCTGTAGACAAGTATTTCCATAAACAATACATTTATTGTCGTAACTTGGAAATCAGCGATGGCTATGGCAAAAATGCGTAGACTGTAATTGATTGTAATAAAATTTCGCATCGAAAATCGCTTATGTAGTCACTTCTTACACTTATAGATCCTAAGTTATCTATTAATTGGACATGTTCAATTTTAAAGCAGTGTTTCTAAGAAACTTTAGCTTAGGTAACTTTATTTTAGGTAAACTAAGCGAAGGTGGGTTACTAGAGCTTAATAAAAAGGTGTAAAATTTATTATTGTCCTTGAATTATTTTAGCACTACCATTGTCTATGGATTTGTAGCTTTCTACTCAGTGTCATCAAAGGACGTCCGTTTGATAACTTTAGCGAATATTAATATAAAAATGTGAATATCAAAGTAGTTTAATATTTTGTTATGTGCTAACATGATTTTTTAACTTGTTTAAATGAAAAGGGTTGTGTAAAATTTCCATTACTAAGGAAACACAAACGTGTGTATAATGCACGTGTATGTTATATGTGAGTATTACTAGTTTAAAATAAATAATATATACAATGATTTTCTTTTATTCACTAATTGGATACTTAATTACATTTTAGTGCATGTAACTTTCACTCAACTGCCTGAGGAGAGATATGTTTTTCGAGATTATACTAAAATATATTTGTATGTACGTAACCATGGTAAGTCAGGGGCTAAGCGCTCGCCGTAACTTTCATAATACGCGACTCACTCGGGTTCGATCCCCGCCGCAACCAAAGTGCTAATTTACTAGTTGCTAGGTGGTGAAGGAAAACGTGAGGAAATCTGCACGTTTGAGGAATAAAAAATATTTCAGAGATATGTGAAGTCTGTTAACGCGCGTGAGTCTCGCGTCGGATTAATTGTTCCATAACCCTCAGAAATGAGAGGCCTGTGCCTATTAATAGGACGTAAATAGGCTATAACTTTACTTTTACTTTTGTTTTATTTTTATAGAAGGGGCAAACGAGTATGCGGCTCACCTGATGTTAAGTGACTATCGCCGTCCATGAATAACTGCAACACTACAGAAATTGTAGTGTTGCAGTTATTCGCTGCCAGCCTTTTTAAGCTTTTCTTGAAAGTCCCTAAATCGTATTGGTCGGGAAAAGGTACTGGTGGTAGATTTTTCAACAACGAAGTCGTGCGAGGAAGAAAATTCCCGGTAAATTGCGCAGCGGTGGACCGCCAAATATCCAGATAGTACGGATGGTATCGCGAATTATGTCGCGATGTGCGAAGGTGGAATGTGGAGGCTGGAATTAATCCGAACAATTCCTCTGAGCCATATCGTGGTAAATGCGACAGAACATACAAAAGGCAATGCAACATCTTTTCTCAGCGCCAGTAAATTGGGCTATCAGGAAGAACTCAGTTGTTTACGATTCGCGCCGCTTTTCGCTGGATACGATCAAGTGGAAGGAGCTGTTACTGGGGAGCCCCGGTCCAGAGATGAAAACAGTATTCCATGTGAGGCCGCACTTGCGTCGTGTAAAGTTGCAGGCGGTGTGCCGGCATGAAATACTTTCCCGCTCTACTGAGCACACCATACTTTTTGGAGGTCAATTTAACCTTCTTTTCCAAGAGACCACGCGATGTATGTGTTTGTCTGTTTTTGTGACACGCTGAAGATTAAACTGCCACTTCAAATATAGAAAAATTTTTTTACACTCAGGTTTATTCGCTCACTTAGGTTTACACTTCGCTTTATTCGCTCACTTAGGTTTATTCGCTTAACACTTCTTCGAGCTTATTTAGTATTATTAAAATCTGTTAGAAGAATGTCATATGTTCCGTGCGAGCGAAAATGCGAGTAAATTTTATTACCTTTAGTCCGAGCTTCATCGCAATTATGTTTTGAAAAATTGATTTAAACCAAAATTACTATGAACACATTCCATCTCTTAGTCTTCAGAGGTATCGCATCTGTAGACTTCCTTGTTTTAAGTTGGCAGCAGGTTCGTTTCTCCTTTAAGTTTTATTAAAAAATGCACTGCTAGAAACGAGAATACGTCCAAAGAGCTTCGCTTTATAAGGACCTGTGTGTATAAACAAAACTAGTATAGATGCAACTGATTGTACCTAAAAAATTGTTAAAAGTTACAGCCTATATATGTCCCACTGCTGGGCACAGGCCTCATTTCTGAGAGGGTTTTAGGGCAAGGAAATATCCGCCGCGCTGCCCCAATGCGTGTTGGCGGACTTCACATGTCTTCTTAATATATTTTTTTTCTTATTTCTCAGACATGCAGGTTTCCTCACGATGTTTTCCTTCACCGCCGAGCACGTGGTAAATCAGCACTTAAAATTGCAATTCACAATTTCATTAGTGCCGACGGGGATCGAACCCGGGTTGCTCGCGTAATGTGAAATTTACAGCGAGCGCTTAGCCCCTGAGCTACCACGGCTTTCAAAAATTAAAAAAAATTGTAAGTCTTCTAAACTATCAATTATAAAAGGATAGTTGTCCTTAAAATATTAGATAGTAAATTCAAAAAAATCAAAAGTGCACTTCTCATGAACGTTTTTTTAAATTTTGATGAACAAATAAATTGAATTCTTGACTTTTAAAATATATTATTTATGTGTATTAAATTTAGCGCTATTATTTTAACAGGTAGTGAATTACGTTAACTGCAGCCGAAGGACCCAAAAAAAACCGATACTAATTTAAAATACTTTATTATAATATAAAATTACAATATAATTACTACAACTAAAATAAAGTGAATCAGATCGATGCTAGATCTAGAATGAATTTTAATTATTACATTAAAAATGAAGTAAAGGTATATAGCAGAGTTCCGATTGCATCCGTTGACGTCAATGCTCACGTTCTGCTGAGTTGCGCCTCGTGCCGCTGCAATGTATCAGTCGCTGCTGTGTAGGCTCTTTACCTATGAGGCTATGTTATAACCTCCACCCTCAGATCAGCAACTATTTTAGAATTTTGAGAGAAAAGTTGCTAATGCCTTTCGACTTTGGGATAAGGATTTAGGAGATTCTTCGGGCTTTTCATAGCTATGTTGGGTGTTATTCTGGATCTGTTCTTGCTTCAGTCTTGTAGTAGTAACGAACTGAGATGATAGCGAATACTACTACGCTTGATAACACGGCGTAAAAGGGAATAGTAGTGTGATATAAAGTTAGGAGATCCATCTCTCTCAGATGAAGTGGTGGTTGCATCATGAGTTGGTCCTGGGCTGCGTGGAGTCCTTTCAGGTTGATTGTATTAAGGCTGATTCGTGGTACCGCTGGGGTGCCTTTTCCGTTTATATCCATTGGTATTTTCATTAGTTTCAGGGGATGGCCTTCTACTTGATCGTTAATATTGGTGATGGTAAATTCTTGTGTTCGCAGGAAGCAATTAATTGGTATTGTGGCTAAGTAACTACCCTGTAATGTAGTAATGTCTTCACGCCCGCATACTGTATGGACCTTAGTTGGTTGAGGAAGGAGATGTGTAGTGCTTGTCGTCAAGACGCTCCATGGCTTCTTTTGATAGTGCAATGTCGGTTATCTTACAGGATTTCGCTAGACTGATTGATAATGAGGTTCTGGATACAGTCGGATTGTGTTCGAATTTGGGTGTTCGTTTCTTTTGCATAGGTACCGATTACTCAACTTCGGACATTCTGTCTCCATGTACACGAATTTTCTCTATTAGTTGCTATTAAAGGATAGGGTGGAATAATAGATTGGTGGTTTTGTTAGGTACAATGGATAAGCGGAAGAGGTCGAAGGTGTCTTTGGAAATAACAGGAATTTTAGAACAATTACTATTTGATTTTCTGTGAAATAATAACCTGACTTAATGATATCGTAATATTCTCTAGTCTCAAAATTTAATACATGTTCCTTATCATAAATTTGCCTTAATCTTACTAACATAGACTTAATTACCTTAACACTTAACTTAGAATGGTGGGTGCTCGATGCACGACTAAATGCTAATATATTTTCTATTCTATTAAGCTCATTGAGCATATCATCGATATTTTCTGTTAAAATTGTTAGAGTTGGGCAAACTTAGCATACTTGATGAGGCTACTATCTCTATAAGCGGCTCTATCTAATAATTGGATAAGTGTTGAGTTAATTTTGTTTTCATTTTCAATTATCTGGGATATTACACTATTATGTTCATCCATCCTTACTAATGCTAATGTGACTATTGAATTCTGATTCGATCCTATCTTGGTTATCCTTCAAAACTTTTATGGCATTATTATATTTCGCGGCATCTAAATAATCTAGATTACCGGTTACGCTTTTGATCACTGAGCCTAATCCGTCTACTAGACCTCTCTTAGTGCGACTAGGCTCTAAGCTATTTAGTTGTATTAATACTTTATCTAATTTGCAAAGATAGTCCATTTGCAATTCGTACAGTAAGTTGGTGTCGTTATCAAGTCTGTTCTTGTAGTTCTGTAGCTGTACCTGCAATAGGGTTAGTTTGTCTCTGATGTCAAGTTTTACATATTGAAGAAATGTATGATAGTGAGTTATGAGAGTCGTTTGTCCAAGTCTAAATAGTAGTAGGCCTGGTCCGTCTTCAAGATATTCAAGTTTTATCTCCTGGGCTTCGATCGTCAGCACGATTAGTACAGTCAGTAATTTTAGAGTCCTGTAACAATTCGGCAGTTTGAGGTACACGTTTAAGTCTAGACTTCCTATCGGACCGCGTTTCCTAGATGTGTAAATGTGTATTGGTGTCAGCTAGAACATGGTCATGGGTGTAACGTGGGGCCAATTTTTGTCAGTTAGCTAGGGGTTGGAAATGAAAACTTGTTGGTTTGGTTGGTATTCAACCTCTGGTTCCCGCGATTTATTCCAATTATTTATTAATGCTGAACGTTCGGATAAAGAATGTTCGTTAATTATTTCATACACTGTTTTCATTTGCTCTCGGTGTGTTAGTATGTATTGCTGCAGTAAATGTTTTGTCAAGTCGATGTCGATTGGGTCTTTGGGTTGAAATGTCCATTAACAATATCGTAAGGCCTACATTTAGTGAAACCTGTGATATATAGCATTAGGTTTACTATATGCTCATCTTTCCTTTGTAGTTTTAGGATTCGCAGATGTTCCAGTATAGTCGAGTGGAACCGCTCTATGTTACCGTTGTCATTAGGACAGTGGGCTAACGTTTTATGATGGTTAATTTTGTGTAATTGTACGAACTCAGTGAATAGCTGGTTCGTAAATTCGGTCCCATTGTCGGTGACAATAGTAAGAGGAAGACCATGATGCGTACAGAAGGTAAGTAGGCTTTGCAAAATGCTCAATGCTGTTCCGTCTCTTAAATGATACGCTTGAGCATATTTGGAGAATACGTCTATAAATGTGAGATACTTTTCATTATGTACTGTGAACATGTCCATATGGATAATCTCGAAAGGTTTGGTAGCGGGGGGAACGATATTGAGTTGAGGTTTTATAGGTTTCCTATCGTACTTAGCCTGACCACATATGGTGCATTCATTAATATATTTCGTAATGTGTTCTCTCATTTTAGGCCAATAGTATCGTTTGGAAAGGGCCAGGAAACTCTCGTTGATACCGCGATGGTTGGTTTTACCTTCGTGGTAGTTCTTTATTATTTCTTGTTGTTGCAAATATTCTTTTACATTTTCGACTTCCACTTTAGTTAAGACAAGATTCATAGATGAGCTTCTAAATTTATCTTGTAAGATTGGAATGACGTCATACATGCAAAGAGGGGGGTTAATTAGTAATCCGGTTTTGACTTTTGGGTTCACGTATTCTTTTATGGCATTGACAAGGTCTACTTCCATTTCCGGTTGTCTTACCTGTACAGCTGTTCGAGTGTGTATCAAAGGTTTGGTCACTATTGGTCGTCTTTTATGTCGCCTACAATTGTTAATATTAACTGTCTGTGGAATTTATTAAGAGGTTCGTCGGTGATGGGAATTTCTAGGATCGGATTTTCTTGGCTTGTGGGCCGTTACAGTTGTCGAGCCAGTGCTAGGGCTGTTTCTACTGATGGGTTAGCTAACATAGAACATGATTCTTCGTTATGTATTTCCACCCGTGAAAGCGCATCGGCATTGGTGTTATTTTTTCCTTTTTTGTATATGACAGAAAAATCGTATTCGCTTAATTTTAATTTCCACCTAGTAAGTCGCGAGTTCGGTTCCTTAAGATTCATTACCCACTGAAGGGGTTTATGATCAGTTAAGATTTTAAAAGTACGGCCAAACAGATAAGGTCTAAAGTACTTGGTTGCCCACACAATGGCAAGGAGTTCTTTTCTATAGTGCTGTAGTTCACTTGCTCTCATTTAGAGTTCTAGAAGCGTAACATACAGGTTTGTCTGATCCTATGGGTCCCTGAGATAGGATGGTCCTATCGCTACATTGATGCGTCAGTGGTTAGGATGAATTCTTTGTTGAAGTCAGGATATTGGAGGATTGGGTCGTTGGTCAAGAGAGTCTTACACTTTTCGAAGCAGTTAATATAGTCTGTGTCAAGAGTTATTTTTCGTCCCTTTTAGACATTGTGTCAGAGGTTTAGTAATTCGAACAAAGTCTGGGATGAACTTGCGATAATAACCTATAAGGCCTAAAACTGTTTAATTTCTTTTTGGTTTTGGGTAATGGATACTTCTCTATGGCTGATATTTTGCTAGAATTTGGCTTAATGCCATCTTTGCTAATTATATGTCCTAAATAAGCGGTTTCAATTTAAGAAACTCGGATTTATCCATTTGTATTTTAAAATTGGATTCCCGTAGTTTCTGAAATACTTTCTCGAGATTTACCATGTGCTCTTGCAAAGAAGTGCTGAACACAATAATATCATCTAAGTACACTAGACAAACTGTATTTTGGAGGTCGCGGAGCACGTTATCCATGACACGCTGAAACGTAGATGGTGAGTTTTAAGCCCATGGGCATCCGTAAGAACTGAAATGCCCATGTTCAACGTTGAATGCTGTTTTCGGGATGTCACTAGGGTTCATTTCGACCTGGTAAAATCCACTGGCTAAATCCAAGGTTGTGAAGTATTGGCAATTTCCTAACTTATCTAGTACATCCGATATATTCGGGATTGGGTATTTATCATTAATAGTTTTTTCATTTAGCTTCCTAAAGTCGACTACGAGTCGCCATTTAGTCTTGCCAGAAGCATCAACTTTTTTAGGAACTATCCAGATGGGCGAGCTCCATGCAGATTCGGATGGACGAATTATACCTTGCTCTAACATTTTACTGATTTGTTGTTTAACTTCGTCTCTATGAACGTAAGGGTACCGATAGCTTTTAGTATGTATCGGTATCTCATCGGTGGTCCGGATGCTATGCTTTATTTTATTAGTAAATGTTAGTTGTTCGCCTTCTATATAAAAAACGTCAGCGTATTTGGCACATAATCTTTCTAAATTAGCGTTCTTCGGCATTTAGATGGTCAGTGTAAACGTGATAATACTTGTAACGTGGGAGTGGTTGACCGTTGTGAGAGGACTCGACATTATACGTCTCGGCACATATTGGGCGATCTAGGGAGAAAATTATATCGTGCGGAGTCGGGTTAAATACCTCTATAATACCGCGATTATTCGACACTAATTAGGGCATTCGCTTATGACGCAATTAGAGATATACTGTTCGCTAACTAAGGCTTCTCCGTCATGGACATTAATAGGTAGTTTTATCAATTTTGAAGATTGGGATGGTATCACGTCCTCGTAATAATTAACATTCCTAGAGTTATACATTAAGATAGGGTTGTTAGCTAATCGTGTTACAAGTAATCTATCCTTTAAATCTATTCTAGCTTCCCATTTCTCTAATAGGTCGAGACCAATAAGGCCATCGAAGTAATCGTGAAATTTATAAATATATAATTTAATACTATCAGGCTCTTGGAATTCGGAAAAGCATGGAATAGTTATCGAATAATTACTCTAGTTGTAGCATGCACATTGGTTACATCGAACGGATCATAATTTAAAGGTATATGTGAAAAATATTTTTGTGGCTTCTGGATTTATGAAGGACTGACTCGCCCCGGTATCGATTAGAAATTTTAACGGAGGGTTAAAATACATATATATGGAAGCTGTCTCTGCGTATGTAAGTTTACTTCTATTTTGGCTTTTTTGAAGAACGAGTCTTTTGAAAATCCTGAGTCGAACTGCTTGTAGAAGGTTGGCAGTCTACGTTATCTTGTTCGTTTATCTCAGTTGCGTCATGGTATTGGTATAGTCGTCATTATCATTATAGTCGTAATAGTCGTATTGGTGTTCAGGATAATAGTAACTATTGTAATCTGTAAATTCGTTAAAATTCATTTCCCTACTTTTGAAGTAATTTGAAGGCGGCGGGTTACCGTATTTGCGCCAATCGTGACCGGTCAGTCCTGTCGGAGGCATTGGTTTAGGTACGTAATGGCTAACGCCACTCATAGGCTTCGGACCTGAGTCATGGGGTGGATTCCTATTTGGTAATCTAAACGTATTATTATGGGGTGTATAATTAGGTGGCAAAGCGCGGAACATTTGTTGAGTTCGCGTAGGCATATTATACTGTGGTGGCATGTTAGGCCTGAAAGCTTGTTGTTGTGGTACATGTAAAGGTCGCTGTAAATTAGGCATTAGCATTGGTGCAGGAAAACTGAATAGTTTTTGCAAAGGTAAGGTCATATGGCTAGGTTGGAGAGGCTTAGATGCTTGAGGTTTCTCTCAGCGAAAGATTCACCGCGTTGTTGCGTACATAACGTTCAGTTCTTCCTGTACAAACTCCAAGGCTTTTCAACGGTATCAGGACGCATGCAACGTATTCGTGAGCCTAGTGGCTTTTAAACCGCACGAAAGCTTGCTTCGTTAGATTTTATATAATATACGTTTGGCTTCTATTTAGTATGCAAGGTTTCATGAAGCGTAACATACGCCATGATAGTGCTGAACAGTGTCTGACATCGTGCATAAAATTCTTGGGAGAGCTGTTTCTGAGTAGCTAACGAGAGGTCATTAGAGCGCCGTTTCGTCTCTTTGATCCGAAAAGTTATTGATTAATGCTGTACGAATGCCATGCCAGCTTTGGAATACCATTTGAATTTAAAGTGGTCGCGGCGGGTCCACTTATTTAATTTAATATCCCGTTAAGTAGGCATAAGTTCGATAGTTCAATGCCAGGATCATTACTTAGGTATGCAGCACATATTTGGTCACATAATTTTATAAATCTAGTTAGTACATTAGGGTTGCCGTCGAACTCTGGCACTGGGCGTAAAACTTTAAAAATAGTGTCAGGGTCGTGGGCCATTTTGATTCCTCGGTAATTATATCTAACTCTAAATAACAACTTAAATCTCTATTATAATCTAAACTCTGTCTACGTGGCTGCCTACGCGATGTAGGGTCACAGTGGGATGATTTCCTTGGATGGAAAATTTTGACAGGAAAGATTTACACTAGGAAAAGGAAGCAACACTAGATAAAATTCTGGTGTACTTACATAAATTTCATCTCGGTTTTCGGGATCGATGTCTGGATGTATCCTCTTAGCCTAACTAACTTTTGAGTATCCTACCGACTGCGCCAATTACGTTAACTGCAGCCGAAGGACCCAATAAAACCGATACTAATTTAAAATACTTTATTATAATATAAAAATTACAATATAATTACTACAACTAAAATAAAGTGAATCAGATCGATGCTAGATCTAGAATGAATTTTAATTATTACATTAAAAATGAAGTAAGGGTATATTGCAGAGCTCCGATTGCATCCGTTGACGTCAATGCTCACGTTCTGCTGAGTTGCGCCTCGTGCCGCTGCAATGTATCGGGGTCGCTGCTGTGTAGGCTCTTTACCTATGAGGCTATGTTGTAACTAGTGTTTACCTACAGGGAAAAAATGTTTACCAAAATAAATCGATTACACAAGTATAAAATCGATATAGGCTGTATGGTACATTTGTCCTTTGTCTATCAAATGCTAAAAAAATATATGACAGCGCCTTTAAATTTTTTATAGCAATAAAAGTTGAAAATCATTTTATTAACAAACTCTGCATAATAGGCTATTGATATGAAATAGGTAACCAGTTGATGTAAATCAACATCCGGACGTCCACGCAAAATTTTTTTCATGCCGTTTTTTTCTTCAAAGTAGCAATATAAAATGGTTTTTTAGAAAATATAAGATGGAGGTCATCCACGACCAGGGCGGCGCCACTAGAAAGTGAGGTATAATATTTGACAGATTTCATAGCGGGGAAGTTAATTTGTTCGGAAAATGTAAAGGTTACGTGGTAGAGCCATGCTGCAGCTATATTAATAGCATAGTTGTAACACGAATGGGTCGGCTCGACCGGGAAGGACCACGCTCTCACAGAATACCAACGTAAAATAGCAGCTTAATGCTGCTGTGTTTCGTATGGTGAGTGTAGAGAACCGGAGACCCTTTTACTGGAAAAGAGGCATTCTATCTTAGTCCTCACGGCTGACAACGCATCTGCATTTAAATTCGCTAACGAAGATAGATGTAGATGTCTATGGGCAACAGCAACCACTTACCATCAGGTGGACTGTGTGCTCGTTTGTCACCCTTATTATATAAAAAAGGTTATTGTTTCTTTCTCTACTATTAGCTTTTTAATTATTTACAATAATACAAATTATTATCAAAAAGCCAATACAGTTAGCTAAATGCTAGTAGAATAAGAGTCGTACTATTTAAAATTTTAACAGAATACAAATATAGTATACTGAATTTGACTCATTGAAATTTCAAAATGCAGCTTAGCGCTTCGTCCCGTGGCGGCGGCATATGAACATTCATGTTCTCTTTGAGAATTCATCACACCATTTGGTCTCGTGGGTGTCGTAAGAGGAGACTATAGAAAATGCCAGAAAGTTCTTAGCTTCAGACAGTTGGCGTCAAAATTGCGAATTGTCCGGTATTGTGTTCGCCGATACGCCTGCCAAGTATGTCGGATTGGTCATATGCCTACAACGGGAGAGACTCATGTCTGGAGAGTCATGTCTGGCTTTTATAGGCTGATGAAGAAGCTTAACTGATTTACAACATTTCGGATGCAGGAAAATATCGTGTGGTACTTGTCGTACATAATATCTGACAAGTAAAAATAAATGAAGGATAAGTGAAAATGGCGCGTACTAGCGACGTAAGAGAATCATTACCCCATATCATCACGTAGGTGTCGTAAGAGGCGACATAGGAAAATGAAACAGGATATGGACTGCAGGATCTACCTCATAACAACTAAAAAATAATAAGAACTTCGTTTGCCAACCCGCCTGCCAAGCGTGACAAAGGCCTATGTTCAGCAGTGGACTTTTGATAAGCTATTATAAATGAATTAATGAAGTAAAGATAATAAATCAGCGTTGCAAAACTGTTATTGCAAAAATTACATAAGTTGTACCTAATTTGCCCATTTTAGAACAAAAAAAAACGTGATTATTTGATTAATTTCATCAATGCAACACATTATATTGACTATAAATACATTGCCTACCAGACAGTATGACTCCAAGGCAACTTGGCAATGTACCAGATGAATCTAGACACACCCAGGATTACTTACGACAAAAAGACGAATGGTCTACTCGTAATTCTAAATTTGTGACGGGCTAGTAGCCAAAAGCGTAATAAGAAGGAAGTCAAGACAAAGGAGGAGGCTTTGGCGGTTAGCTTGGGCACCTTTGGGTTTTGCATAAAGCGCTCCTTTCGAAGCTATCTGTGTATGGATTTCTCAAGAAAGTATGCCATCGGTTCACCAATTTTCTTGCACACCGCAGTATCAAAGTCGTAGTCAACGATGCCTCGTCCGACTTTAAGCCTGTGGATACTAGTGTTCCACAAGGCTGCGTGCTATCGCCTGCCCTGTTCCTTCTGCTTATCAATGATATGTTGTTTAGCTAATAACATTTATTCTTATGCAGACGACAACACTGGCGATGGTTTATACACCGGCCGTGCACTCACATTTCTCAGGTACACGTCGTCGTCGAGAGCCAGAACAAACTTGTGTCTGAAGTCGAGTTATATCAAATAGGGTTATTCCGTTTATCCAGCATCCACCCTAAGAAATCCACCCTAGGGTGGATAGTCGGAAACGCGTATTCGTTTATCCATTCTAGACTGGGTGGATAATCGGAATTCGTATATAATTTTCTTCCGATTTTCTCCCTCGGCTGTGTAGTTATTTATAAAAACATGATAGAAACTGGCCTAAGATTACTTAGTAGACATTAGCATACTTATAAAAATACATAGAGATAACTATAGACTTAGAATATATACGCTAGTATATTCTAAGTCTATGGTATATACTTGTTCAAAGGTCAAAACTGAATTTATACTCGTACCAAAGAGAATATAATCACTCTCGTACTTTTAATTGTTCAACATATCATTCGATGTGACATAATTTACGTCGTAGTAATTGTGTTCTGTTATGATAATAATATGATGGCGTTTGTGAATTACTATGAAAAGACATGGCTCAAGGACGAAAAATATGTGGCTGTTTGTAATTCATTCGGAGTGTCTCACAGAGCTATAAATTTATTGGAATCTTGGCATAAAACAATATCAAATGAAATTAAAGACAAACATCCAAATTTAGTAAAGTTTTTAGATTGCTTGCAAAACACGCCAAAAAGGCAGAACAACAATCAAAAGTGAATTCCGACTATCCATCCCGTCTAGGGTGGATAAACGAACAGGCGTTTCGAGTATCCACCCTAGGGTGGATTTCTTAGGGTGGATAAACGGAATAACCCGTCAAATAAAGTCCACTTTAAACCTCAGAAGACACAGGTTTGTGCGTTTATCGCCAAAGAATACCCCTTTGTCGTATCACCTCAATTTCATGCCTATGCGAGCATCAGAATCCTCGGCGTCGACATGTCAAGTGACATACAATTTCGCAGTTACTTGAAAATGAAGGCCTATAAAAGGCTCCTTAATATTAGCAGATAAATCATTATTATATAAAGAACTTAAGGATATTGTGAGCCTCTGTTGAGCGAACTGTAGAAATGGCTTGTGTCGAGCTCGAGCACCTCATTGTTGTAAGTGTTTACAGACCCCATGTGCTACTTATGACTATTTTGAAAGAATTGTGGAAGAAGTTTTGCTCAAACTTAGTAAACAGAACAAGTCTGTTGTAATATGTGAGACTTTAACATCAATCTCCTTGAAACTTCTTCCATTAGTATTAAGTTTAGCTCATTGTTTAAATCGTATAATCTTGTTAATTTATTCTTAGAACCAACACGTATTGCTGGGCCTAGTGCGACCTGTATAGATAATATTTTACAGATATTAAGCCCTTGCATAAATCAATTATTCAAAATTTAAGTTCAGATCACTGTGGACAGTTGGTATCATTGCCTTACATACACAAAAACAGAAAATAAGAAAGTTGTGTTTGTTCCAATAAATGACCATCGCTTGGAGAGGTTTAGAAGTAATATAATAAAAGACTTCATCACTTTCATTTAAAAATAGTGCTAATTATTTGTATGGTATGTTATTTAAAATTATAACTTGTGAATTTAGTAGAATATTTACTTCTAAAACTTTCTTTCTTAAAAGTCGCAAATCACTTAACGAATGGGCGACAGTAGGAATTTATAAAAGTAGGCGAAAGTTATACGAGCTTTATAATGAAAGATCATATAATACTAGTGTTATATTTAGAGATTATGTAAAAACATATTCTAAAATATTTAAAAAAGTATGCTCCACAGCTAAGGCTTTACATTTAAGTAACAAAATTAAAACTGCATCTAACAAAATTAAAATGACCTGGAGAATAATAAATAGTGAAACGGGCAAGGTCAAACCGCGCAACTCGGATTTTCAATTGAATATTAACAATAGTTTAACTCGATTTGATCAAGAAGTTGCTATGGCTTTTGAGAAACATTTTACTGATGTTCCTTTTTTGACAACAAAATCATTAAATTCTTCTCCTACTGTCGCCGAATCATTGCTTAAACAAAATGTAAAGGCTTGTTCAAATACTTTTAAATTCCATAGAGTATTGCCAAAAGATATCGTTAAATATTTTAAAACTATTGATGTTAAGAAAACGGCAGACTTATGGGGGATTTCCGTTAAAGTTATTTTATCTATAATAGATATAATAGCACCTTATCTAGCCACTATATTTAATACAAGCGTCGAATCTGGTGTGTTTCCTGATTTAATGAAACATAGTAAAGTCATACCTTTATTTAAATCTGGTAGTACATTAGACCCCGCCAATTTTAGACCGATTTCTGTACTACCAACATTTAGTAAAATTTTTGAAAAATAATTTTAGATCAGATCTTAAGTTTCTTTAATATTAATAAATTGCTTCATAAAAATCAATTCGGTTTTACAAGGGTCGCTCGACAACTGACGCTGGAGTTGAGCTTATTAAACATATTTTTGTGCATGGGAGAATTCGGAGGATGCTTTGGGTATATTTTGTGATCTTTCCAAGGCCTTCGACTGTGTTCACTGTGAGATATTAATCAGGAAGCTACAGTACTATGGTGTCAAGAACACAGCGCTTAAACTTATTATTTCATATTTAAGTAATTGAATGCAGAAAGTTATTATCAATGGTAAAAGTTCTTCCGGGTCACCTGTACTAATGGGTGTCCTCAGGGCTCGATTCTCGGCCCATTCCTATTTCTAGTATATATTAATGACTTACCTTCCTTGTAGGATAATCATGATATAGTATTATTTGCTGATGATACTTCCTTGATTTTTAAACTTAAGCGTCAATCATTTAAATGTGAAGAAGTGAATAATGCTATATCAAAATTAGTGCATTGGTTTAACGTTAATAATCTACATTTAAACGGAAATGAAACTAAATGTATTAATTTTACAACAACGAATGTTAAAAATCTGGGTACCAATGTATTTTTAAATGGGGAAGAACTGAGCCTGTTGAATCCACTGTTTTTCTTGCCATCACTCTCGACGCAAAGCTTCAGTGGGGCCGCCATATATCCAAACTAGCAAGCAGACTAAGTTCTGTAGCCTATGCTGTAAAAGGTCTCACTAGTGTCGAGACAGCTAGACTAGTTTCTTTCAGTTATTTCCATAGCATAATGTCTTATGGGATTTTGCTATGGAGAGATGCGGCTGATTCAGAAACTATTTTTGTTTTACAGAAGAGGGCCATTAGAGCTATTTACAACCTAAAACTGAGAGAGTCTCTTAGAGATAAATTTAAAGAAATAAATATATTAACTTTGACCTCTCATTATATTTACGAAAATTTAATGTATGTTCACAAAACAAATGTAGTTTTAGTAAAAAAAGTGATATACATTCTGTAAACACTAGGAACAAAGACAAGCTAGTGATACCAGTTCTCGACTCCACAGAGTCAGTAATTCATTCTTGGGGCAATGTATACGCTATTACAACAAGGTCCCGAAAAGTGTACAGGCTCTCTCTATTACCAAGTTTAAATGTTTTGTTAAGCTTAAACTGTATAAAAGGGTTATTATAGTATAAATGAATACATGATTGATAATAACCCCTGGGAATGAGTGGTCGCTACCAAGCAGTTTCTAAAATAAATTTTGTACTTAAATAGTTTGTACAGCCATTAATGTAAAATTTACTTTAAAAAAAGTCCCGCTGGGTTTCTTGCTGGTTCTTCCCAGGACGGAGGTTTTTTTCGAACCAGTGGTAAAGTAAAATAACTTTCAATAAGAATTACATGTAATAGATTACACGTAATTATTATTGAATAAAAATTATTCTATTCTATTCTATTCTATTCTATTCTTGGCTGAGAGGCATGCCCTCTTAGTCCTCAGTGGTGATAACGTATCTGTAGGTTTCTTTGTTTAAAATTTGGTTGGAGGTGTTCAAAGACTGAAGTAGCTACATACCGTAAGATGCACTGTTAGTTCGATTATCACTTCAACTTTATTTTAATAATCAACCAGAATTGTATCGAAACAAAATAAAATTTGTGGGTTGTTTACATATTTTTGTGTAGTAAGCAAGCGCAGTAGGTGCGGTTTAATTAAAATCATTTATTGTTTCAAGTTGGTCTAATAAATCGTCATAGCAATTGTGACTAATCAATAAGTTTTCAATTTTAAAAACAACGTTTCTCCGAAACAAGAATTACATATACAGTGAAACCTGGATAACTGGGACCTTAAGGGACCTGCAAAATTGTCTCACTTAAAGAGGTATTCCACTTACCCAGTGTCTCAGATATCCAGGTATAAAAATAAATATCTGTCCTATTTACAGAGGGTTCCATTAATAGAGGTGAGAATAGAGGTTATGTCAGTTATTATATATATATATACATAGAGGTGCGATTATTAAATAAATAACGTATTTTGTAAACATTCTACATTTGTTGTAATCTTTTACAATCATTTAAATATTGAATACAATCATTTAAATTATTTATCTTTTCAAATAAACATCCGCGATAGCAAAACCAAACTAAAACTGAAGATCACTTTTACACAATTAGCCAAGCATGGAATTTGCGGTAGAATAAGAATTAGTAAACACAACGGTACACAAAATATTATAGTCTCAGTAAATGAGGTAAAATATACTGCTGTCTCAATTATAGAGGTAATTATGACGAATAAAATCGAAAGAATTAATCCCTAAAATATAGTCTCAGTAAAAGAGGTAATACACTCGCTGTCTCAATTATAGAGGTAATTATGACGATAAAATCGAAAGAACTAATCCCAGATATAGAGATTTGTTTTGTCCCACTAACAGAGGTAATTCAGTGCTAAAGTGTCGGGACCCATGAGTCCAGCTATGGAGGTTCTCATCAGCACAAATGGATTTGCTTCACTGCTGCTTCAGGGAAGGACCATGCTCGCACAGATTAAAAGCGTAAAATAATAGCGTAATGCTGCTGCGTTTCGTATGATTAATGTAAATGTAGAGAACTGGAGACCATTGGTTAGCTCACACAAAATAATATCGTCAAATAATTATAGATTACAATCTTATGCACGTTATTGAGGAAGTTTACGGTGTTACCGACTTCAAAGAAAGGAAGAGGTGCTCAATTCGACGTAACGGTACTGAGAAAGTAACGGTTTGATTAATTTTACGAGTAACTAATTCTAGTTACATTACTTCGGTGTCCTAGGGTACCTACGCCTGCCGACTCTAAACTGAATCTTATTAGTACGCTGACACGTTTATCAGTATTACCATAAAGGAAATGAAAAGCATGTGGTGGGCGTCATCGTCACCTGCAGGAAAAGCGTCCACGAGTCACGACAGGAACTTTTTGTGAATTAAATCATCAACAGCGATGCGTACATCCTCTTTAACGAGAACCCGCCGACGGATTTCTTCGTATAGTGCCGTCGTCGAAGGAAACCGTGTCGTTCCGATGCGCGGCACACGTCCCGGCTCCGCATATAAATAATAGAAATTATCTAATTGTGCGACAGGGAGTACTAGTCGCGTACTCGTCGGGAATCATAATAACTGTCGCTCTGGCCGCCCATAATCATAACGTACACAGATACATTTCGAAACAGTTGTTTTTTTAAATTTTGCATATTAAACGCTATTTAAGAAAAAGGAGGACTTTCTCAATAAGCTGCTTTTTATTTTTGTTTTGTATGTATGCTACGCGATATCTTCGTCGTATATGAATCGATTTTAATTATTTTTATTAAACTTTTTATTATACATATATGGAAAAAATGCAATAAGTGTGAAAAAGTAGAAGATGAAGTGTGTGAAGGGACTGTAGGACAGCTCAAATTTCAACGGAATCAAATATTTTCTCATTATTCACATACGTAAAACAAAGCAGTAGATGGTATTCTTCGGTCTTCCGTACAATTTACCGAAGGGTATGTATGTGGTATATGGTTCTAAAACCTTTTCGGCAACCGGCTTGTTCGGGAGGCTGGAAGTCGTCTAATCTGTGTGCGAAACGATTTGTAAAGACTCGAAAACAGCACGTAGACACGGCTCGGAATAGAAATCGGTGTGTAGTTCTTCAATAGAGCGTTGTCGCCTTTCTTGAAGAACAAGACCACCGTATTTCTGCTGTATGCCTTCGGCGTAATGCTACCATAGGGGACAGAATTAAAGAGTTTATGAAGGACTATATGAAGTACCAAATTTCCACCTGATTTCAAAAGCTTTGCTGTAATTCTATCCTTGTCCAGGCCGTCGCCGTTTTTAATCTGCTAGAGGGTCATTCTAATCACGTTTAAGACTGACGTCCTGGATGTCATCGGAATAATATCGAATGAGACTTTACTTTGGATCGTAATACACACTTTGGTGTGGCTCTAACGGATGTGTACAGCTGTCTCTAGAACAACTTAGTCTTAATCAAAATCTCAAGTATCCCGATTATGACGCTTTGAAATGACGCAATGACTCTTTCCGGCAGACAGATCTCTGGCAAAGACTTTGAAGCCTTGGTTTCGCTCAATTTCTTCTTCAATACAAGCTGTATTAAAATTGTATAAGTCTAGCCAAGTCTGTTCAGTCGGCTGTATGTTGTCATAGCGATTGAAGACTACGATGGCTTGCAGAACTTACGGGTAGCTTCGATAGCTTCGATAATTTCCACGGACTAGTCACTTATATAGTATTGCAATTTTCTAGGCTCTGAAAACGATTTTACTATTCGAGATGAGAGTTTTCGGAGCTTTGGATTATAGCATAAAGTGGCGGAGCGTTGGCTTCATTGGAGTGATCTCTCCAACTTAACGCTAAGGTTCAGGATACCTGTCAGTGATCGCATGTACACATACACCTATAAAATTACAGTAATTGGTTATAAAATTACAGTACATATTACAGCCGCGGACACAAGCGTTTTTACACAAACAAAAACGAGGCACACCTTACAAGGACAAAATAAAGTAAGCTAAACATATGGTTATTCTAATTAATATTAACCATCATAAACTGCACTCAGAGTCGTAAGTAACCCCTGGAAGTTTACTACTATATTTCAACATGATGTTTATTTTGGCGGAAGCTCGTATGTTATGGTTGTTCGAAATGAAGGTGTATACGTTTCCAATTAATGAGAACATTCATTTAATGTTACGAAAAGCGAAAACGCTGAGGCGGCAGGAGTAGCTATCGGACTTACCTAGTTATTCTGGCGGGAGTCGATAGGGTTGGTCAAAATTATAGTTTATGCAAAATAAATTATAAAATTTTGGTAAACATAAGGCTTTGTGTACTTAATTTCTTTTTTTATAGAATAAAGGTGACAATCGAGTATACAGTCCACCTGATGGTAAGTGGATGCTATGGCCCATATAGACATCAAAATTTATCCTCGATTAAGAATAAAAATGCAGATGCGTTATCACGCTTGGCATGATGGGCAATAAGCGATAAGCTCGTTCTATAGCTTGCTTATTTATACTCAAAGGATAAAATGGATTTTCAAAAAGTAAGAAAACCAAATCATTCAAATATTGTTTCCCAAATAAGTATATAAAATTTCATACAATTTCGATAAAAATGTAGCAGTTCGTTCTCATATCTTGTAGACTATTGTGTATTTTTCTTGATAGAATAACGCTACAGTTAACGTAAAAACTGTTAACAAATTTACTCAGTTTTACGGTAGATAGTACACACTTACTGAGGACAAGCATTAAATACGAATAAGTTAATTTGGTAAGTAAGATATGCACATAAAAAAAACTATATGTTTGTTTGAAGAACATCACCCTTACTTACATCCCTTTCTTACACAGTCGCGGGCACCATCGGCATGCATACCTAAGTTAAGTGAGTATAAGAGCATATTATTTTAACAATGATTCTATTATTTTGGTTATTAATTGGCAAGTGTATCGACTTATTATTACAAAGATAATAATTTTTAATTTATGCTCCACTGTCGATAGGCAGCCCTATATCGTCGCCGTCGGGGCGCGCTTCACTCGCCGGATGAACACCAAATGTGTGATATTTTTAGGAATGTTGATTGCCCTCTTCCTGTTTCCGGCATGCGCTCGCTCTGATCTGCCGCTCCAGCGTACACAACGACTAATTAGTGATGAATAATTAATTCTACCCGCCCGTTGACATCTGAATAGTCTGATTGGATCGGGATTAAAGGATTGGAGAGATATTATTTGATGTTCAATAAATGTGTCACTTGAGATAGGATGAGAGCTTATACAAGCGAATGGGATAATTAGTTTTGTCAGTGTTGTTTAAAAAGTATCGTTGATATCTTTCTTCAATACACAGAACGCAACGTTGGGCGCACTGCTGCTGGGAGCAAATTTTAAGAGGGTGCTATTGGATCCAGACGTACTCCTAGCAAAAGAGTTCTACCACTACTAGAGAATTGGTCGATTTGCAATAATTTAGATTTGAATTCCTAGATTTTAACTGTAGGCGTTGATTACTCACAACGCTAGTGTCTATATTTATTTTTATTTTTACCTTAAAATCTTTATTGAATTCCATTAGAAAAAAAAAAGATACAAAGGGCGGACTTAATGCATAAAGGCATTCTCTACCAGTCAACACATGGTGTGGTGAGAATTTGACGTAGGTGTAGCAATTGAGAAAAAAGGAAACGATACTAAAAATTTTTTTCGTGTTTTTTTTAAAACGTTACCTCCACACTAGGATTTTCTCCTGTATCGCGGGGGCAGTTTACATACATAGATTTCACAAGGACACACATCCAGACCCGGAACAATTATTTGTAGGCCATACAAATACTTGTTCCGTGCGGGATTCGAACCCGCGGCCCTTAGCGCTGCAACTCATTGCTAAGCCACTGTGCCACGGAGCCGTCAATAAACATTATAAGTAACGAAGTATATTTTGATGGTATTATATTGTAAGTAAATACATGTACATCCGTATATTTACATACATATACACATATTGATAATGTAAATATTTAAATATATACAAGTATATAATAAATATCTAAGACTACGACTATTTAACAATATTGTAATTCTAATTATTCCTCAGCAAATGCTCGCGAACCAATTGTAAGAATTATTAAATACTAACAAATTTTGTTAGACGCTTTTCTGAAGTCATCATTATTATATTGTGGTTAGTGTAATTAAGAGCGAATTGTACAAACAATTTATCCGCTCACTATGACGAGTACTACGCTTCCGTCGATTGTTTTGTAGCGGCCATGTTGTTATTTTACAACGGAAATAGAATAATATAATATGACGGCTCCGTGGCGCAGTGGCTTAGCATAGAATTACGGCGCTAACAGCTGCGGTTTCGAATCCCGCACGGAACAAGTATTTGTATGGCCTACAAATAATTGTCCCGGGTCTGGATGTTTGTCCTTGTGCAAATTATGTCTGTAAAGTGCCTCCACGATACAGGAGAAAATCTTAGTGTGGATCACGTTTTTAATAAGAATTTAAAAAAAATGTGTACCTACACCGTTATCGTTACCGTTACAGCCTATTAAACTCCACTGCTGAACACAAGCCTCCCCTTTAGACAGCCTCATAGGGGGGATATTTGCCATAGTTGCCACGCTGGGCAAGGGGGTTCGCAACCGCAGTTTTTTATTTTTAGTCGTTGTTAGGAAGACGCTCCTGCCCATCTCCTGATTTGTTTCCCTCTGTCGCCTCTTACGGCACCCACAGGATGATATGGGGTAGTGGATATTCTTACACCGCCACACGGTGTATACGTCTAACACACACCTATGTATACGTCTAAAACAAACAATATTCTATGGTGGTAACTTCTTTAATATCTACAACTCGCATAATCCCTTGCAGGGCATAGATTTCACCTGAAGGAGGTAGGATTTTAATTTACACCTAAATACCTTGCTACTTGTCGTCGGGCTGGCATATTCAAGATGAAAAACGAGAGGTATACCACCATCTTTCGGTGGACATAATAAGGTCTTTTTACCTTTTCCAAAATCGCCTCTTACGACACCCATGGGAAGGAATGGGCTAATGGATTATCTTAACTCGTCACCAAAAGTTCACAGCTGATCTAACGTCTCCCCCATAGATTGCCTCATAGCGGGGATATTTGCTATAATAGCTACGCTTGGTAGGCGGGTTGGCAATCGCAGTTTCTTATTATTTTCAGTTGTTATCAGGGAAATATGTTGCCCATCTCCTATTTCATATCCCTCTGTTTTGTCTTACGACATCCATGGGATGCTATGGGGTAGTGGATTTTCTCTTACGCCACCATTACGCGGTTCACAATACTAGACGCTTGCCTAATTTCTTTGAAAAAAGTCCTAGAGCAGTGTAAGTTGAACAGTAAAGTACTTTTTTGCGGATAAAACAAATGAAGTGCGGTCTAATAATATTTGTTAAGTTGATGAACGAAGAACTTTATCATGATTTGTGAGAGAAAATAATACAATTAACATTATGATTAAAGAAACAGAAATTTAATCATAAACATCATGGCTATGGCATGTACACTTCTAAAAATTTTGTTCTCTCAAAGATTGCCGCAAAGCACGATTTTTAGTCACATGCAAACATCGACTCCCTGCTCACTCCATCTAGGGATCGCTAGCCTCGTGTATATATATATATATATATATATATATACGTATATATATGGCATCATAATCAATGACGAGTACATCACTCGTCTTCGGTTCGCCGACAAAATAGTCTTTAGACCTTAGTCATGTCACACATCTATGCCAACAGCTGTTGTAAACACAGTGATCAAAATTCTTGAAGAATATTTGTACCTGACAAAATATACGATTCAACTTCGACCGAGAGATCAACCGAAAGATTCTAATTAAATCATCTCAATAATTGCATTTAGATATTCATATGATGTGTATGGAATCAGCGTGTAAGCTAACTGACTGCGTATGTCAAATATGGACCCAACAATATGGTAAATTACGGTATGGAAATTAACGAATCGATATGGAAAAATTCCAACTTGCTCTTTTAATCAAATAATATAAGATATTTTAATCTAAATTTTTTTTTTTAATTTTTTATACATTTAAGGTGCACAAACAAGCATACTTCTAATGGCAAGTGGATATTATGGCCCGTAAACACCAATATTTGTTCTCGATTGGGAGTCAAAAATCTGATGCCTTGTCACCTCTGAGGATTCAGATGAAATGCCATGATTTTAGTAAAAAAAAAGTGGGCGGCTTTTGTAGTCACTAACGCACGAAACAGCAGAATTACGCTGGTATTATTGAGGTAGAAACTGGTCCTTCCCCAGTTGATCATTCGGACTGCAGCTATAAAATTCTGCACCGTAGCTATACTACACATCAGCATTATATTTTTTATGAAATTTTGCTAAATTATTTTTACTTTTTATATTACGTCTAACTTCATAGCTTACTTCATATTATATATAATATACGTCACGCTTGTAATCCCCGATGAGTGCAAGAAGCAGCGAGCGACTTCGGACCACGCTTGGCCAAAAAATATGGGTATTGTGAAAGAAGTGATAGTTAGCTACCCCATCACAAACCCAATATTCCCTTTACGATATGTTATAGGCAAATACATAAATAAACATGGGACTTACGTCCCAGATCAACATGGGACTAGCATATAAACTTTTAATAATTTCTCATATATATATATATTATTTCTTTTATTATTTTTAAGCATAATTCGTAACGAATGGTCCAGTTTGTCATTGATGTGGCATTGCCAAACGATTGTGTAAAGCTTGGAACTGGAAATGGGAATAAATAGCGGCCCAGTCAGGACACCGGGTGCGGCGTGGGTCAGCGTCCTCGGACCCCTTCCCCGCACCCCGCAACGTCACGACTAATACGTCACATCTAGCTCGAGCCCCCATAGAGACGATTGAATACTAATTATTGTAGTAAATCTTTCAATGTATTTACATCACTTTTGTGAAATACATAGGAAACTTTGATAAACGTGTATTAACGAGTCTCTTTTGACTCGTTAATACTGGTACATATTATGACTGTATATGTATAATTACTCTAAGCGATTATGCAAGCAGGCGAGTGACAGCTAGTGATAGTAGGTACCTAGCAGGTACTCTCTTGTCAGATTTATATTATCCTGCTTATATTATTATCATTGTTGATACATATATATATATATTATATACACCAAATAGCAATGAAAGAGTGTGGTTTGCAAGATGATGTTTTGACCAGGATTAAGAGAGGAATGCATCGGTGATTTGGTACGGCAGAGTCGGGAAGGGACGCCCTAATCGGTAGTTTATCAATCAAATTGGCGATATATTGAAAATGGGCCAAATTAAGAGTTCCCTTAATCGACGAGCATGTATGCGTAGGTATATGGATGTAAAGGAAGCGAGAGAGGTGTGTCGGGATCGTGCCAAATGGAAGTCCGTAGTCTCTGCCTATCCCTTTGGGTGACAGGCGTGAGTGTTTATGGCTACAATTGTGTATGCACTATTGCTTGGCGACGGAAATATGTTAGATGGTGGTTCCAACCCAGGCGTACTTCTAGACAGAAAATGAGTTCTACCGCCCAGTAAAATATCCTGCTAACTGATTTCAACTATAGCGATTGCGGAAGACTTTCGTTCAGATCAAATGAGTAAGAATGTAATATCAAAAAGAAAGGACAGCAGCATCTCTACTTAGGAAAGTTTTTTGGGCATATTATTCAATCTTCTACAATAAATTTCCGTCTGTTTCATAAAACGAAAATCATTCATCAATTTAAGTAAGAATTTAAGAAAATTTTTATTGAGAAATGTTACTACACAGTTTGCTTAGTTACCAGTAAGTGATGAATAAATGACATACTTTATATTATTTGATTAAAGATGGTGTAGGTTTCAAATCTAATCGATTTACAATTGCATAATTGTAAAGGTTCTCAATTCGAGTGTATGTTTTTTTGTATGCATGTTACGCGATATCTTCGCAGATTGTGAATCAATTTTGTTGATTCTTTTTTATTAAATAAGTTATACTTCAAGGGTGGTCCCATATAAATTTGGATAAAAATTCCACCCCTAAGGGTAGCAAATAAATAATTTCTTTTTTAGCAATTTGAGGTCAGTTTTAACTTTTTGTTAAAAGTTATAAGTATTCGCATTCATACGAGCATATAATTATAACTGATAAAAAATAATAGGAATACTAGACATCAACAATGTTAAGTTGAGGCACCTAGTTGCTTTTGGGTTCAAAATTCCATTGTATTCGACCAACCTGAATTCGATCCATGAATTCGATCAAACTCAGGTCTTGTGCTCACATGTAGGTAGAATAGAGGTTGTTTCTTTACTTACAAGAGCCTTTGTGTCTTCTTTTTCTTCCTCATCATCAGCCAGTGAAAGTTAACTACTGGACTGGTCTCTTCCGTTATAGGGAGGATTTGCCTAAACTGCCACGTTTTGGAAGCCAAGCCAAGCGGATTGGCTATCACAGTACCAGACATTTGGTACCTTTGACGTTGCTCCTCGACACCGGTCCCCCCATCGTCGGCTATAATGCCATCTATCGGAAGCCTATGAGACCTTTCGGTAGTTTCTGATAGTCGCTTCATATGACACCCACGGGACAATTTGGGGTGATGGATGGCTGCCTTTGTGAATGTTATAAAAATTGCGTTGCAATAACTATTGGTGGAGAATGGCTTTTGATTTCTAACCGGACGTCGGAGTATCCAAATAGACTAACACGAAAGCGTAACCAGGGCCGAATTCATCTAATTTATTATTGTCGGTGTAGGACTCCTTTTTCTAGCTAAAAGTGCGTCTTGAGTTGCAATCGTCCTCTCGCCTGTTTCAGCAATAAATAAATAAGCAGCAAAATCCTGTGTTCCCTTTCCCATTACCAGTCCGCGTATTATGTACTCGTATATTTATAGAAGGATGTTCTTTGATTTTTCGGAGTCTTTCCAAATTGGCTTTTACATCCACGCGCAATCACACGGTGAAATGTCAAGGTAAAAATAAATTGAAAAGCGTTTTGTACAATATAATATTTTCATAGTAATAAGTGTTTAGATTCAGCTAATTTTTGCCCAAGGTTACAAAATTACTTACAGGTTTTTTACATACAGACTTTTGAAATTAATGAAACAAGTTAGTAATCACACATTGACACAGGAATTTTATATTAAAACTAGCTGTTCCCGTCGACTTCGCCCGCGTGTAATTTATTAGGATTGGATTTCATGGGTTTTAATTTTTTTTGCGCGGAACCCTAATTCTTTTTCTAAAATAAAAGTAGCTTAAGTTACTCCTTATAACATCAGCTATCTGCTAGTGAAAGTCCCGTCAAAATTGGCTCAGCCGTTTCGGAGATTAGCCGGAACAAACAGACAGACAGACAAATTTTTAAAATTGTGTTTTTGTTATAAGTACCGTATATACTTTCATATGTATTTAATAAAAAGCTGTTATTTTGACATTACAAACAGACACTTCAATTTTATTTATTTGTGTAGATATTTCGTGAATGTCTCTTTTCCAGTAAAAATGTTCTCCGGTTCTCTACACTCACCACACGAAACACAGCAGCATTACGCTGCTATTTTACGCTGGTATTCTGTGAGAGCGTGGTCCTTCCCCGGTTGAGCCGACCCATTCGTGCTACAACTATACAATTAATATAGCTGCAGCATGGCTCTACCATGTAGTTAAAATTAAACAAAAAAAAAATCTTGCATTGTCATCCGAATTTGAGCTATGTTCAAAATTTCAAATGTCCAGCTCATCGGGAAGTTAGTTTAAAATCAATTACTAAATTCCACCCGGAACGACTGACAGACAGACAAACAAACAAGAAAGTGACTTAATAAAACGTGGTAAAATGAATATTAGGTCTCTATAACAGCATGTTACAAATTTTGCAAAGGTTGAATTTCAGAATTTGTATACAGAAAAATATTGGAGCTTGTGACTCATACTCAAAACATTTATTTATTAATGTTCTTCTCCATCAGCAGCCCGTAAGAATTCAACTGCTGGACATGGACTCTCTCTCATTTTATGGAGGATTTTCCTTAATTATCACGCTTGGTAAGCGGATTGACGTAGTACCAAAAACATATTGCACCTTTGACGCTGCTTCCCGTCGTCTGCTCTAGCCTTGGGTTAAAATATAGATATATCGAAATATCGACGTTTTCGATATCGATATATCTAAATATCGATCGATATATATAGTCGATATTTTATATCGCGATATATTGATATATATTTTAGAGTATAGAATTCGTATCAATTTCGATATATTTTAAAATGTTGTATTAATAGACAAAACATGAAACAACAACAGGAGCTACAAAATCATTCATGCGTGGTTGTCGTTTGTTTTTTCGTCGTCCAACCGTCAGTAATAATAAATTTTAGGTCTTATCCTTACATCATACAAATGATGACGATATATTGATATTTATCACGCGATACTGTTTAAAATATCGATTAGATATATTTTTTTCCTTGCCCATCCTTAGTCTGCTCTGTATTTTGTACGTCTTTGACTAGATTGCTGTACCGCCATCTAATCGGAAGCTATAGAATGTGTTTGGCATAATACATAGCCTCTTATGACACCTCCGGAACGAAATGGGATAGAATTTCCTTTTCCGCCGCCACCACACGGAATAACTTATTTATAACGAAACATATTCTTCTTTGTCTTTTTAAACATTTCATTGTTGGACCTCTCCCACTGTAGGGATAATATACCGTAATCGCCAAGCTTAGCACTTAGCAGGCATATTGGAGATCATAGTACCACATTTCTCGCACTATTGGCTCCCCGTCGCCTTTCTTGGTATTTAACAATTGTCCTTAACGAGTTGGTTATAACACTGGTAATCGAAAGCTGTTAATCGAAAATCTGCATCTGCATTTTGATTCGTAATCGAGGATAGATGTAGATGTCTATGGGCCACAGCATCCACTTACCATCAGGTGGACTGTGTGCTCGTTTGTCACCCTTATCCTATTAAAAAAACCAGAAGGTAAAAGAAAATTATTAGATCTTTTCGCAGTCGCCTCTTAGGACAACTAGAGTATGAAAGTGGATAGATTCTCTTGCACCTAGTTGGTAGCATTCTTTTTCTGCATATGAGTCTATCTGCGTAGGTACAACGCTCTTATCTATTTTAGCAGATAAATAGCTGTGCTTGGACTGCTGTGTTTCGGTTTGAAGGGTTCGGCTCCTAGTACCGCGCTCTAACAGAATACCAGCGGTAAAACATACTGCGGTGTTTCACATAGTTAGAATCAAGAACCGGAGGCCATTTTACTGGTAACGAGGTTTCCATCTTGGACCTCATGGATGACAATGCTCACACATTTATCCAGGATAGATAGATAGATAGATAGGTGCCTATGGGCCAAACCAAAGCATCTTCTTATCATTATTTGGACTATGCGCTCGCTTGGCACTCGAGCTTTGTACTTTGTACTATGTAATTTTAGGTTCAGTAAGTAAATTCCTGCGTCTCAATATCTGTTTATAACATATTACTAATGACTCTAACTTCTTAACGGTGTCGGTAGCGTAGTAGTTAAGTATTAAGCTGTGGTGCTTCGGGACCGCAGGTTCAAATCACGCATGGAACAAGTGTTTGTATAGGCTGCAAACAATTGTTCTTAATCTGGATTTTTGTGCATATCTAATCTATATATATAAAACGCCTTCACGATAATGGTGAAAACACTAGCGTGGTGGCCACGTATAAAAACATTAATTTTTTTAAATGTTTTCAAGTTATTGTTATTCGTATTAGCAACTAGCTGAATACACTATGTTTGCGATTTAATTAATAATTATCAAATACGAAACAGGCCGTGGTAGCTCAGATGGTTAGCGCTCGCTGTAAGTTTCACAGTACGCGAGCAACCCGGGTTCGATCCCCGCCGGCACCAATGAAATTGTTAATTGCAATTTTAAGTGCTGATTTACCACGTGCTCGGCGGTGAAGGAAAACATCGTGAGGAAACCTGCATGTCTGAGAAATAAAAATAAAAACATTTCGAAGACATGTGAAGTTCGCCAACACGCATAGGGGCAGCGCGGCGGACATTTCCTTGCCCTGAAACCCTCTCAGAAATGAGAGGAGGCCTGTGCCCAGCAGTGGGACGTATATAGGCTGTAACTTTTACGAAACAGACGTCATTGTGTATTACGAGTGTACTAAAATTACTATGACAGTACTAATAAAGTGTGTGCGCGCGCAATGGTTTCTACCAAAGAATATAATCGCTACGTGTTTCCACCATTACTTCTTATCGTTCCTAAGACGTAATAGTAAAAAATAAAATTGGTAAAAAGTCCACATCAAACCGAAGTGTCATCAATGTAGGGTCGCCACATTTATTACTACTTTTTGTGGGATAAATTATTAAAATACCCAAACTTTAGGAGGCTTTTAAGCTATATTTATCTCGCTGTAAATTCCATATTATGCGAGCAACGCTGGTTAAATCGACATCAATGGAATTGGCAATTGCAATTTTAAATGCTGGTTTACCATGTGCTCTATGGTACAAGTTAACATCGTGAGGAAACCTGCTTGTCTGAGAAATGAAAAAATATTTCGAAGACATGTGAAGTCCGCCACCAAGCATTGTGGCAGCACGGTAGACATTTCTTTGCTTTAAAACTCTCTCAGAAATCAGTAGAGGCTTGTGCCCAGCAATGGGACATATATACTTACGCTTTAACCTTACTTTATACTTATATTGACATTAAAAAATTGATATTTGATTAAGTCTGGTAACGGCGGTTGTTGGTTAGAATTTCAGTCGAAGCAAATGTGTTTGTGACCTATAAATTATCTTTGACTCTGCAAATTAAGCATTGTGTTAAGATGTTGTATGCTTCGTATTTTTTAACAAAAATATTATCTTATTATTTTTTGACAAATTTCCTGCTTGTAATCGTAGGTTTTTTAATTTTATTGCTAGTTAATCTTTCTAACTTTCAAATAAAACTACTTTGAAAAAATACACCGTTTACTTAAAGAGAAAATAATTTAAAACCGAAGGATGGAATTTTATTTAAAAAATAAAAATAAAATGCTTTTATTTTTAAATAGTTTACATAAAAATTTTTTTTCGATTTTTACCGATAATTTTTATCTAGTATCCGCACATTTCATTTGATCAAGTTTAAAATTAACACATTGTATATTAATGTATATTATACATATATATTATTAAAAAAACAGCTTGCTTAATATAGAAATTAAAAAAAATTATGAATTAAATTCGAATTTCGACCACTTGCCGATCACTAGTCCTGTACCTACCCAGCCTCGATAATTCTTAGATGGTTATTCCGCTATATGTTATACAATCTGGCTGATATTACGCAGCCATCCCATGGTATGATTTTGTGAACAATTTTTGATTCTACCACGAGATTTGTATTATTTACTGTAATTTAACAAGGTTTTTTTTAAATATAATACTTTCTTCCTTATGCCTTTTGTTAGAATTACTAGTAAAACACTTTAATTAATTTGTGTTATAAGTTATAACTTGCGACTCGTAGTAGTTAAGTAAAGAAGATTTGAAGTGTGGTTAATGTAGCTCGGTCCAGCGTGACAACTGGGCGAGGAATAGCGCATTGAAGCGTTACTGAGGGTAAATGTAAAAAAAAAAACTAGATGTACTCGACTATGACTGCAGCACAGATTAACCTTTCGACGATTGTTGGAAAAGCGAACGGATTAACTATAGATATGATGGTAAGCTACTATTATATTACATAAATACAAGTAAGGTATGAAAATCATGAGTGCAATGCACATTATTTAGCCTCTAAATGGCCAACCACTTTATAAAACTTTCTTTCTTAATTTGGAGCCACTTTCGAATCCAATAAAACTAAAAAGGTTTTACGCAATTTTTGTAATGCGGACCTGTTGAGTAATTATAAGTCCAAATTCCATGAATAAACCTATAATAATTCATGGGGTATTAAGGACTACAAAGCATCATTTTCATCACTCACTGACTGATGCACTTACTCACTCATCAAAAATCTACGCCGCTTCTAGGTTACTCAGAAACTTGAAATTTGGCATCGGGGTAGATCATTAGGCGTATACAAAGGAAAAATCTGAAAACTGAAAGTTATCGTTTTTTTGTTTCGACAGGTGTTGACAAAGTTATTGGTGCGGCGCCCATTTATATCTCAACTCTTTTATATTAGGCGTAGGACCAACGACTTTACGTGCTTTCCGAAGCACGGGTGTGAAACATTGCCAACTTCCTGACCCTAGGCTGCTACCTATGCTTACATGAATAGGATCTTTATTGCGCAACGTGTTTCGCATAGTGAGTGAGTGTAGAGAACAGAATCAACCCTTTTACCACATTTTTATTAACTCGCTTTCGTGTATGTCTGTTCGGGTCGAATTTAGTAATTAATTTTAAACTAACTTACCGATGAGTAATGGCTAATTTATTCGGGGACAGTAACTGGCTCCAAATTCGAGGCAAGTCAGTGCTGACCCGCTACTGACATAATGTAAATTGATTTGGAGTCAGTACAGCACTGTCTGCGCGAGTACTGACTGCGTGTAAACGATGCAAGTCAGTCCTCGGCGCCAGCACTGGCGCCTGTTACTGACCCTGTGTAAATCAGCCTTTAGAGACTTGAAATTTTGAACATAGCTCAGAATCGGATGACAATCGGATGACTTTTTAGTCCGTTTTAAAAACGTGGTATATAATATTTTTCGATAATATGAAAGGCATGCTCATTGGTATCTAGCATTCCATCTAAGTCCAAAGTGGGTGACGCATCTGCATATAGAGTTGGCCACTCTTGGGATCTTTGAAGTTCCATAATTGATTTACAAGTAGGCGGATCTTGGTCAATTCTGAAACTGCATTTTGTATATTTTTACTACTTTACTTTATACCACTTCAATTGAGAATGTGCTTTAGCATTTCATTCTGTCCATATTTATTCTGTCTAAATAGCACAACATACAGCGCAACGCGCATCCACTAATACTCACTGTATTCAAACAAACAATCCATAACACAATGATGTTTAACCTAGTTTGGCAGTTCGGAATAATTACACATGCAAATGAGCAAGCCTCTAAAGATCTCACTGAATAGAGGCAGTTAGGAAATGATAATCATTACCCATGGCGATTCTAAGAAGCGAGACAAGCACACATAAAAACCGTACACGTGCAGAGGTACTTCCAACGACCTCCCATCAAAGAGAACAGGTCCCTAATAATAATGATGCAAGCGATCGCTTTAAACCCTTTTGGACGACTCAAGGACCGAAGCAACGCATTCGCACCGCGTCGCCCGTCTATGGTCCAGGTTACATCACATCTTGTTTATTGCGCGATGAATTTGAAATATGAAATCGGTTATCGTCGTTAATTATCGATTCATCGTAAGTGCGCCGCCATCTTGGATGTAAGTGCGCGGCCATGTTGCTGCGCACGGCTTCCGGCGTGCGCATGCTCGCGCATGCTAATGTCCGCATGCGCTGTGTCCTGCGCGTCTTCATGTGCGTTTCACTTTGCTCTCACACCATTACACGCCGCATGTGCTGATCCGGTTGAAGTAATCCAGCAATTTAAAAACAGTTTGTGTTCGAACCGTTACAGAGAAGAAGCTTTTCTGTTTCAGAGTTTACTTTTGAACCGATTTCAAAACACACCCTGGTTAAGTATTTAATCTTGTGATATATGTTTTTTTATATAAGATAAGGGTGACTAGCAAGCATACAGTCCACCTGCTGCACTCTTTTGCGAATCAAAATGCAGATGCGTTGTCAGCCGTGAGGATTTAAGATGGAATGCCTCTTTTCCAGTGAAAAGGGTCTCCGATTCTCTAGATTCACCATACAAAACACAGCAGCATTAAGTTTCTATTTTACGCAGGTATTCTGTGAGAGCGTGGTCCTTCCCCGAACCGGAGGCCCTTTTTACTGGATAGGGCGCATTCCATCTTCGTCCTCAGAGGTGACAACGCATCTGCATTTGTATTCTTAATTGAGGATAGATGTAGATGTCTATGGGCCACTGTATCCACTTACCATCAGGTGGGCTGTGTGCTCGCTTGTCATCCTTATCTTTAAAAAAAGGATCGTAAAGGCATAATGTTTTCATTAAAAAAATGTAAAATTCATTTAAATACAAAACAATCCACATATATTCAACCTTTATTTATATGAGAATCATAAAATGTGATTTTCGCTATTTCTTCATCGCGTGTAAGCGATAGCGAGGCTAAAGCGTATCAAGTTCATACTATGCGATGTTTATTCTCGTCACGAGTAAAGTACCAGTTAGACAGCCCGGCTGCATTGCCGATTGGAGCTCGTAAAGTATAAAGTTAACAGCATTGATATGCTATAAAATGGCTCATTCAGTGACAATGACATTGTTTGCAAACTACAACCGATGCAAATGCTCACCCATATCACGAGAAATGTCTACGTGGAATTAGTATAGAGCTTAAGTATGTATGTATATACAAAGATTTTATACTTATCACTCATGTAAAATATTTAACACAAAAAGTTGAAAAGGCGAGCAACTATATATTATGTTAAAGACTTCGGCATATTTATTTTTAATACTTACAAGAATAATTAATCTATTTCAATATCAATTAAACTATTTAGACTATTTGTTATTAGGACTCGAACCACATGATCCGAAGTCGCACATACGATACTATACCAATGGGGATACACTATACAGTATGTAATTTTCATTCAGTATATATATATAATACAGTATACAGGGTTATTTTACAATTACCGGCCAAATTTGCAGACACAGTTCAGAATTAATTTCAAATAAAAGTAGAAGCCTTATTTACTCGAATCTTCAGAAACTGCAATAACGGTATATCACTATTTATATATTAGAATTTAAGTTTAAAATTTGGCTACTCTGAAAAATAACCCTGTATAATCAACTTTGACGTTTTATTTTCGTTACCAGAGTAACCAACAAAGCCCAACGGATCAGTAAGCTGAAGTAGTAATAGTCAGCCATATGACTCGAAGAACCGATAACCGATGGAGACGAATGGCTTTCGGGTGCAAGCCTCCTTCCGGATAGCGGAATGTAGGCGCCCTACTAGCTTGGTGACGATCTGGTAAAGATATACAGGAAGTCGACAGATGCAGGTGGCATAGGACCGAGTTTTGAGGTGTTCCTTGAAAAGGCCTATATTTAACAGTGGACAGCCACCATTGTAATTATGGTCATGATTTTCTTTGTCTTACATATTTGCTCACTTGAGCTAAACTAATGGTATAAGACAAGTGGTAAAATTAAAAAAAAATGTAAAACCGACTTCAACAAAAACTATGAAGGATATCTCAAAAACTACTGGTCAGACCTTGATCAAATGTTTATATGGGACTACATGAGAAGCACCAGCTTTCAAATAAAAAAAAAATCATTAAAATCGATTCACGTAGGAAAAAGTTATGAGGTAACACACAAAAAAGAAAAAAAAAATACAGTCGAATTGAGTACCTCCTCTTTTTGAAGTCGGTTAAAATGTTGCTCTGTCAGTCTCTAACCAATTATCTACCTATTAATATTTTGATATAAAATACAGTTTATGCAATAGTAATTGCATAAACTGTTATCAACTAAACATTATTTCATCGCAAATGCATTTCAGAGTTCTGGAAATTACATAAATACTACAATTTATGCGAACAAAATCCTGGGGCCGGCTCGTTCTCAATAATATTATGTTTGTTGTGGTGGTGTTGAATAGTCATTCAGCGATTATGTCAAACAAGCCAGCATTTCTTGAAAGTTGATATCAGCTTGCACATTATCATGTTATTGTTTGTGCAATTTAAACACACGATATGTGCGAGATTCAAGTGAACATTTCCAAAGAGAGTCTAATTGTTTTATCACTTTACTTGTTAACAATTCTTTAATGCAGTATATTGTAATTCGACGAGTGCGTCCGCGAAGGTTTCATCAGTGTAGCTCAGTACCAGTTTCATTCTCATAAAGCGATTATTGCAAAAAGTTTATACTTCGAACTTGATGTAATGATTTCATATATTTATACCAATACTACACATTTAACGTAATCATGTGTGCTGTCAAGCACTCGAAACCTTGCGATTACAAAATAACGAAAATACATGATAAAATCCGTAAAAATTTGTTTCGTTGATGTAATTTGCAATCAAGTAAATTGCCCAATTTTTTAAAATAATGTGATTAAAAAGATTAACGTAAACCATTAAAGTAATATGTACATCGTGCTATAAGAGATACCAATACTTGTTTGTTTGTTTGCAACACGCGTTATAGCCCATGGGCTGAAACTTACTTAGTGCCCTAACAAGTGGTAAAATTAAAAATGTTGTACAACCGCCTTCAATATGAATTATTAAGGTCAACTCAAAGACTACTCGTCAGACCTTGATCAAACTTATATGGGACCACATGAGAAGCATCAGCTTTCAAATAAAAAAAATCATTAAAATCGATTCCCCTAGAAAAAGTTCTGAGGTAACACATTAAAAATACAGTCGAGTTGAGTACCTCCTCCTTTTGAAGTCGGTTAAAAAGGTTCTAACTGTTGAATATTTTTAAACATTGATGCTTAAACTTTTCTTACCATATGCCAGCCTGTACGTGGTGCTCCTTACTCCTTGCTAATAACAGAATAAGTTGCCTGCAACTCGACTGTACCTTTTTTATTCTTAGACTTGCAGATTTCCTCATGATGTTTCCCTTCACCGTAGAGCACGTTATAAACGAGCACTACAATTTGCAATTAACAATTTCGATAAACGAATTCAAAATGTATTTTATGTTAAGCATCTCTACAGATAACTAATACTGTCTGTTATTACAATACGCTGTTAATACAATCTGTTCATTATAAGTTTTGACGTAGTAGAGCCACGTTGCAGCTATGTTATGGTTGTAGCACGAATGGGTCAGCTCGACCGGGGTAGGACCACGCTCTCACAGAATACCAACGTAAAATAGCAGCTTAATGCTGCTGTTTCGTATGGTGGGTGTAGAGAACCGGAGACCCTATTTTATTGAAAACGAGGCATTCCATCTTAGTCCTCAGGGGTGACAACGCATCTGCATTTTGATCCTTAATCGAGGATAAATGTAGATGTCTATGGGTCACAGCAACCACTTAGCATCAGGTGGACTGTGTGCTGTTTGTCACCCTATCCTATAAAAATTGCAATCAAGTAAATTGCCCAATTTTTTAAAATAATGTGATTAAAAAGATTAACGTAAACCATTAAAGTAATATGTACATCGTGCTATAAGAGATACCAATACTTGTTTGTTTGTTTGCAACACGCGTTATAGCCCATGGGCTGAAACTTACTTAGTGCCCTAACAAGTGGTAAAATTAAAAATGTTGTACAACCGCCTTCAATATGAATTATTAAGGTCAACTCAAAGACTACTCGTCAGACCTTGATCAAACTTATATGGGACCACATGAGAAGCATCAGCTTTCAAATAAAAAAGAATCATTAAAATCGGTTCCCCTAGAAAAAAGTTCTGAGGTAACACATTAAAAAAATACAGTCGAGTTGAGTACCTCCTCCTTTTTGAAGTCGGTTAAAAAAGGTTCTAATTGTTGAATATTTTTTAAACATTGATGTAACTTTAACTTAAACTTTTCTTACCATATGCCAGCCTGTACGTGGTGCTCCTTACTCCTTGCTAATAACAGAATAAGTTTTTAGTGAAAAGGGGCGGTATCCATTTGAAAGTTGGATAATAGCATTGGCTTAGCAGCATTAACCGTCTTAAGCTCATCTAGTATTATCGTGCAGATAGGACCCATCTGAGAGAAAAAGTATCGCAATAATTTTTTTGCCCATGCTTCTTGCCTGCCTCAATATTTTTGTTTCACTGTCGCCTTCGAACATCCACATTGAAGACTGTTGGTCTTTGCGGACTGTAATAATATATCCATGTTTCATTTCCGGTCACAATATCATACACAGCATTTGAATGTCCTTGGTCATACTGTAACAACATTTTTACACCAATCAACTCGACCCCTTTTTTGTTCTGAGGTGAGTTCTTGAGAAATCACGCGGCAACAAAGTTTTCTAACTATTAAATATTTATGTAATTTTTTTTTTATTTGGCTCATACCAAATACCCAAATGTTTTCGAATCTCCTAATAGGTGATGCGCCGGTTTGCTTCAATTATTCGTCTGATATTAGCTACATTTTCCTCAGTGATAGCAGTCGAGGGTCGACCTTTACGATGGAATTCCATCATGGAGAGAACCACGGCCACTATCAAATTCTGTGTACCTACGCCTTATGGTGCTCAATTGAGGTGCTTCCCTCCCAAACCATTTTGTAGATGAGCAGTGCAATCTTGCGAAGATAGTGAACTTTTAAGATCATAAAAAATCATCACCCTAAAATCTTTTCGCGTTATTTCCATTGAACTTCAACTTGTTAATAAAAAAAAAACAGTTGACACGCGACTTCCCACCGAAAATTATTTTTAAGAGTTTTTATGTTTTAAAAATATAACATTCGAAATTCAAACATTTATAAACGGCCCGGGGCGCAGAAATTTCAGGCGCCCTATGATATTATATATTTTTATTTTAATTTTTGATACTACAATCATGTTATTACGTCCATGACTACAATGAATTCTGTCGGTAGCTGCTGTCATTATTTTATAATTCTTAGACCTTTTTTATTCTTAGACTTGCAGATTTCCTCATGATGTTTCCCTTCACCGTAGAGCACGTTATAAACGAGCACTACAATTTGCAATTAACAATTTCGATAAACAAATTCAAAATGTATTTATATGCAACATCTCTACAGATAACTAATACTGTCTGTTATTACAATACGCTGTTAATACAATCTGTTCATTACAAGTTTTCGTAGTAGAGCTTGTTATGGTTTGTAGCGAATGGGTCGGCTCGACCGGGGTAGGACCACGCTCTCACAGAATACCAACGTAAAATAGCAGCTTAATGCTGCTGTTTCGTATGGTGGGTGTAGAGAACCGGAGACCCTATTTTATTGAAAACGAGGCATTCCATCTTAGTCCTCAGGGGTGACAACGCATCTGCATTTTGATCCTTAATCGAGGATAAATGTAGATGTCTGTGGGCCACAGTATCCACTTACCATCAGGTGGACAGTGTGCTCGTATTTCACCCTTATTCTACAAAAAAAGTTAACTGGGTGTTTTATGTGTTTATGGGTGTGAAATGATATTGGTCATCAAGTTTTTAAGGTATCGATTTCAAATATTTTTAAAAATGTAATGCAGTCAAATATTTCATTATATATATTTCAGTAGAATTTATTTTATTGAGTTTTTTTTTTATAAGAATTAAGTGACAAACCATTACAGTCCACCGATGGTAAATGGTAAGTGGCTCCTGCAGTCCATGGACACCTGTAGCCAACTTCAACTAGATGGAGGACTATGATGGAATGCTTCACAGCCTATATTGGCCCTCTATACCCTTTAGAGCGGAACAAGCACTGTATTTGGCGGCAGACATAGGTAAAAGGTACTAACCCATAGGAACTTCTAGGCAGAAAACATCTACCACCTTGTAAAGTACGTCCTTATATTTATGCAAATATAAATTGTTAACATCTTTAATGTATTACTTATGATCATACAAACAGACAGACGATTGTTTTTGTGTGCGCAGATTTCCCCCCGTAAAAAATGACAGACAGTTCTGTATCGGGGAAAAACGCCATGGCTACTCCGCTCCGGTCCGCCGGTGGCCCGTGTTGTTCTATGACCTATGATCAACAAATAAACGTAGTATTTCTGGTTCGCTTAGTAAATATATAAAGAAAATTTTAAATATCCAATATCTCCTATAGTTGTTGGTCTTAATAACCCCCTCTTGTATTGCACAGACAAAACCCTCGGTTTCCCTAAAGAGGTTACCGAAACGTAGCCAGTGAAGAGAGGCAGCTGTGTCTACGATAGGCACGTTAGAGACTTGTAGAACCTTTCATGGAGCTCCTTCCATATGGCCTCCCGGTCGAAAATGCTTCGTACTGCCGGATCTTGCCATTGCTCATTGGCTAAGGATAGTGGGGTCCCTTTATCACACGAAATGACGACCATGTAGAATGGATCACCCGATTACGTCAGGAATTAATTACGGAGGCCGCACACTTCGCACAAATATGTCACCACTAAGGATTAAAATGGTATGCCTCGTTGCCAATAAAAAGTGTCTCTGGTTCTCGTCATTCACCATACGAAATACAGTAGCATTATCTTCCTATTTTAAGCTTGGTATTCTGCGAGCGTGGTCGCTCCCTGGTCGGGCAGACCCAAATGTCAAGTTTCGCGAAGACTGTGGTGTTGCGGCAAAAGGACTTCTTTCGTGATAAAGACTACTTAAACCCGATTGACAGTCTGAGGTTTAAGAAGACCACATTTTGTAATACGACCATACACGTCGAAAATTCGATTTTTAAGTAAATTCTGTACTGGGATAACCACCTTTTTTATAATTATGTCCAATATCAAGCATCTATCTAAATTCTCTCTGAGAAAAGTTTCTACGTTCCACAGACAGACAGACAAATAGACATATAGACACCGAAGGAACTGTTGGCTCCATAAGTGGTAGGGGCATTAAAAATGTGATTGTAATATAATATATTTAGATTATCCAAATTATGATTATTTTGTTTTTCATAAATTACTTTAATTCTTTTTTAAATACTTCTTTTCCTTTACCTTTTACTCTTACAACTATACTGTTCTTAAAGTATATTATATCATATGTAGATATTAAATTTTTTGCTAAAAATACGGTCTCGCGCCACCTTCTGCAGCTATCACCAGGGCACACATAGTATAAATAAATAAAGTTATTATAACGGAAACATTTTCACTAAATCATATGCAGCTAGGACAATGCAAAGTACGGATCTATTTTCGCGGTACACCCCTTTGCGGCTTATGACAAACGTTTCTACAAGCATTTAAATCGTTCCCGACGCACCCCGCATATGCTCCAAAGGAAATGACATGTGGTTCCCGAAATCTGCGTGTATTGGAATAATATGGACATACCTAAAGCTTGGTTATTGTAAAAATTAAACTAATGAATTTTTGAATATGATAATAAACTTGAAAATAAAAGTAAAGTTATAATATATATACACCCTAATGCTGGACACAGGTTTTTAATATTTCAGAGAGTTTTAAGGCAAAGAATTGTCCTGTTAATAAGAATTGAGTTGTTAATTTCTCAGACATGTAAGTATCCTTACGATTTTCACCTTCACCGCGGAGCACTTCAAATTGCAATTAAATGACAATTCAATTAGTGCTGCCGGATTGACCCCGTTAATTCGCGTACGGTGAAACTTACTTCAACGGCTTGGCTCATGATCCACCACGGCTCATCTGAGCTTCCATGTTAATTAATTACCTTAATACTGATTTTTAATAATCTTTTTTTTAGACTTAAATTGATAATTAATAATTATTGACTGAAAGATGTTTTTACTCCTTAAAATATTATTTTAGCTACAAACTTACATTCTAAATTAATTGAAATTTGAAATATTTTCTAAATTATGTTTTAAGCAAAGAGTGTATTAAAATAATAATGAGATAATGTTTTAAATTTCATGATTTTAAAAATACTGTAAGCCTTAATCTAGGCAGGTTGTGGTGACACTTAATTACTAAGGTACGCGAGGGTAATATTGTCACCTTTAGCTTTGCCGCCCCATAAAACCAAAACAAGGAGAAGGACAGTGACAAACCCAAAAAGTCGTATACTATAACTAATATATTAAGAAAAAAATAGCAAACAAGGTTTGCCAATAATCAGGAACACTTCGAAAAATCAACTTATAAAAAACTAACTACACTACACAATACTAAAATCGACTAAAATTTTACTATATTCTCAACTGTCAAAATGGCGTCGATAAAGCAGTGCCCTTTTGACCCTTTATTATTTGATTGACTGATGAAGAGCTATCGTATCACAGAGTCACCTATGCAAACAAGGCTGTAGTTTTTGAGTTTTAAGAAAGTGACCATATTAACCGGATGACCATATTACCCTCACGTACTATAGTATAATGTTAAATTTCTAAAACCTGCAACTAGCACAATAAATGACTTATTCTATTCTATACGCAAATAACATAGGTATCATTTTTTGTAAAATATGAAAGTTTGCTAGAAAGGAAGTGCATTTTCCACAGAATTTAGTTATTTATGCAATGCATGGTGGTTAAAATAATAAAAGAAAATGATTTCTCCAACAATTAATTTTATAAAAAGGAAAGTTATTAAATCAAAGTATGAAAAAAAAAACACTATACCTCTAGTTATAAAGACAATCAACTGCAGTCCATCTGCTTTCATGAACAAAATAGTAAGTTAAATCCTTACAATATTATTATAAATAATCATATCCATACTATTCTCCCTTTGTTTCGTTAAGCACACCTGCCGGCGCATTCCGTCCTTCCAGGGCTTCGCTCTCAGACATCCTCTCCCATTTAATGGCTCCTACAATTCGACTGAATCTAAGGACAATTAAATTCATTTCATCCTAATAATAAAAGGTACACCTGATTTCCTCCAGGGTATACAAAAACAGTATATTTGTGTGGGTAAATTAATGAACGATCTTTGTCTCGTAACTTGACAATTTATTTCAAGTCTTATGAATTTGAGTAATAAAAAGTTCTTTCATAACTAACATTACTTTGATTAACATTAGTTTGAGTGTCACGTGTGTTTACTTGCAAGTAAATATTTTATTAAAACCTAGTGATTTCAGCACGTTTTTATTAAGTTACTTTCTTGTTTGTTTGTCGTTCGTCGTGGAATTTAGTAATTGATTTTAAACTAACTTTCTGATGACTTTCTGATGAGAGCTCAAATTTGGATGACAATGTAAGAATATGATAAAAAAGTGGTAGATTTAAAAAAAAATCACTTGTTTACGACTTAATTTACAAAACATGACAATTCTATGTGTACATAAAATACGTATATTATATTCTTATTCTTCATCATTAATGCGCAAAAGTCCTTTACTGGACATGGGCCTCTCCAGTTGTAGGGACAAACTTGACAAGCGGATTGACTGACAATAACAAGTAACAAACGTCTCTTATCTTTGCCGCTACTGCCCGTCGTCATTCTGGCTATTTTACGTCTGGCGTAAACGAGATGGTTACCATTCATAGGTTCTTTTTGGCTTATCCAGATAGATGGTCTTATGTATTAGTATGTATAATACACAAAAAAATGTATACAAATAAATAAAATTGAAGTGTTTGTTTGTAATGTCAAAATAACAGCTTTTTACTAAATGCATATGAAAGCATATACGGTACTTATAAAAAAACACAATTTTTAAAATTTTTGTCTATCTGTCCGTTTGTCTGTTTGTTCCGGCTAATCTTCGAAATCGCTGGACCGATTTTGACAGGACTTTCACTGACAGATGGCTGATATTATAAGGAGTAACTTAGGCTACTTTTATCTTAGAAAAAGAATTAGGGTTCCGCGCAAACAAATTAAAACCCCAAATTACACGCGGGCGAAGTCGCGGGGAACAGCTAGTCCATAATAAATTCTCGAAAACCGCATTAGAATTCATCATCTAATCTAAAGTGTTAGGGCTGATTTTTAATCATCGGATAAAAATTAGGCAACCGAGATTTGTTCGGCGTACTTATTATAAAAATATAAGGTTTGATTGTAAATCGATAAAAGAATAATTTACTGTAAGAATACTGTAATCGAAGATTTTTCGACCAAAACTTGTAAGTACGAATAGCGCCGTAAAAATGTACGTAACTCCGCAAACATGTAATAGTCTATAATATTTTATTTTTGCCCAGCTGTGGAGCCGTGTGGGTTAGGATACTAAAAAACCAAAAAAAAATGTGACCACATTGCAGAATTCGAGCTCGCTCACTCCGGCTTGGAAACATTAGGCTGTTGAGAAAAACTACCTACATATATGGCGAATTAATGATTGGTATCATATTGCGCGGCATGTCAAGCAATCAAGTTAGTTGCTTAACTTATGACGCCATTATTGTTGCATAAATTACATTACAGTTGTATGAATGAAATAATTCAATTGTTTCACTGTTGTATTTAGGTTATGTAAGTAGATAAAGTATTTGATTAATAACTTTTATCTAATGATTTTTAAAAGGAAAATAAATAAATAATTTTTATATTACACATCATTCATCGTCCACATCATCATTACAGGATATCATTAGTCCATTGCTTAATGTAGGCTACCACCATTGAAAGCCACAAAGCACGATCCAGAGCCATCTGCATCCATCAATTTACTGCATCTTTTCCAAGGGCGTCACTCCATCTAGTGACGGGCCAGTAAGTTATATAAGAACAATAATATACCTATAAGTACTTACTAATACGTCATTGCCTATACATTGTTAATTAATTATATACACGTTAGACTGTAAAATCAGGGGAAGTTGAAGATACGCATTATTCTCTTTAATTTGTTCTACATGACGACGCAATGTCTACAACTACATAATGTTGCTATCTGGGCTGTAACAGGGATTCTTTTTTCTTTGTTCATATACCACGGTAAGCGGATTCAAAGTTAAGTATATGTTCCGCGGCTTGGCACAAGCCTTCTCTAATTTCTGAGCAATATTAGCCTACTCCATTTTTTAATCCTCGGATATGCACGTTTCACACATGGTAAATTGGCGCTTAAAATTATTGTTGGCTGAAAGTTGGATTGAAATTACCTTCGTTTTGCTTGAGTAAGTGATATAGACCCCCGGCGTAAATCGGTAGATCTTCAACTATTATGTTTGGCTTATAAAGTTATGGAGTGATAGTTAGTAGTCTCCCATCTTAGATTTTTTATAGAATAAAGGTGATAAGCGAGCACACAGCCCAGGTAAGTGGATGCTGTTGTCCATAGACATCTACATCTATCCTTTAACAAAAATCAAAATGCAGATGCGTTGTCACCCCTAAGGACTAAGGTGGAATGCCTCGTATTCAGTAAAAAGGGTCTCCGGTTCTCTACACTCACCATACGAAACACAGCGTAAAATAGCTTCGAGCTGCTATTTTACGCTGGTATGCTGTGAGAGCGTGATCCTACCGGTCGAGCCGACGCATTCGTGCTACAACCATAATATAGCTGCAACATGGCTCTATCACATTTATTCTTAGATCTCAAAGCTGACAACGCTTCTTTAGTCTTTTTCGTTTGAAGTTAGTTACAGATAATCATGTGCCCAGTAGTAACTCCCATAATTTCTCTAGTATTATTAAAATAAGTATATAAGAAAGTCATCATCATCATTACAGCCTTTCACAAGTCCACTGCTGAACGAAGGCCTCCCCCAAGGAATGCCACAAAGCACGGTCCTGAGCCTCTGCATCCATCGACTTCCTGCATGTCTTACCAGGTCGTCACTCCATCTAGTGGGGGGTCGCCCTACACTTCGCCTACCGGTACGAGGCTGTCACTCGAGAGGCTGACACCTTTTTCCCCATCGGTTGTCGGTTCTTCGAGCTATAGGGCCGGCCCATTGCCACTTCAGCTTACTAATCCGTTAATATAAGAAAGTAATAACATTTATTTTCATTTCTGAAACAGCGATATAACAGTTAAGACTTTGCTTTGCTGATTTAGCTTTGGTCGGTCTTCGGTCGGAATTTCACATGTTTTCAATATATTTCATTCCTCGAACTTGAACTTGATTATGAAGTATAGTACTGGTTTCAGAAATCCAACCGGATCTTTTTTACGTGGTAGAGTCATGCTATATTATGGTTGTAGCATGAATGGGTCGGCTCGACCGGCGAAGGACCACGCTCTCACAGAATACCGGCGTAAAATAGCAGCTTAATGCTGCTGTGTTTCGCATGGTGAGTGTAGAGAACCGGAGACCCTTTTACTGGAAACGAGGCATTCCATCTTATTCCTCATGGTTTTTTTTTATAGGATAGGGTGACAAACGAGCACACAGTCCACCTGATGGTAAGTGGTTGCTGTGGCCCATAGACATCTACATCTATCCTCAATAAAGAATCAAAATGCAGATTGTCAAAGGAACAATGAAATTTTATCAACGCTCAGCTACTAAGCCTACAGGTATAGCTCGTATCCAATGTTAAATGCTTAAAACAATGGTAATAAATATGACAATAAATCATAAAATATTTTGTTAGAGTGAGCCTTATGGAACAGTATTTCAAACAGTAGGAATATTTAAGAGTAAGGAACCGGAGTTTCGGATTTCTGTTACATTAGAGTGGTGTGATAAAATAAAACAAAATGAGGAGGGAACAAAGTGTTGCATTCTTATTATTGTTCGGGAGAAGTGGAGGGAGCGAGGGCTTTGTTTGCAGGCACGCGCTGGCATCGGCACTCGCCTCGTCCTGCTCAAGGCTGGTCAATCTTTAAAGGCGTTTTATTAAATTTCAATTCGAAGCTTTTTAATTCTTATAATTTTTTGGTAGTTTTATTTACAAAAGTAAAAAAGTAGTTTTTTTTTGTAAAAAAATTTGTTAATTATATTACAAAAAAAACGATTACAATATTTAATTTTTGTACATTTAGTACCTTCCTTCTTTTTCTTTCCTATCATCCTATCAACACAGATTGTTATAGAGGGAATATTTGCCACGCTCGCCCAAATATCCCTCCTATGAGGGAGGCCTGTGTTCAGCAGTGAATTTTTGATAGGCTGCAATGAATGAATGACCAATTACATTATTAGACATCACATGACGTCTAACATGTAAGCTATATAAACGCTTAATTGAAACATAAGTTTCGTACATTGCCTTTCTTTCTTTTCTTCTTCGTTATCAGCCTTCTTTAATTCACAGCTGCATCTTTTACTGGCTGTTTTAAATTTCAAATATCCACCAACTGGCATGAATTAATTTTCCTATTTGGTAGCACGGATAATGCTGATTACCATATCATAGTGTGAGATTTTATTTATTAAACCGTATTAAGAGACAAAGTTAATATGTTCTTCCTGACTAGATCTGTGGTAGATTATATTTATAGTATATTGTTATTTATATTTTTAATTTTTTAATCAAAATGCAACAAATTTTATAAAGTTAATAATAATCATAAACGGATAGGTATAAAAAAGTTTTACATTGAATGTAACAATAGCTTCTTTCTGTAGTGCAAAGTTTTAGGACCTATGACCATAAACATCGCTGTGTTAGCGTTTCACGTTATATAACGAGTTATGAGGTTCGACGTCCGCCGCGCAACCTTTAAGGTCGACCCGGGACGGCCTCCGGCCTTTATTTACTCTGTGCAAGCCCTGTAGCGCGGCAATTCATTTTGGGGAGCGACCATGTTAAATAAATTTCGTAACTTTTTTAATATTAAAAAGAAAAGTAATTTTTCTAACTATAATGCATTACAGTATAATATAAAAAAATAATTCTAACCGTGTAAACGGTATAAGATTCGTCCGTCGTCCCGTAGGTGTCGTTAGAGGCGAGCTAGGAAATCGATGGACCTATGTTCTGTGGACTTCGTTAGGCTGTTATGAAAATGAAGTCAGAATAAGCAAATTTAAGCCGAGTCCTGCAACTTACGTAGTAGACACGCTGCGGCCGTATTATGGGCACAGCATGAATGGGTCGGCTCGAGCCGGTGAGCGTAGGGAACTGGCAATCCTTTTTACTGATTCAGACGTTCCACCTTGGTTCTATGGGGTGACAATGTATCTACATTTTGTACTTAATCGAAATAAGATGAGAAGATAAATCTATAGAGGCTTAGCAGGGATCTAATAGTGATCTAGTTAATAGATCTAGTTAATAGATCTAGCTAATAGATCTAGCTAATAGAGTTCAGTACATTAAAATAAATTTTAAGTTTGCTTCGAAAGTTATTTATTCTATTTTTTGAGATTATTGCGATTAGACTCCTATCAACTAGTAAAGTAGTGAATACCTCATTAATTTTCAAACTCAAACGGCAATCATTAAATTATGACGATGTAATTAATGCTCTATCAAAATTAGTATAAATAGAATTGAGTCTTGTAGATTGCACTGTCGTTCTTGGAATTACTATTGTAACATAGATTCAATAGAGTCCACATATTCCTTAATTAGCAAATAGACTTAGTTACGCAGCACATGCTATAATAAAGATTGGAAGTCAAACCAAAGTTGAAACAGCTAGATTGGTTTATTTTAGTTACTTCCATAGCTTAATGTCTTATGGAAGTATTTAATGAGGAAACGCGACTGTGATTAAAATATTTGTTTGGAAAAGGGGCCCGTAAGGACAATATAGAACCTAAATTATATATAGTCTCTTAGAAGAAAAGTAAAAAAAAATATGAAAATGGAATGTATATACATAAAAATAAAATACTTTTGATAAGAACAGAGACGATCATACTTTTGGTACTAGGAACAAAGACAAATTTGTAAGCAAGTCAATAGACTCGACATAGAATTAATAATTCATTTATATTAAATCGCTTCTTGTCATTTTGGTCCGTTATGACTGAGCTATGTGTTTGACTAATTTCATCACTATAAACTTTTAAAATTTTCATCATTTTATTCATTGAATAAAACTACTTTTACGGATTTTATCGCGTTTAATTAACTTATTTTATTAACTTCCCGACGTTTCGGGTGCTTTACAGCACCCATGGTCACGGGGGACTGAGGTGATTGACGTCCCGATGTCAGTGTTAACCCGGAGTACCTTCAGCTTTTTTAATTATTAATTTTGGTCCGATCTACGCAGAATGAACTTACTGTGTCTTGAAGTCTTGCAGTGGTATACTTGGGTTTAGTTTTAATTTTATTAATTACAGGATCTCAAGCAGGTAGTAGTACCCAGCCCTCTCTATTGAAATTAGGATGTTTTTTTTAATTTCAATAGCCTCACGTATCATCCTTGGCAGGAATCGATGTTCTTTCGCGAGAATTTGTGGTTTATCAAATCTAATGTAATGGCGGGGGCCGTCTAGGATATGATCACAAACTGCAGACTTCCCGGAACATTGCTGTTTCACGTCAGCTATGTGTTCTTTTACGCGGGTTTTGATAGAACGTTTTGTTTGCCCTATATATGAGAGACCACATTCACAATCAAGCTTGTACACTCCTGCATCTTGTAGAGGAATATTGCACTTGACGGATGGTAAGAACTGACTAATCTTCTTCGGCGGCTTGAAGAATGTTCTAATAGAAGCTCGCTTCAAGATGTAGCCAATCTTGTGTGTGACACCTCTGACATATGGTAGTACAGCAGGCACACGCTCGACTGTGGCCAGCTTCACTCGGTCACTGTGACGTAGGCGCGGGACCCGAAGCTTGTTGTCGTGCAGAACCTACTTGACGTGCTGAAGCTCGGCGGCCAGGTGTTTGCTGTCACAGATCCTTCGTGCTCTCTGTAACAAAGATTTGCCCACGGTAGCTAACTGTGAAGGATGATGGTGGGATTCACCGTTTAAATATCGGTTTGTATGGGTCTTTTTTCTATACACAGTGTGACCTATGGTGTTATTAGGATTTCGAATGACTAACACATCTAGGAAAGCTAAAGAATTATTTGCCTCTAACTCCATAGAAAGTTGAATTTTAGAAACGTCGGGAAGTTAATAAAATAAGTTAATTAACCGCGATAAAATCCGTAAAAGTAGTTTTATTCAATGTGTAGTATTCGCGTAAATATAAGAAATCATTATCATTTTATTCATTAAATAATCGATAGTTTTATGACATTATTAGAATAGATTATTTTTCTTTCTTCTCTGTACTAACGGCCTCTTTGAATTCCATCTATTTATTTCATTCTTATAAAAACGGACAAGTAAGTTTATGTACTAGGAGATGTTGTTTCTGTAAAAAAAATCAACGAGTTATAAACATTACAAACTGGCTTTTAATTTCTTTACCCTCCTATGGTTGGCAGTATTTTATATATAATTTATTAAAAGGTATTTATTGCTTATACGCCTCTATAATAAAATCCCAGATAGTGATCAATGTTCGTCTAACAACAAGTTTGAAAATTTCGTTAATTATTTCTAAGTAGGATTCCTTTCCTGCCTAGGAGACGGTCTGGGTAGGTACGACCCTCTTATCTTATTTATGCCACCAAATAGCAGTGCCTGTGCTGCTGTGTTCCGGTCTGAAGGGAATAAAGAACTAACACCTATAACTACCTAAGAGGGCAGTAGTCGTGAGCGACTACTGCCCTGGCTTAGCGCTCGCTCTAAGGTACACAGTACGCGGGCAATGAAATTGTTAATTGCAATTTTAAGTGCTGATTTACCACATGCTCGGCGGTGAAAGAAAACATTATGAGGAAACCTGTATGTCTGAGAAATAAAAAAATAAAAAATATTTCGAAGACGTGAAGACCGCCAACATGCATTGGGGCAGCGCGGCCGACACTTTCTTTTCCTAAAACCCTCTCAGAAGAAAGTAGGCCTGGGCCCAGCAGTGGGCGTATGTAGACTGTAACTTTACTTTACTTTTGCCTATAACTACAGGCTGTGACGCTGTGAGGCATTTTATGTTAGTCCTCAGATGCCTCTTTGTTTGAAGTCGGTTGCAGGTGTCCTTGGGCTTGAGTAGCCACTTACCATCAGGTGGACTGTAAGTTCGTTTGTCACTTCAGTCTTATAAAAAGACTAGCTGTTCCCCGCGACATCGTCCGCGTGGAAATTATAATTTTTTTTTTGCTTGGAACCCTAATTTTTTTCCTAAAATAAAATTAGCCTAAGTTGCTCCTAATAACATCAGTTATCTGCCAGTGAAAGTCCCGTCAAAATCAGTCCAGCCGTTTCGAAGATTAGCCGGAACAAACAGACAGACAGACAGACAGACAAAAAATTTAATTAAGTACCGTATACTTTCATAGGCATTTAATAAAAACTGTTATTTTGACATTACAAACAGACACTTCAATTTTATTTATTTGTATAGATGTATAGATTTAAACAAAAACTTTATCAAAAGGTTCTTATTAATTTGAGGAATACATTAAAGAAAATAACTCCTGGGAATGAGATTGTTAATACCATGCTGGTTCTTATAATTCATATAAATAATTGTAATGTAATATTTCATGTTTAAAAAATAATCCCACTGGGTTTCTTCCGAACAAGTGGGAAATAAAAAAAAAGACTTGTATTATGTTATAATCCTAATTGAATAAACATATTCTATATTGCTGGACAAATCCGTTTAAAAAATTAAAAATTAATAAAACAATTGCCCCGTAAGTAGGTAACTATACTTTGCAAACGAAGTGCAGAGTCGAGATGATTTTGTTAGTTTTGTATGGATTCTCTGTCATTAGAGCTTTGTTATTATAAGGAACGGGTGATGTTAACATTAGCAATAAATGTTGGTATATTTCCCCTTACACCCTTGACATAAATTATAAATTCTCATGCCCCTCACGCAGAATTCTAGGTAGAGACTGCGGACTTTCATTTGGCACGATCCTGACCCACCTCACTCGCTTCCTTTATATCCATAAATCTGCACATACATGTTCGTCGGTTAAAGGAGCTCCTAATTTGGCCCACCTTTAATATATCGCCAATTTGCTCAAAAAACTTCCCACTAAGGCGACTCTTTTCAATCTCTGCCATTCACTTCTTGCAGCAGTATAAATTTGCTTTGTCACCCGATAAATAATAAATCAAACTTTTGTCAACAAAGAAACTACGAGTATATTTTTTACTTACTACTCTAGCAGTCTCATCAACTAAAGTTCAATCGAAACAAGCCGGAAGTACCGTATTATAAATAAGCCGGAAATTTTAAACGCACAAAAAATTAAAACTGCTAAAATCGCGCGCACTTCCTTCCGGATCCTTTTATGTTTTTTGTTTAGCAAGCATTCACAGTAACAAATGCATCCGACGGATGCAGGCCTGCGCCAATAAAAAAGGAAAGGAGTTAGTGACAAATGTTTGTATATGGGTACGAAATGAAAAAAGTTTACGAAGTTTCATATTTTACAAAAGAGCGTGTATTACTGGTGTGGTGAGGCTTAGCAATCCAACTACTTATTATTCAATACTTTTGGAAACTGATTGTAACAGTTTAAAATACATAAGAATTATTTTATCGGGTTGTCGATAGCATTGAAATCTAGAGCGAGCGATTATACTCGTATTATCCCGTGAGCTATTGCAACTTAAGATACTTAAGTCCGTCGTTACAGCCTATATACGTCACTGCTACACAGGCCTCTCATATCTGAGAGGGTTTTAGGCAAGGAAATGTCCGCCGCGCTGCCCCAATGCGTGTTGAACTCACATGTCTTCGAAATATTTTTTATTTTGATTTCTCAGACATGCAGGTTTCTCACGATGTTTTCCTTCACCGCCGAGCTCGTGGTAAATCAGCACTTAAAATTGCAATTAACAATTTCATTGGTGCCGGCGATCGAACTTGTCGTACTGTGAAACTTACAGCGAGCGCTAACCATCTGAGCTACCACGGCTCTATATAAGATACTTAAGTCACTTGTAAGTTATTATAAGATATCATGCATGTGCTTAGACATTTAGCTTAAATATATTTCTAGAATTTGTGAAGTTCCTCATTACATGTTTCTCGCTCCAAAACCGACTCAGAATTTAGGGAAGGTCTGTGCTAGACGTATATTAGTTGCTACTTTAATACTCTTATCTTTTACTTTTTAAATTGACTTATTAATCACCCTTATTCCCTATATGTTCCTCTTATACAGGATGTAGAGCTGTAGAAGGAAAAAATGCTAACCTGTTCGTGGTTAGGGTTACCAACTAACCAAATAAATACGGTCTTGACCGGATTTTCGGAGCCAAGAACAGATTTCGGTACAGACTGATTTTTTTTGCGCCGGCTATACTTATACAGGTCGTACAAGCAAGTGAATACGACTTCAAGCACATGATGTGAATTTTATAATAAATTTGTGGAGATACCAACTTTTTGAAAGCTGTTAATAGTTGTCAAAAATGTAAATTGAAATTATAAATGTATATAATATTTAATCAGGAAATAAACGTAACTAAAATTTATTGAATTTTATTGTCGGGATGCCGACTGAGGACAGGACTTATTTTCCAAAAATCTGCATTTTAACCTGCAACTGGATCCCCAACCCCAATTCCAGGCCTAGCTAGTTAATTTCGAATTATATCCATTCGAAAACGTCGGAAAAAATGCCACAGATTATTAACGGGGAGCAGAACGATCGGTATCTACCCACGATGGTATAGAACCTGCGCTCACCAACCCGTTTGCCTAGCTTAGTGAGTATGGGCAAATTTTCCATGCTGCTTGCCAACTAGCGCTTTCTGGGGAACACCTATGTACAGCAGTGGACTCCTAATGGTTGTTGTTTATGATGATAATGTTGTGATGTTGATGTGTGTGCGACTTTTATTAATTTAATCCATACGGTGGTATCGAAAGAGAATCCATCATCCCCTTTTGACTCGAGGGTGTCGAAAAAGTCGACTATATTTCGGAGAAATGTGGAATGTCTGTACCCATTGTAGAATATCGCAGTGGACTATCCTCTTATAATATATTATTTTTAAGCATTATATTATCGCGATCTTGGCCGAATGCTATCACGGCGGCAACTTTCAAATATATAATAATAATAATAATAATAGCCCCCTAAACAACCACACGTCCTGATTGACCATCTAATCACGTGGGGGGTGGACACACGATTAAAAAATTACTGGCGTGGCTAACGTGGCTCTGGAAACCCATTAAACATGGAGACCCGTTTAAAAAGAAAACGTTTAGGACCGCTGCCCGGGGGCCATCGCCGGGGCACACCTGGAGCTGGCGCTGGGTGTCTCAGCATGCGAACCGTCAGCGGTGAGGAGTTGAACAGGCGGGCCCTCACCGACAAAGATGCTACAGCCGAAACCAGTGACGGTGGTGACAGACTGACTGACCGAACAGACAGTCCTTTAGAACCAATCAGCCCAAGCACCATTTCATACACACCTTCCAGACCATCATCACCACCGATACCATCGTCACCTTCCATATCTTTATCACCTCCTATTACTAGTTCTCATACAGATTCATCCTTGCCAACCTTGAATGTTGCGCGGGGGGTAAATACCTTCTTGCCCGCGTCCACCAAGGCTGGGAAACCAAGAGTTCGCATGAGATGGAGTAAGGAAGTAAACATATTTATCATGCGAACCTATTTTCACATCACCAAATTAGAGACCGACATGACCACATACAGACAGCAATTGCATGAACGTTTTACAAGACAATACCCAGAAATTAGTGTAACAGAACAACGTCTTTCCGATCAAAGAAGAACAATAGTAAGGAATAAACTTTTATCTCAAGAAGTAATAGATCAACTAAAAGAAGAAGTACGTGCACAGTTAGAAGATTTAAATCAAAATCCTATCCCAGAAACACATACACCATCAGAAACTACTCTACAAATACCACCACAATCACCCTCTCAAATGCAACATAACAAACAATCTCAATCTTACAATCAATCACAAGCAAACTCACAAAGTATACATAGATCGCACACATCCACACAAACCGAGAGCATAACCATAATGCTAGAAAATGATATTGAGACTTTAGAAAATGTCGATCAAAATCAGTTATCAGAAACGCACATCCAAGAAATACACGACAAACTGAAAACCGCTCTAACTCAATATTCAAGTATGGATCCAGCAGCTCGTCCAAAACTACCCAAACTTAAATACACCCCAAAATTGTCTCATCTAGTACATTTATTTAATCGTATCATACTAAACCAATATATATCCGAAGACACACAACTTGTAGATGTACACACATTGATATATTGCACAGCGTTAGTCATTTCTGAAGAACTTAATTATAAAATAACAGAATACACAGACAGCACAAGACCAAGAATCATAAACAAACCACCATGGCAACAGAGACTCGAAAGAGATATAGAAAAATTACGAGCTGACTGCGGTAGACTAACACAATATATCAACAATAACAGATCTAACAAAGTAGTCAAAAGAGTCGAGGCAATATTTAAGAACATGGCCAGGCACACGAGACATGAAAACGACAATAGAAAACCTGAAGAATTCTTAGACACTTTAAAACAGAAGCTCGCGCTAAAAGTCCATAGGCTGAGGAGATACAAGAAGGCACAAGAACGCAAAAATGATAACGCCATGTTTGCTACTAACGAAAAAAACTTTTACAGAAATTTACAGAAACCACAAATAGACGTAACAACCGACACCAACAAACTACCAACATCAGAACAATTGGAGACATTCTGGTCAAGCATATGGGAAGAGCAAGTGCAGCATAATGATAAAGCTGGTTGGATAGCAGATGAAGAATCTAAGTGGAGCGCACTAGAAGAAATAGAATTCGTCGAGATATCTGAATCTGATATAAATAGTATTACAGCAAAATTACACAACTGGAAATCACCTGGCATTGATAAAGTACATAATTACTGGTATAAAAAACTAGACTCATTACACAAAATTATCGCTAAAAACTTAACAGACATAATCTTAGGACAACAAAATATACCTGAATTTATTGCAACAGGAATAACTTACATGTTACCGAAGTCTCAACACTCCCCACAACCGTCCCAATACAGACCAATTACTTGCCTACCGACAATATACAAGATCCTAACCTCAGCAATCACAGCTAAAATCAATAAACACATAGAACGCCACAACATAATAGCGGAAGAACAAAAAGGGTGCAGACGAGGCCACATGGGGTGCAAAGAACAATTAATTATAGATTCAATAGTCCACAAACATGCCGCCACAAAAAATAGAAACCTTCATTGTACCTACATAGACTACAAAAAAGCTTTTGATAGTATTCCACACTCCTGGTTAATTCAAGTATTACGTATATACAAAATAAACCCAAAAATAATAAACTTACATCATATCATGTCCCGATGGAAAACTACACCCAATTGAATTACCACGACAATATCGTAAGAACTCGACAGATATTTATTAGGAAAGGTATTTATCAAGGTGACTCCCTGAGTCCTCTATGGTTCTGTCTTGCACTGAACCCCCTGTCTCATCTACTGCATCAGTGCCAAACCGGATATAAACTCAAACACACCACCGCAGAAGATATCACTATCTCACACCTCATATATATGGATGACATTAAATTATACTTAAAAACAGAAAAAGAAATGAAAAAATTAATAGACACTACAACAGATTTTAGTAAAGACATCAACATGCAGTTTGGACTAGATAAATGCAAAACACTACACATAATAAGAGGCAAAATAAAACCAGGCGACTACACAATTAACACTACTGATACAATCACAGCTATGGAACCGACAGATCTATATAAATATTTAGGATACAGACAACTCAAAGGACTAGATCATACAGCCATTAAACACACACTGAATACAGAATACAAACGGAGAGTAAACGCAGTATGCAAAACACATCTCGCTGGAAAACATCTTATTAAAGCATTAAATACGTACGCGATCCCAATATTAACCTACTCGTTTGGAGTGATTAAATGGTCTAAAACTGACATACAGCAAGTAGAAAGAACCACACGCACCACACTTACCAAACACAATAATTTACACCCTAAATCCGCAATAGAAAGACTCACAATCAAACGACAAAATGGAGGGAGAGGCCTAATAGACATTCAACACCTTTGGCAGAAACAAATTAGTAACCTCAAAACATTCTTTCACAATAAATCTCGCACTAGTGACATTCATAAAGCCGTAGCCCTAAATGATTTTAACTACACTCCACTTAACCTAAATGAACACACAGACACACAACACAATAACACTAATAACCCACAAAAACAAAAGTTAGAGGACTGGAAAAAGAAAGTTCTGCACGGACGACACCCACATGACCTGAAACAACCACATGTAGATACAGTAGCATCAAATAAATGGCTTAAAATTGGCAACCTATTCCCGGAAACTGAAGGGTTTATCATCGCAATACAAGACCAGATCATCAACACTAAGAACTACAGGAAATATGTCATTAAAGACCCCACAGTAACCAACGATAAATGCCGCAAGTGCTTCACCCAACCAGAGACAATACAACATATAACAGGGGCATGTACATCTCTTACACATACAGACTACACTCACAGACACAACCAAGTAGCAAACATCATTCATCAAAAACTAGCACTCAAACATAAACTTATACAAGACACAAACACGCCCTACTACAAATACACTCCACAAACTATTTTAGAAAATCCTACACACAAACTTTACTACGACCGCGCCATACTTACCGACAGGGCCATTCACTATAATAGACCAGACATAACACTACAGGATAAAGTAAGTAAAATCACCTACCTAATAGATATTGCAATACCCAACACACATAACTTACAAAAAAACAATAGGTGAGAAGATAAGCAAATATGCAGAGCTTAAAGAAGAAGTGACCAGAATTTGGAGACAAAATAAAGTTTATATAGTACCCATAGTCGTCTCCACTACGGGTGTCATACCCAACCATCTCCACCATAGCCTCAAATTAATAGACCTGAAAGACTCAACGTACATTATACTCCAAAAGGCCGCAATTTTAAATACCTGTCAAATTGTAAGAAAATTCATGCAATTGGAAGAAAATGAAATAGCTACCCATAACACCCCATCTACATAAATACTCACTACACGCTGCATTTACTTAGCTTCGGCCCGTATATGCAGTCAGAACTAGCCAAAGAGCTAAGAAACAGAAATGTTTTCCTATAATAATAATAATAATAATCTTTTATTTCAGACTTTGATCCATAATTTGTTAGTAATACATTGCACACCTTAAATACTAATGTTAGTTTCTTAAATATGTATAATTATTTTTCAATATACTGTTTCAGTGACTTAGCATATGCCCGTCACATCGTTCGGCGAACATGTTTAGAATACTGTTGCGGCACCAACGTATTCTACTCAACAGGGAGTGTACACTCGTTTACGCATTATTGCAAAGAAGTCATCTGTTCTTGCTTCTGTGAACATCCCTGATGCGCTACAAAAGCGAGGCAGCCCTAACAGGGCTCTAAAAATGTTATTATATAGAACACGAAGGTCACTGTAAGCGCGCTTTGTATATGTTGTCCATAAGCTACATGCGTAAAAAGATTGGCAGTAGGTTTTAAAGAGTGCAATCTTGACTTCGTTGCTACACCGTGCAAATCTACGAATCAACATATTTCCACGGACCGACAGTGCCCTTTGCTCCCTCTCAATGTCCATATCATCTTTACAATTTTCAGTAATGTAGTGGCCTAAATATTTAAACTGTTTTACTCTGGCTAGGGCAGTACCATTAAGCACAATAGGAGGCACATACTTGGGACACTTATTTCCAGCTCTAAACACCATAAACTGGCTTTTCTTAGCACTGTATATTAAGCCATGTCTAACAGCATAATCCTCACAAACACGTTACGATTTTCTAAGAGCAATGACAGACGGGGCGAGCAGCACCATATCATCTGCATAACTTAAATTGTTTAAGCATACTCCATCTACATAGCATCCGATATAAATATACTCGCATACGGATGGTTATTTATTGTGCAGGATAAATGTATCTTACATTATAGTATGATACTACAAGGGTACAATCATTTTTACTAATAACAGTGGCCTGAAATATAAATATAATATCTACATGTACAATATACATACTTATGCTCATAGTACATATATGTTAATAATACGGGTGAAAATATGAAATAACCGTTTCAATGGAGTGGCCACATAGAATTTAAATTAAACTTGCATGTTTTCCAAGATTTGTTATTAAGACTTTTTTACACAAAACCTACAATATTCTAAATCCAAAAATGCTGTGACATTCTATTGTTTTACTTTCAATTATTTCCACATTCAGTATTTGAGTTAAGCTTGGAGACCTCAATAACTTTCGAATACGAGTTCCTATGTTGTTCTAACGCAGCAGAGACAGCTCGCAATATCTCAAATAACATTGCCCATTAGTAGACAGATATATGGTATTTTATTTAATATATTTCCGTCATCGCTCGCTTAACTAATCGACGATAAGCGCCAAAATGTTTCAACCGTACCCAGTCTACCCTACAAAACCGTACAGTCTAAATATACAGCTCTGGATTAACCATACTGAATGTAGACGGGCTATGGAAGCTCTGCCTACAATTAACACTAACATACCAAAAGGACAGAACAAACCTCAAATAGGACTGGTGGAAACCGGTGCCATTTGGATAAGCACACTTCGAGCTTCATTATCTCATTCATTTTCAAAGATATTATAAAAATGAACAGTTATATATAGTATATTATAAAATAAACAGTTTTTCGCGTGCGTTTGGAGAGAATACGACTAATGAACGCTCTGTGCGTGTTTGACTTGAAGAATGAACCACGAACAAGATCACACAGTAATGTAAATAACAATGAATTAAAAGTAATGGGTTGAAGCCGATCCTTAGTAAATAATCAAGGAATTAGCGTCAAGGTTTGACGTTAGTATAACCAACTTATTTTTTTATATAGTATAGTGGTGATAAGCGAGCACACAGTCCACCTGATGGTAAGTGGTTGCTGTGGCCCATAGACATCTACATCTATCTTCGATTACGAATCAAAATGCAGATGCGTTGTCACCCGTGAGGACTAAGATGGATTGCCTCGTTTCCAGTAAAAAGAATCTCCAGTTCTCTACACTCACCATATGAAACATAGCAGCGTTCATCTGCTATTTTACACTGGTATTCTGTGTGAGCGTGGTCCTTCCCCGGTCAAGCCGACCCATTCGTGCTACAACTATACCAGTAATATAACTACAGCATGGCTCTACCTTGTAAAATACCAAATTGGTAAAAAAACCCGAGAAATGGAAGCGTCATATATAAACTTTTAACATAGAGGCACGCGTTGAAGCATTGGCTGTATTCTTACAGAAATTAAGTAATTTTAAACATAATTGTAATGTGTAATGAAAAGTGGACTTTGTTGCTCTCACTTTATGGTGTAATTGAAGAACTTCGAACATTGTTGGCGAAACTCTCAGAGAAATACAACAACCCTGCCAATCAATCTTCGCCATTATTGCTCCATGGTAACCTTATACTGCTAAACAAATCGTTTTAACATTACAAGACCTGCAGTTAGGAACCATATGTCATCTTCAGTACTCACCAGACCTAGCCCCAACCGATTACCATGTTTTCCGCGAATTTGACAATTTTCTGCAAGGAAAAAAGTTTTGTTCTTAGGAAGCGGTACAAAATGCCTCCTTAGAATATTGAGACTCCCCAGAGATCCCTAGAATTCTAATGCAAAGGCATAATAAATGATTTTCATACGTGGCAGAGCCACGCTATTTAAGGCTCGACCGGGGTAGGACCACGCTCTCACAGAATACCGCGTAAAATAGTAGCACAAAGCTGATAGGTTTCGTTTGGTGAGTGTAGAGAACTGGAGATCCTTTTTTGTGGAAACGAGGCATTCCATGTAAGTCCTCAGGGGTTTATTTTGATTCTTCATTAAGGATAAATATAGATGTAGACTATATAGGCCACAGCGTCCACTTACCCACAGGTGGACTGTGTGCTCGTTTGTCACTCATATACTATAAAATTACCGAGATGAAGAAAAATATTGATAACAAGTGGTAAAATAAAAAAAATTGTACAACCGACTTCATATAAATAAAATGAGAACATCATCAATATAGTCGAAGTCAATTAAATACGCATTATTAAGGATAACTCAAAAACTGCTGGTCAGATCTTGATCAAATTTATATGGGACCACGAGATGCAAAAATTTAAAATAAAAAATCAACAAAATCAGTTCACCTAGAAAAGTTCTGAGGTAACTCACATAAAAAAATACAGTCGAATTGAGAACCTTCTCCTTTTTTTGAAGTCGCTTGAATAAGAGTAAATACTTCGATAAAATAAATTTAATTTTTCGTAGAAAAAAAAAGTGTTTTTTTCTCAATTAAAACAATTACATAATTCAATTTAAAGGGCAATTTCATACATTATCCCCTAATAAACACTTCGACTATCAACATTCTTAAATAACTTCCATAATAAAAGTTTAGTAGGCTTAGTTGGAGGAGACGGTACGGTAGAGACCGTTCGGGGCGTTGCGGTGCCGCCGGTTCGTATCCTGCACGCATAAAGTACATAGATAATGGTTCCGGGTTTGGATATTTGTTCATGTGCTATTTATCTATGTGAACAAGAGGAAATCATAGTCCGAGAATAACTTTTTTTTTAAATGCACAAAACAAAGCCATGCTGCAGTTGTATCCGAACGAACGCTCCACGCTCGCACAAAATACCAGCGTGGAATATGTTTCGTATACTGTGTATTGCATTTTACTGGAGACATTCTATCCCATGATTCTTAATTGAGGGTATAATATTACGTAGGTGTCCATGGACTCCAGCATCCACTTATAATATGCAACAGCATTATATTTAGCATATTTGATATTGAAGAGATATTAGGAGAACAATTAAGTGACCAGTATTTTCGAATGTTTCGCGCAACGTGCCTCTGCCTCCATTTCGCAGCTGACGAGTGTTAGGGTTTAGGGACGTACGTGAGCTCGGGCCCGGGGCCGGGCTTAGCGGCGCGGGGCGGGCGACATCCGGCCGCGCACCGTGGGAATACACCCACCTAACCGCTACACAGATTATAAACGGATACTAATTAATTTAAGTTTGTATCAAATTGCCACAAGTGGTATGATCGATATAATATCTTGTCTTAAAACTGACTGATATTAATACGAAAGATATTAATGTCAAACATTATGTATAGCATATTTCATTGTCGCTATGTTCTATGTCCAAGAAGTGTTAAGAAGTATTAAAAATATTAGGAGATTATAAAAATAAACGCAGGATAATTAAATTATTTATGAACCATCAATACAGAGATTCAAAACATAACGAAGTACATTTTGTGTAGAGGTAAATGTACTTCGGATTGGGACACGCGTAAAGCAATTCTTGTATAATTTTATAAATATAAATGTAAATGTTCCTTTATTCAAAATCCTAGATCTTCTAAGTTTTTACAGATTCTTTGAAATTTTGATACAACGTTCTGATCTTACGATTCATATGAAATTTTGTGTTTAGATAGTGTTTTAATTTCCAAGTTAATCGAGATAGATTGCATCCAAAAAAAAAAAACATTTTCGCTCAGGTACTATTTTTTCAGTTTAAATACTACGGTAGTCGTTATAATTTTTAATTCAAAAACCAAGCTTAATATCTAAAAGTGGTTAATAGTACCTGATAGTCATTTCAATAGTTTTTTTTTTATAACTATTCACTGTTCGATATGGAAAGTGTGAAATTTGCATACCTTGTCTACGTAAAGGAAAGGAAAAAAATTATTATAAGTATTACAAACTTCAACTTCACTTAACATTTACAAACTATTAACGAAATGAAAACAAATAATTACAATACACGTGCAAATGTAGCTAAATTAGCTGAAATAAATATAACTATAGGAACTGAACTGGCTAGGAGGGCTGAACAAAGTTAGGTATGTTTAAGTTTTCTCAATTAAGTATAATTGAGAAAACTTAAACTTAAACTCGAAACTAGTTTGTTTTGACTTAGATTTATTTACAAGAATAGATAATGGCGTATTATTATTGTAACAATTTAATGAACCTAATTTAAGATTAGACAAGCAACTATCACATTTTACTAATTTGAAAAGGTTAATTAAGCTGACGTATTAATTAATGAAAAACACCATTGAAGCTAGCCGTTATCTTCGGTCGCAGTCAGTGAATAATGTCATTAATCGCCGATGTTATCGATCTCGTAGAACGCTATCCTATCAGATGTACAGCAATTCGCAGAAGTGTTCCATCTTTTGTTCGGGCACGTCGCTCTCGAGAGGCTGCCAAGATGGCAACACACCTGGCCTAGCATCTGCTCCCTTTCCATTTAAGCCGCGCTATTAAATTTTATCAATTGCGGACGCACTTCGCCTCCATTCATATACTCGTACCTTTTTTATTTGTGCGCTAGCGATCGCGCTCACCATCGTCCGCGCTTTGAGTATTACTTCATAAACATTTTAAATTATTTTTGTTGTTAATATTTCTGTTGCCAGCTGCGTAGCTTACTCTGACGAGTACTACGAGTGGCGACTAGTCACAAGTTACGGTTTCGAATAGATTAGAATATAATAATTAATATTTGACATAGACAACAAGAAAATTTTATTGAAAGTCATTTGTGCTTTTACCACTGGTTTGGAATAAAACCTCTGTGCAGCAAGAAACCTAGCGGGACTCTTTCAATAGTTTACAATGAAGTACAATTGTATTATATATAAGAAATAGGATGGTAATGATCATCATTCCCAGGAGTTATTATCGGTCATGTTAAAGTTTAAGTCTATATATGTCCTACTGCTGGGCACATGCCTCCTCTTATTTCGGAGAGGGTTTTACGGCAAGGTAATGTCCGCCGCGCAGCCCCTATGTGTGTTGGCGTCCTTCACACTACGTGGTAGGTACACTTTTACTACATTATATATTATATATTATGGTTATAGTACGAATTGGTCAGCTTGACCGGGGACCGGGGTCAGTGTAGAGAGCCGGATTCCCTATTTACTGGATACGAGGCATTCCATCTTAGTCCTTAGTCCTTAGGGGTGACAACGTATCTACATTTGGATTCTTTATCGAAGATAGATGTAGCTGTCCATGGGCCACAGTATCCACTTACCATCAGGTGGGCTGTGTGCTCGCTTGTCACATTTGTTCTATAAAAAAATCACATGTATTTTAAATATAAATCAGCACTTAAAATTGCAATTAACAATTTTATTGATGCCGGCGGAGATCGAACCCGGGTTGCTCGCGTCCTATAAAATTTACAGCGAGCGCTTAACCCCTGTGCTACCACGGCACGGCATTCATGTATGCTTTAATATTATGACAACCATTAAAAATTTTAAACTTGTATCTATAGATAGGCATTGCATATTTTTGGGATTTTGTTGTAAAATCATATACATTGCTCCATGGAGGACTTACTAACTCATTGGGGTCGAGTAACTGGTATTACTAGCATGTGTATTTACAGAATGTAAATCACTATTTTTAATGATGTTATTTTTGTGTTTGTGAACATACTGTTAGAAATTATTCTTAAAATTATTTAAACAAGTAGTAAAATTAAAAATTTTGTACAACCGACTTCAATATAAATAGAATTTATTGTTGATTTTTTTAAAACCGCTCGACCGATTTCGATCCAATTTAAATGGGACCACCTGGAAAGTATACGAGTAAGAATTTTCCAAATCAGTTCAAGCGTCTTCGAGTAATCGGTGAACATACATTATAAAAGACGAATTGAGAACCTCCTCCTTTTTTGAAGTCGGTTAATTTTTTCGTCGGTTTGTTGCCGAGTAATAATAAAAGACTATTATTACTCGGCAACAAACTTTCTTTACTGTTAGAAAGAGCGGATGTTCAACTTGCTCTCTTGCTTACGCAATTAATCATTATCAGCAATAAAACAGCGTACTGCACTATACATTTAGAATAGAGCAATTACAGTTCGACCAACCGTAATATGTCCCCGTCGCAATCACACACTGTACACCAGTGTGTGACCAAGACGTGAAGGACAAAACAAAGATAGTTTCAATATCAGTCGCATAACCCCATAATAAAATTCCATACGATATTATGCCATGGAAATAACTAAAATAAACTAATCAAACGAATCGTTTCAACATTGGTGAAATTTCTAATGTTTTAGAGCATATGCTGCAAAACTAAGTCTACTCCCTAGTTTAGATGCATTGGGGTGATGCTAGGCGTCCAGAGTAATTACCATAAAAACTGTGATACCAACAAGACCCAACTCTTTCCCATTCCAAGTAACATTAGTATTTATGTGTTTAAAATTCGGTGTTATAAATTTAATACATTTCGTTTCAGTGCTATTTAAAAGCAAATTGGCATATTACCATAAATATGACGAACTGAATAAGCATTATTTCACTTCGTCATATTTTACTAAATGTCATTTTAGTTTAAAAATTCAAAACGCCTCTTATGACACCCACGGGATGATATGGGGTTGTGATTATTCTTATACCACCACTACACTGTGAGACTTATGTTGTACAGTTAAAATAATAAAATGTATGATTAAAATTATACTCATCTGATGATTACTCTGATTATTTTCCCAAAGTACTGTTATGAATGTTATTTTGCTTGTTTTGTTGTATTCACAGACTACTAAGATGGTTGTATTTAATCGAGTACTTATATACTGTTTGTCAACTTGTAAAAATGACAGATTTATTTCAGATTAAAATAACACTTGTTGCAGTAAAAAACAGTTATTAGTAGTTCTACTGAACTAGCAATTTTAAAGCTAGGGGTTTGATTTGACTTGTAGCATTTTTATTATAACTCTGCCACAGTAAGTTTTTTTTAAGGGAGGGATTATATAGGTTTATAGCTAGGTGATTGTTTGTCTCTTAAATAAATAAATTCCTTGCCCTAATACCCTCTCAGAAATGAGAGGAGGCCTGTGCCCAGCAATAGCACGTATATACGCTGTAACTTTACTTTAAAGTAATAAAGTTCTGATTCGTATGTTTAGATAAAGAAATTCGGGTAATAAGCAACCAAGCTCTGTCATCTGTATAATTGGGGTTTGCTTACAGGTTGAATTCGTCACATAGCGCTTGGATCGTGTCCTAGGGAGGACTCTAACTTGCCTGTGAATTCCAGTGTTAATTACTTATTTCAGTGCCGCAATTCCGATAATTTTGTTGTTATGTCCTAACTAATGTAACGCTTTGGGCCGTTTTACATATAATTAACATAAATTATGTACAAAATAATTGCGAATATTTAAATATTTATAACAGACAGACAGACAGAGGATAACACAAATATTAGTCAATTGAAACTTGAACAAAATATATAAATATGCAATAACATCGGAAGTAGGGTGGGATGCAGCCTCATAGACTTGGACAATCACAACACGGCCAGAACCAAAAACTAGCATTACTCGTAGTGATAGTGAGACTAAGAGGACTAGACTAAGAGGTCATTTCATCGCCAGCAGTCTGCACTTAAGCTACTAAATATCAAAGTGGTTTAGTTAATCTTCAATCATAACTAAAATCAAAATAAAACCTGTATAAAGACCGTTACAATAACAACCTACTTTTATACATCAATCCATCCATCCAGCCATTACAGCCTTACTAGTGTCGAATAATTTTATAGGTGATAGAGCCATGCTACAGCTATATTATGGTTGTAGCACGAATGGGTCGGCTCGACCGGGGTAGATCCACACTCTCACAGAATACCGCGTAAAATAGCAGCTCAATGCTGCTGTGTTTCGTGTGGTGAGTGTAGAGAACCGGAGACCCTTTTTACTGGACACGAGACATTCCATCTTAGGATCATCGAGGATGGATGTAGATGTCTATGGGCCGCAGCATCCACTTACCATCAGGTGCACTGTGTGCTCGCTTGTCTATCTTATTATATAAAAAAAAACAGCTGGATTAGTTTATTTTAGTTATTTCCATTGCATAATGTCTTATGCGAGTTTGTTATGGGGAATTAACTTTGGCCTCTCAATATATTTACAAAAATTTTATGTATATTTACGAAAACCAAACTAGTATTAATTAATAAAAAAAGTAATATACACTATGTAAGCACCAGGAACAAACACAAGCTAGTGATACCAGTTTCTCGACTTCACTGAGTTAGTAATTCATTAATGGGGCAATGTATATGTTATTAGAACAAAGCAGTGGCGGCGTAAAGGGGGGCCGGTGGGGGCGGTACGTCCCGGGTGTCAATGCCAAGCACCAAGGGGTGACAACGACAACTCACTCGCACAACCAGAGAATACTTACAGAAGACTTACTCCGCAAAGACATACCAATAAATAAATAGCTACCTACTATAGTATCACCCTGCACACAAATATTATATCTTAATAAGTATCGCAAATTTATTTTTGTTTAGGTACTTTCGAACATAATTTAATGTCCTAAATAAATGAGTACAGGTTAGGTAGTGCTTGGTCAAGTGAGTAACGCGATCGAAAAAGGTAACAAACACACTCAATCAGTGATTTGTTTATAACCGTCGCATATTCCCGTGGACTTTATTGGAGCTTCTCAGTTTCATCGTAAAATGGGGCCATTCTGAGTCTGTTCCGAATCAAGCGCTGTGTCTAAGATTTTTTTATACTATTTTTGTTTTGGTAGCTTCATGTGAAAGAAGCGTTTCAAAACTCAAGTTAATAAAATCTTATTTAAGGTCCACAAAGAGCCAAGCGCTACTAAACAATCTTTCCATTTCATTTATCGAAAAGGACAAGAAAGTAAATTTTGATAATGTAATAGAATATTTTACCTTAAATTTTACCCGTGTAGAGGCGGGTAAGAATATCCACTACCCCACCTACTTTCCGTAGGTGTCAATGGGTGACGATGCGACAGAGGGAAACTAAGACAGAAGATGGGCAGCAGCATCTTTCTGCTAACAAACTGCATTTGCCAACCCGCTCACCAAGCGTGGCAACTATGGCAATATACCCACCCATGGCGAGAGTTACAAAAAGACGGCTCCAGTCCTCGGCGGCCCCGCTATTCCTGTCTACGGTGGCGACCACGGTAACTGCAGAGCAGGGGGTGCTAAGAATCTTCGGTGGACAGTCGGTTGCCACCTAAGACGGCTCGTCCTGGCAAAATACAATGCACGCACCCCGAGGACTGACGAGAAGATCCTGGAGCTGGAAGAAATGATAGACAAGTTGCGCTATGATATTATAGGTTTATCTGTGGTCCGAAGAGAGAGGAAGGACATGGTAATCCTCGAATCCGGCAACTTGTTCTATCACCGGGAGGGCGACCATCTGTCATCGTTAACAACGTTGTAAAGATTGAGAGTGTGTCGACGAGGGTTGCGTACCTTATACTCAGAATCACCAAACGGTATTCGCTGAAGGTCATACAGGTTTACGCACCAACCTCGGCACATCTTGATGAGGAGGTGGAGGAAATGTATGAGAATATCTTTAGAGTCATGCGTTCCTCCAAAATCCGCTATACGGTGTTAATGGGAGACTTCAACGCAAAAATAGGCACAAGAGAGAACGGTGAGCTGAAAGTAGGGAAATTCGGAATAGGGCAACGGAACCCAAGGGGTCAGCAGCTGGCCGACTTCATGGAGAAAGAGGGACTCTTTATGATAAACTCTTTCTGGCAGAAGCGGCCCCACAGGAAGTGCACCTGGTCGAGCCCCGACGGTTCGACAAAAATGAGATTGACTTTATTATGAAGACCAGACGACAACTGTTCAGTGATGTCTCAGGTGATCGCGAGGGTGAAAACTGGCAGTGATCATCGAATGGTGAGAGGCACACTGTAACTTAATGTAAAGTTGGAGAGGTCATGTCTAACGAAGTCAACACTCCGTCCCCCTCGTGCTCTAATCCAAATCCCTGAAACATTCAGCTTGAGTTACAAAATCGTTTTCAGTGCCTAAAAGACTGCAATACAGTAAACGATATGAATAACAAGCTTGTGGAAACTGTCCATGCGGTCAGAGCTAAGTTTTGCAAGAGCCGTCGCAGAAGAACACAAAAACTCTCTGATCACACTCTTAATCGCATGGCTATTAGACAGGAAATTAAGCAATAGTCTTCAGCAGATTTTACAGCATACAGGCAACTGAACAGACAGATTTTCAAATGGAACTTACGCAACTTTAATACAGTTCGTATTGAAGAAGCGACTGGGCGGAACCAGGGCTCCAAAGTCTTTGCTAGAGATCTGTCTGCCAGAAAGAGCCAACTGTCGAAGCTGAAGACCAAATGTGGCAGCATCGTTTCCGGGACACCTGAGATTTTGAGTGAGATTGAGAGATTCTATGGGCAGCTGTACACATCGTTGGAGACACACGCAAGTGTGAACAACGATCCAAGAGCAAGTCTTATCTGACACGGGTCCGATGATATCCCGGACGTCAGTCTGAGCAAAATTAGAATGGCTCCCCAGCACCTTAAAAAAGGCAAGGCCCCGGGCGATGATGAAATTATAGCGGAACTTCTGAAAGCGGATGGAAAACCGATACTTGATTTCCTTCAGAAGCTCCTTAATTCCATCCTCTATGAAGGCACTACTCCGGAGGCGTGGAGCAGAAGGGCGGTTGTCTTGTTCTTCAAAAAAGGCGACAACATTGTCTTGAAGAACAACAGACCGATTTCCTTTCTGAGCTGCGTCTACATGCTGTTTTTGATTCATTACGAATCGGCTCGCACGCAGACTCGACAACTTCCAGCCTCCCAAACAAGCCAGTTTCCGAAAAGGCTTAAGCAGCATGGATCACATACCCTTCGGCAAATTGTACAATCTGCCACTTTGTCTTGTGTATATGGACTACGAGAAAGCCTTTGATTCCGTCGAAAGTTCTCTGTTGCAAGGCCGTTAGTTTGGACATAGCGAAGGCCTTCGATCGGGTCTGGCACAAAGCGCTTCTTTCGAAGATTCCTTCCTATGGGCTTCCCGAGAAATTGCGCAACTGGATCACCAGTTTTCTGGCTGATCGGAGCATCAAGGTCGTAGTAGATGGTGCATGCTCCGATTACAAGCCTATTAACACTGGTGTTCCACAAGGCTGCGTGCTATCACCAACGCTGTTTCTTCTGCATATCAATGATATGTTGCAAACCGGTAACATTCATTGCTATGCTTATGACAGCACTGGTGGTGCTCTATACACCGGCCGTGCCAATATTTTTCGGGAAAACGTCGCCGAGTACCGGAACAAACTTGTGTCTGAAGTCGAGTCTTTGCTGAACAAAGTCTCGGATTGGGGGCGACTAAATCTAGTCCAGTTTAATCCTCAGAAGACACAAGTTTGCGCGTTTACCGCTAAAAAGAAATTTGGGCGGTGCTGCAGTCCCTTCAGCGGTGCCATATTTACTGTTGTTATATCGAAGTGCTGAAGTGTTTGTACAGTAGGGCTACGATGGCTATCCGAGTACAGAACTAGAGTACTAAACCTATCTAATTGCATAAAGGTGTAAGGCAGGGTGACGTTATATGCCCGAAACTCTACATCGCTGCATTGAAAGACCTTTTCAAGCTACTGGACTGGAAAGGATACGGTGTCAATAACAATGGCAAGTACATCACTCACCTTCGATTTGCCGACGATATAGTTCTTATGGCAGAATCGCTGGAGGACCTAAGCACTACGTTAATTTACCTCAATAGTGTCTCCCAATAGATATGTCTTAAGACGAACCTGGACAAAACAAAGAACATGTGTAACGTCCATTTCACTCCTATGCCGGTAGTTGTTAGGAGAACTAAGCTTGAAGTTGTTGACAAGTATGTTTTGGTAGCGACTAGTGAAGCCTCCATAGAAGCCGAGAAGCCGGGCTTGCCCTATCAAACTGCTCAATCAATAATATCTCGTAAACTGTTTCAAACTATTTCAAATTTCCTGCGCGCTCCTCTGTTCTACACAGGTTATGACTTCGTAGCCTTATTATGTAACGTCAACACTTGGCAATTCGAAATACACTGATTCGTGTTCTCTCTGTCTCAAAGCGAACACGCAATGGACTGTCAAAAAGCAAAGCAATATGTATGGATACTGTTGTCATAAAAAAAGAGTTGAGTGACCGATTAGTCGTCTCTCTCGCACGCGTGGGCTTTTTACCGGGCTTTCGAGAAGACGATCGCTCCCTTTCTAACCTGTGGCAAAATGTTCTATAATGAAATATAACTACGATTGTTTACATAACAATTAGTATGGAGCCTTAAGCCGGGCTTTCGGTGTGAAGTTAGTAAGCACGGGGGCGCGCGGGCCATACGTTTGCAAGTTCACTTCACATTTCAATGTTTACTCTGTGTGTTTACTGGAGCGAATGAATATTGCGAGTTGAAAATGTATGCTTTTTTAAAGATTTTTAGTGAAAATGGAGGATAATAGTGTTCCTTGTGATGAATTGAAGTGTGTTAAAGTGCTAATCGGCGAGGAAAAGGTAAAATCTTTAAACTTTGTTGAGAAAAAACAGCTCATATCCACGCCGAAATCAACGCCTGATCTGTGTATTTTGATTACATTTATGAAAACACATTGCAAAATAACTCTGCTCCTCGTTTGAGACGCAATGTGCGCTGTGCTCAGACAGAATACAAATGACTTTTTGTAGAAATAATTGATAACATATCTTCAGAAATTAATGGCCGATATTCTGAAATTTTCAAATTAAAATTTTTCCAATTGTTCAACAACAAACTATTCGAAAAATATCGTTCAGATTTTCCTTTAGAGGCATTAGATTCATTATTTGAAAATTACGCAAACCATTTTGATAAACAAAAATTGAAAAACCAGTTGATTTCATTGTATTCCTCCCCTGAATTAAAAGACCGCAATGTTTTCGAACTCAAGAAAATAGTCTTGAAGAGGCCTTTCCCCAGCTTTTAAAGTTAGCTTATCTTGTCGTAACTATTCCAGCCACAAGTTCCTCCGCGGGACGTGTTTTCTCATTTCTGAAGTGCATCCATACTTATTTGAGAAATACACAAGGTCAAGGACAAGGACAAGGTCAAGAGCGTCTTTCAGACTTATCAATTATCGACAATTGAAAAACAGTTATTGGTACAATTAAAACGTTCACCAACATTTTTCGCGGACGTAATCAAATCTTTCCTTAAGAAAGAGAGACGATTCGATTGAGAATATAAATACTTTATTTTTTATATTTTGTACATAGTTTGTTTGTACTTTGTTCATGCTTTCATTTTGTTCATGTGTTGTATTGTATGTAAATATCTTTTTCTTTCGCTCAAGCAAACCCAAACGGCTTTTTTCAAAGCCACCGAAGGTATGCAATTGCTGATATGTCATACAACCTATCTAGCAGTAGTATGCCTTCTGTGTGCTTTGTTAAACACGTCCTCGACAGCACTGAATATGAAACTGAAGAGTGGAGACAGATCAAGATTGGTGTATTTTTATAAATCTGCTAAAAACAACAAAACCATATCTTGGGCTTACCAGTGTGTGTTGCCAGTGATGACTTATGGATCTGAGACTTGGTCCTTCACTGCTGGCCATATGAGGAAGTTCAAGGTCGCTCAGCGAGCTATGGAGAGGGCTATGCTCGGGTTTTCTCTGCGTGATAAACTTAGAAATGAGGATATCCGCAGTAGAACCTGAGTAACCGTCATAGCCCAACGAATTAGTAAGCTGAAATGGCAGTGGGCCGGCCATATAGCTCGAAGAACCGAAAACCGATTGGGAAGCAAGGTTCTCGAGTGGCAGCTTCGTACCGGTAGACGAAGTGAAGAGTGGGTCCCTTCTAGATGGAGTGACAACCTGGTAAGACATGCAGGTAGCCGATAGATGCCGGTGGCTAAGGACCGTGCTTTGTGGCATTCTTTGGGGGAGGCCTATGTTCAGCAGTGGACTTGTGAAGGACTGTAATGATAATGACGATGAATAGAATAATTTAACGAAATAAAGTCCGGTAAGCATGTTTAACATTTTTTGTTTTATTTGGGGGGTGCTTTATAGAAAACCGCCCTGGGTGCCAACCCATGCTACGCCACCACTGCAACAAAGTCCCAGAAAATGTACAAGGTCTCCCTATTACCAAGTTAAATATTTTATTAAACAAAATTGTACAAAATGGTTATTATAATATAAATGAAAACATGGTTGATAATAACCCCTGGGAATGAAGTGGTCGCTTCCAAGCTGTTTCTTAAATAAGTTTTGTAAGTAGTTTGTACAACCGCTGTTCTTAATGCATAATTTTACTTAAAAAAAAGTCCCGCTGGGTTCTTTTCGAACCAGAATTACTTGTAATCTATATTTTGTAAAAGTTATTCTTTTCTCTTCTATTCCATAAAGTGCACTGCTGAACCTGGGCCTCCTCATAGATTGCCTCATAAGCGGAATTTTGCTATAGTTGCCACACTTGGCAGGCGGATAGGTAATCGCAGTTTTTTTATTATTTTGAATTGTAATCAGGAAGATGCTGCATCCCATCTCCTGTTTCAATTTCGCTCTGTCGTCTCTTACGACACCCACGTTACGTTATGGGGTAGTGGATATTCTTACAGTGAATGTGTAAGATTACAACTTTATAACTACATTTATTGCAATATAAAAATGTAAAGCTACAATAGCAACTTATACCACTACTACCTACAAAGCCACAAGCAAATTTGTCTGTGGTGCCAGAAATTAATATGACTCTAAAAACAGATAAATTAACTGTATTTGTTGTTTAGCGGTGTTTTTGTATTACAACAATGTAGTATCACTTCACATTTGAGGCACTATGAGAAGTCATTGTAGATCAAAAGGCTGTATAATAAGCAAAGTATTAAACTTAGACATATCTAGGCATGGATTTTTTGATTAGCTTAATATTCGGGATATAATAGAGAATGGAATTCGATCCTCGCCGGCACCAACGAAATAGTTAATTGCTATTTTAAGTGGACCACCACTTAAAATTTCCGCTGATGTTTTCCTTCACCGCCGAGCACGTGGTATACCAATACCACGTGCTCGGCGGTGAGGAAACCTGCACGTTTGAGGAATAAAAAAAATATTTCGAAGACATGTGAAGTTCGCCAACACGCATTGGGGCAGCACGGCGAACATTTCTTTGCCCTAAAACCCTCTCAGAAATGAGAGGAGGCCTGTGCCTAGCAGTGGAACGTATATTTGTAACTTTAACTTTAACTTTCAACTTTAAGAGAGAATTATAGACTGCGGTCGTCAACCCATTGCCAAGTGGGGCAACTATGGCAAGTGTTCTCTTATGAGACAAGCTATGTATAAGAGGCCTATGTTCAGCGTTGGACTTTGATAGGTTGTTATGAATGAATGAATGAATGACGAGAGAATAATATAACTGTCTCTCTAAACGCTCTATTGTCTAATGTCAATGCTCTAGCGACTAGTAATAGAAAGTCCACCCAAACACGCTGAACTAAAAATTTTCGTCAGTCTCCATAATATTTAGGTCCTACTTAAGTATACCTATATACGTAAATATAATATTGTAATCGTTATATAAACATTCACAATTTAGTATCTTCCTATTTAAATACGAGTATAAACTTCCTGTTTATCTTATTGGATGTCGCAAAACAATTAAATTACTGTATATCTCTGACAAATTCATTCACAACTTCAATAGATAACGATTTATCACACGACTCCAGCTTCTTTCTGGCGACGCTATTCTCAATATTAACAAAGATAATTTTGAAACCGTTCTTAAATTGTGTTGATGTTTGAACAAAATATTACTGTAATATGGATAGTAGTGTCATGTTTTTAAGTAATTAAAATTTACTTTAATCATTTGAATCCATTTTGTTACATGAGTATCATAAAAGCAGTCTAAGAGAGATGTCTTGCAGATCTTGTGGCCTCCAATAGATGGCGAATAAACCATTTAAATAAAACTAGTTTTACGGATTTTATTGCGTATATTAACTTATTTTATATTCCCGACGTTTCGAGTACTTTACAGCACCCATGGCCACGGGGGGGACTGAGGTATTTGACGTCCCAATGTCATAGTTAACCACGGTTACGAACAAAAATTAATAATTTTTAATCTGGAGGTAACCGTGGTTAACTATGACATTGGGACGTCATATTATTATAAAATTGGGACTCGAAACGTCGGGAATATAAAATAAGTTAATATACGCGATAAAATCCGTAAAACTAGTTTTATTTAAATGTGTAGTGTTCGCGTAAATATAAGAAATCATTGCGAATAAACCATTTCGTATACTAACGGTACTCGTAATAACTCGTAAGTTTGACATTCCACTGTCGTTCACGCTTACAGGAAAATATAAAAATGAATGAATATTTCGTATATATTTACGCGAACATAACAATAAAACCACTTTTACGGATTTTATCGCGTTAAAATTAATTTGTTTTAAAATTAATTTGTATTTATTTTTGTTGATCATATCCTAGACGATCTCCGCAATTACATCAGATAGACCAGAACAGACCACGAATACCCCCAAAAGAACATCGATTCCTATCAAAGACGATTCGAAAGGCTATTGAAATTGAAAACACCCTAATTTCAAAAGAGAAGGTAAATGGGTACTACCAATCGCCTGGGATTCTGTAATTAATAAAATTAGAACCATACCTAAGCATACCACTGCAAGACTTCAAGTGTATCTGCAAACTCATGGTACACCGGGTTAACTATGTCAAACACCTCATCCCCCCTCCCCGGTTAAGGAAAAACCTTACATGTCTTCTTTCGCTTTCTTCTTGCTCTTCGTTCAAGCATGCTTGATCCAGGTAAAACTAGCAGATTTATTATAATCTTTCTGTAAATTAATAATGTTATATAATTTGGATAAATTAAAAAAAACACCCTACTTTTAATCAATGTGGTTTAAATTTATATTCATAAATCAATTTTAACACTATATTCCATAAATCGATAATTATTCATAATAATTCAAATAACTTTTTAATGGACCGGACAACTGGCTCTTTCCACTAAGCACACACAGACATGCAACTCTTTACACAGCTTGCACGGCACTAATACACTTCGATCGATAGAAGATATACACTTAAACAACACATACCTCCTTGTAAATATACTAACATCCTCAATCATACATTAATCGAAAGCGTGCGTCCCTTCGACCACGCTTGGACCGGACGGCACCTTTCTCTCAAGCCAGCACATACAGCTGTAAACTAGTATGCCCTTACGACCAACTTCTCGGGTTTGACCAGGATGATACTGTTATCTGTACCTGTTCAATCAACCTGACTGGACCGGACGGGTGCGTCCCTTCGACCAGTGTAACTCCACAATTCACAAGCCTGGACCGGATGAACGTGTCCTTTCAACCATCCGTGCGCGGTTGGTCCGGTACGACAATTAGCTGCATGATTTTTTGAAGCGATTGTTAATACTATTAACAAATCAAATCATTTTCTACTAAGCGTTTATTTTTTGCAATAATTTTTACTACATTTTTTTTTTTATAGAATAAGGGTGACAAACGAGCACACAGTCCACCTGATGGTAAGTGGTTGCTGTGGCCCATAGACATCTACATCTATCTTCGTTAGCGAATTTAAATGCAGATGCGTTGTCAGCCGTGAGGACTAAGATAGAATGCCTCTTTTCCAGTAAAAAGGGTCTCCGGTTCTCTACACTCACCATACGAAACACAGCAGCATTAAGCTGCTATTTTACGTTGGTATTCTGTGAGAGCGTGGTCCTTCCCCGGTCGAGCCGACCCATTCGTGCTACAACTATACTATTAATATAGCTGCAGCATGGCTCTACCACGTAAAAAACATTACATTACATTACATTACACCTTCCCCCTATATCCGAGTTTGGATGGTCTGGATTAAAATACAAAAGTTGCGTTGAATTTTTACTCACGGTTGACATATGCTGCATTGCCAATACTCATGATAAAACGCCTCCTTTACGTCCACATATGTACCTACGAATAAATGCACGTGGGTTAAGGATATTTAACAAAACATACTTTGTATAATAATAATTACGGAGTAATAACACTTTTGGTCATTATTCCCGCCAAGTTTTCCCGAAAAAAAAATTTATATATAGTGTGCCAAGACACAGAGAAATCATTTAAGTTATCTATTTGATTACACACAGAGATCACAATGCCGCAATGACTAGCAACAAACTGTTACCCTATCTTCATCACTTCTTGTGATACGATCTACTGTAGAGACAGCGACTGTTAGGTCGTTCCAAGTCGACCAACAGTAGTCTCTATTAGACAAAGGCAGTGGCGAAGCTAGGGCTCCAAACTAAGGCAAGCCCGAGATATGGTTTTGTTGTTTTTAGCAGTTTTATAAAAATTTACCTTTTCTCTTTTTAGATTTTACCTTTTCCTCGCTGATTAGCACTTTAACACACTTCAATTTATCACAACGAACACTATTATCCTCCATTTTCACTAAAAATCTATAAAAAAGCATAAATTTTCAACTCGCAATATTTATTCGCTCGAGTAAACACACAGAGTAAACATTGAAATGTGAAGTGAACTTGCAAAGGTATCGCCCGCGCTTGACTAAAGACTAACTTCACACTAAAAGCCGGGCTTTTCTCTTCGTACAAATTGCTATATAAACAATCGTAGCTATATTTCATTATAGAACATTTTACCACAGGTTAGAAAGGGAGTGATCGCCTTCTCGAAAGCCCGGTAAAAGCCCACGCGTGCGAGAGAGACGACTAATTTTATGACAACCTAATCGCGCAGTTTTGCCGCGTGTTGACGTTATAAGGCCTGTATATACAGTAATCTATGGCCTGTGTAGAACAGGTCGGCGACAGCGACAGAGAAGCGCGGGAAATTTGAAATAGTTTGAAACAGTTTACGAGTTATTTTATTAGTTGATATTATTGATTGAGCAGTTTGATAGCGCAAGCCCGGCTTCTCGGCTTCTATGGAGGCTTCGCTACCGGACAAAAGCCTTCAACTACACCATCAGATGTTCATTGCTCCTGAATGACTCACAAGTAAATCGCAGTTACAACTACGCTCCAATTCGTACAGTGCGACAAATAGTAATAACAAGTGACTAAGCGGCAACTTCTTCAATACTTAATTCTACTTCAACTAGATCAATTCAAAGGAAACTTTACTTATTATCACTAAATAAAATGTCCAAGAGCCATAACCTTTTTAATCGTTCATTAAGCAACAAATACTTTCAGGCATTTCTCTCAACCAATTAAAAAGTTAACCACTTGTTACTACAAAATATTTTTTTCAAAGCAATATTTAAGACAAATTTGCTTCCCTCACGCATCAAATGTCGGTCGGCAGCAGCGGTAAATAATCCGACCGCGGCGTCCCACGCCGATCGGCACAGCACCACGCCTTCATTACATTATTCGAAGATTTACGTAGCTGAAAGAGGAACTTTATCCCACTTCTGATGCAGGCGATAGGGGAACATCCCAGATGCACTCATGATGGATGGCGCAAATATGCGTGCGTTACATCAAGTATTAGATTAGTAGGTTACATAAAGTACCAGAAAATATAATAAACAGATCGTTAGCAATTCGTCGCAAATATATGGTACGCATTCCCGATGATGTTAATTTCAAAATCCTCTAAAACAACAACGGTTGCCACGTTATCACAGACACGACGCGTCGCTAGAGTAAAACCTTTTTACCGTTTACTCTTCTTGATCTGGCCAGTATTTTATAGTTGTGCCTACACATATATATAAAAAAAGACTATGTCCTATTTTACTGATTCATCATCATCAAACGGAAAACTAATTATCCGGATAACTTGTTGCCATCTTGTACGAGATACGCAAATGAGTACACGATTCATTAGGTTTCTTTCGGTGAGCTTTGTTGTATAGCCAGATTTTCAAATGGGTCAAAATTGTTTTGAGTTCAATCCTCAATTCCTCGGCTATGTCGTAACTACTAATATGCCGATCTCGCTCCACGTTTTCTAAAATGGCATCGTCTTTATCCGTATGAGAGCGACCAGAGCGAACTGCATCTTTGACATCAAAATTCCCGGACTGAAAACGCTTGAACCAACTTTGTGCTACTCTTACTGACACTGTCCATAAACGTCACAATTTTTTTTCGCGGCTTGAGTCGCATTTTTCCCTTTTTATAATAAAACTTCAGAATGTATCGAATTTCTTCGTTAGATTCACTCATTTTGGCGGGCCGAAAAACAATGACCAAAAATTTCGAGAAAGTGTTTTTTATTTCTTTTTCTTAATGTCCTATATGTATTGATATTAAAACTAAGCCATATACAAACAGTACAACCAAAGAGGTTTTTCTTCATTTTTATACAAACAAAATAAGAAGAAACTTTTTCCCCGACCTATTATTATTAACAAACAAAATCTATACCTACATATAATAAATCTGTAGAAAAGTCGTGTCTGTAATTCTAATTTATTCTCGAAAAAACAAGTCCAGGGGACTAAATAAAGAATTTTTGTCTGTCTGTCTGTGTATTCCGGATTCACGCAAAAACTACTGGACCGATTTACATAAAATTTTGTATGTAGTATTTAAAAGTAGCCTATAAGTTGCCCCAGGTTACTAACTAGTAACCCGGGGCAAGCTATAGGCTACTTTTTGTCTGATTACGGAACTTCAAAAAAAGAAGGTTAAGTATTTTCCTTCCTTTAGATGCTAATTTTCTATTATATCTTAGTTATAGGCGGGATGACGGGTGTTTTTCAAATAAATACCATATTTATAAATAAAGTTTAAAATATAGTTGTATAACCTTGGTAAAATAATTTGCAACTACACCGATTTAGTTATCAAAACAGCGCCATCTATCATCGAATGGAAAAAGTAGTACATTTTGCCTTCAGTTACTAATAAATGAAATAATATAAATAACTTACATTTATATGTTTTAATGCTTAGATTTTTTAAATTATTTAAAAATTCTAAATTTAAGTTTTTAGTATTTTTGTTATTTTATTTTAAAAGTGTAATAATTTCAATAGATAATAGTGACGTTTATCAAAAATATGAATATTGATAAGGCTTTTATTTCAATTACTAATATAAATGTAAAGTGATTAAAACTGGTCTGTCTGCAATTGTTGCAAATTTTTCATTATCGTGTCGTGGCCAGATCGTAGAATTGATCATATATCATAAATACGTCTATCATTTCGTGAAATGGTGTGGTAATTTCATGATATTTTTAATTTCATGATACACTTTGTTGACCATGTCATGATTATAGCTTGACCAATCAATGAATAGAAATCGTTTGAAGATATTAATAACTAAACACAACGTTGCTATTTCATGATATGGTCATATGACGATATAATTAAATCGTTTTTCACCGCTAGCGGCGCTGATAGCGTATTTCTTAACAGAAAGTGAACTTTTAACAGAATTGACATCACTTTATGCCTTATTAATATAATAAATAAATGTTCGCTTCTATCGCTGATATTACAAGTATAGATTTGGCTTTCATTATTTCAGCTAATAATAGCACCATCTACTTACTTCTAAATAAACTAAAATGGTAAGTCACTGATAAAATTAAATAATAGAATGCTACTGAATATACGATGTAAATAATTGAATAATTTACATTACATTCATCCCGCGTTGCAATCAGCGCAGCGAACACTTTTTTAGCCAAAAACTCTGCGGCCTGTGCCCAGTAGTAACATATATGTAAGCTGCTACTTTTTTACTTTTCATGGGACAATACCTATATGCAGTTTTTATTATATTCATATTTTAGGGTATGTTACTTTTTTGTTTTCACTCTACTGTAAATATTAAGGGTTGCAAAGATGAGTAGAACTCATTATCGTCAGCCTATCAAAAGTCCACTGAAATAAGATAAAGGGCCTCCCCCATAAATTGTCAAGTAGCTGGATATTCACTAAAGTTGCCACGCTTGGTAGGCGAGTTGGCAACCGCAGCTATTATTATTTTGAGCTGTTGTCAGGAAGGTGATGTTGCCCATATCCTGTTTGTTTTCCTATGTCGCCTCTTACGACGGGACGATATGAGGTGGCGGATTCCGTTTCAACGCTACAACAAGGCGAAAATTTTTCTACTCCTGTTCATGAGTGTAGTGCTCCTCACGTCACGAATAAAACTAATTTTAAGGATTTTATCGTGTTTAATTTTAACTTTTTTAATTCCCGATGTTTTGGGCACTTTACAGCACCCATGGTCACGAGAGGAGCGGGAGGACTGAGGTGTTTGACGACCTGATGTCATAGTTGAAATAGAATAGAATAAATGCAGTAGTATGCTTGAGTTTGAATTTAATTTTATTAATTATGGAGTCCTTAGCAGATGGTAGCACTCAGCCATCGTCCCTATTAAAATTAGGATATTTTTAAAATCATCATTGGTAGGAATCGGTGTTCTATTGCAAGGATTTGTTGTCTATCAGATCCGATATAATGGTTGGGACGATACTAAACATGTTGACATACTTTAGACTGCCCGGAGCTTCGGTGCTTTACATCAACGATATGTTCTTTTACTCGGGTTTTTATGGAACTTTCCTCCAAGATGCGTAAAAAAACCCCACGTAAAAAAAGTTAAAATTAATCGTGATAAAATCCGTAACATTAGTTTTGTTCCATGTGTGTAGTATTTATTATTATAGAACTGCATTTATGAAATTTTTAAGTCTACTCGAAGTAAAAAAAATATCTACATGTATTTTATGGTGCCAATCAATATTAAATAGGACCAATGATATGAATAAAATATCTCAAATAAACATTATACCGTAAATTGATAGGAGACCATGAATTCATCTTTATTTTGTTAAAACTAAATTAACTTTAATTATGAATGAATGTAAAGAGTAAAATATAAATAATAATAATAAAGTTTGATTCCAAGACAATTTACCTTTCTTATGGATACATCGGAATACACGCCCGATATAAAAATAGTAGGTGTTTCTAGACATATTCACGTGTTCCTGTAGCATATTATATCTATGAAAAATACCAATCATCTACGTCTAATAGTCTTTTAGAATTAAAAAAAATCTTTGACAGACATAGAGACACAGACACCGAGGTGACTTTAAAAGTGATCGAATTTTTCTAAATTTGCCACGGAACAGCATTTAATGATGTTCCTAAATTCAAGCTCACGCGAGCGAAGCCGCGGGTAAAAAGCTAGTCAACAATAATTATGAAGAAAACTCTCAGAACGTATCGTAGCTCACAAATTAGCAAAACCGGACTGATTTTTTTTGTAGCTTTTTATCATTGATTCCAATGACAAGTTGAACTGAAGCTATAGAACATACGAAAAACGCATATCGCAACGTATTTCTTTTGCAGTTTATCCCGGCGGGTGTGAGTATAGATAGCAACGGAGTGCAAGCGAAAGGTGAATAGAGGCGACATTTTTAATCGCACTGTTTAACCGCACGGGTAGTAAGAGAATAATTTTTATTAATTTAACTGGTAAATATAAGTAGTAAAAAAGTATAGACCATTCAAAAATAGGAAGGTAAAAGGTTAAACATAGAGCAACACGAGCCACCGGCGGACCGGAGGGGAGTAGTCATAGCATTTTTTTCCCGATACAGCAGTCTGTCATTGTTTGCGGGGGGTAATCTGCGTACACCACAACAATCGTCTGTCACTAGGAAACTCACATATAACAATTAAAACAATAAACTAACAATTTCACACACACATAGATACATTATAACAGAATCTCGACGTAGACTCGGATCAGTCGCTCGACCGATCTGCATATTGTATTAGGCCGAGAGGCCTGTGTTGGTAAACAATTCAACACGACCGCTATTATTGTCATTTAAAAAAGCAATAATGTGATTAAAATTCTTCTAAATGAAAGGCAATCTTTTTGTAAATTTGACGAGACAGATGTCTTTTTACAGTGATCTACTCTTGCTGTCATATAGCGGCCGTTACACAGCGACCGCAAATAGAACGGCCGTTTTCACTTGGTAAGTGTTGTCACCGTTAAAACGGCAATTACCGCTACTGCTAAATAAAACGTTAGAAACGTATCCAATGCAGGCGAAAATGGACAATCTTGATTTAGCATTAATAATTTACTTGGAAGATGAGAAGTCATCAGAAGAGCAAAATAATAGTATGGAGGAATATGATTTGGTTAAGGTTTAGAATCAAGTCGCCTTAATAGGGGGTGTGGGGCAGTGGAAAAGGGGTGGGGGGAGGGAAAGATTCACCCCCCAAGTTTTTCCCCTGCCGGACGTGCCTATTTTTTTATATTAAATGTTGAAGATTAAAATTATTATTGAATGATTTCTGAAAAAAATCGCTTTAATAGGGAGGAGGGGGGCGTCCCCCCTCCGCCGAAGTAATACTAAAGTGTAGTCGACGGAGCCCCGCTTAGCCGGGCTCCTATTTCTGGATGGTTTATAACAAAATAACCACGAAGGGGATGGAGGGGTCTGACTGGGGGGGGGGGGACAGACAGGAAGGTGAATATTTGATTCTAAACCCAACCCGATGATTTATTCAAATCTCGTGATACGGAAGACACATTTGAGATTTTAGTGCATCGCCGTCTACGGTACAAAGATGAGAAATTCAGGGAATACTTTAGCTTACCACCAGTTTTGTTTGATTACGTACTAATCACATAAGAGACGAGAAAAGAAGAGAAGAGATTTAAAAGTTCCCTTCACGCCACAAATTCTGTTTTAACTGGGTTTGCCTGTATTCCTTACTTTTCATATTGAAAATAGCTTCATAATTACACACAAAAACTATTAAAATGTCGTAGTCCTCGCTGCTCCAGTTGGAGTTGGAACTCATTTTGTTTTCCGTCACGGGTTACCGCTATCGAAAAAACGTTCGTGAACTATCCGGCACCGTCAAGACGGCCGTCATGCAAATGGCGGTAACACTTTTTGACGTTACGGTGTCAAATGCCGCTCTCTAGGAAACCACGCTATCTTGTTCACATAGACAACGTGATAGTGTCGTAATTCACCGCTTTAATTCGGCCGTCATATAGCGGCACCGCAATCCTAGGAAACCATAGCTTTATAATTTGACAGAGGAGAACGCCGCAGTATACTCCCCTCCAGTCCACCGGTGGTCCGTGTTGCTCTATGAGTGTAAATGCGACTAAAAATATGACGTATTTAAACGACAACATTGAAATTCATATTGATAAAAATACCAAGGTAATATTAAAATTCTTTGCTATTTCTAACAGTACATATCAATGTCTTGTTATAGATAATTACTAATATGTTGGGCTATAAGCAATTATCAAAAGCTAGTAAGCTGAAGTAGTAAAGGGCCGGTCATATAGTTCGAAGAACCGAAAACCGACGGGGATCTCGAGTGGCAACTTCGTACCGGTAAGCGAAGTGTACCCCCCACTAGATGGAGTGACGACCTGGTAAGATGTGCAGGAAGTCGATGGATGCAGTTGACTCAGGATCGTGTTTTGTGGCGTTCCTTGGAGAAGGCCTATGGCTGTAATGACACCATCATTGATGATGATGTTGAATAGATAATTTAAGCGAGCAATAGGTCAAATGATACCGGTACGACTAAATTTTATTAAAAAATATTGTACTCCTCTACCAAGAACGCAAGTAATAAGGAAAACGCCATGAGAAAATCTGCATGTATATGTAGAAAAAATAAAGGGCAGCAGAAGCAAAAATGCGTGACGTCTAGTACTGCGATCGTCAATCTGCTTGCAATTGTAAGCATTATTGTAAATGCTCCCTACAACCTTAGACCATTTAACCTAATGGACTCGCCTCGCATGATTATTCCCCTTTGCCAAGGTATTGGATTTAAAAATCTTGTGCGTTTATAAAAACTGTATACGGAATCGATTTTATCATTACAAGAATCGTTTCCGCCGAAGTAGGTGCTCTTTGCATAAAGCAGTTAAATACTTAGAATTTGCAAAAAGATGGAGTTACATTCCATATGTAAGTATTTTTGTTGCAATTTACAGAAGCTCTATAACAAAAGGCTTAAAATCTCTGCCAATAAACTTAGAGATCTGAAGGATCTCTGCGCAAAAGGTATCATACCTTCGGTGTATCATGATTTTTATAACGATCTGGAAGAAGGACCAATTAGTGACAACTCGGAAAGTGAATAATTTATTTTAACTTCCTCTTTTTCTACATTAATTTTTAACTGTTAATTTGATTTATTTCCCTTTAATAAAAATAAATGAAAAAGTAATTATTTTGTATTTATTTTTAAAACACTCCACTCCGCTTACGCCTTATTATCTATTTAGAGTAATATGTCATCGGATTAAAAAGTCAATAAGACAAGAGAGTTAAGTGACTTACACCTCGTAATATGAGTATTACATTGTACATAAAATGGTAGTCAATAGGCCTAAGCCACATAACTTTAAAAGCACGATATTTTGGTATTTTTTAATTATAGCATTCAATGGTAACACGTTTTAATAATTTATAATTAAATTGGAATTACAAATACTTATAAGTGTAATTATTATGATTTTCTTAACAAATAAATATGTTTTAATATTTGTTATTAATATTACCTATTTGTTTCATTTGATTTAATTATCCTATCCTAATAACATGTGAATAAAGTGGCCTAGAATTACTGACGTACGCTTCACAAACAAAATCTCCCTATTTTGTGGGTAACATTGCCAAAATGGCAGCACTGTGATGCTTGAATGAAAGGCAGAATAGCGGTTACGCGATCCCGCCGTTTATTGGATTCTTTGTCTAAGCCTAAAAGCGACAACTTCAGTTGGTAATTGTCTGTCAACTGTCAAGTTTTCGTAAGAACTAATAACTATATTCAAGCAGAATTCTATCAAGAGAAGCCATAATTTAAAAGAAGAAGAAGAACTATATTCAAGGTAGTTATTCAAATATATATGAATCTATAAAACGTGTTTTATTTTTGTTATTTTTGTTTTGTTACGCTAAAGAAGTATAACTTCTTACTTGCGTACATAAGTACACACACACGTTTTTTTTGTTTGGTGTGTATAATAATGTGATCGCCTAGTGTTTCCTCTATTCCAAGACCAAGGAGTTATCATTTAAAAAATAAATCGTTAAAAAGAGCTCGTCCTCCTATTTTTCAACTTTTAATACTTGACGTGTCGAAAGATTCATTTAAGTGACTTTTCTGAAAATTGATATTATTTAAAAGTGGATTAATATTATAATCCACCCGACCACTGTAGATTAACTCTTAGATTTTTCCAAAATTGATGTGTAATGTAATTGCGGATCGATATCGATAATTTTTTATTACTCATTGAAGAAGCATAAAAATTTAATTATTTAATTTAATCACTCAACTAAAGAAGAAAATTATAGAGTATGGCATGATCACGGAGCAGGAAAAACTTCAAATTATTTCAATTCATACAAATGTGAACTTTAATAACTTGAGAATAAACTCGGTTTTCGAATCACAAATACTGTTCAAAAGGTCCTAAAACTATCTTAGTTGCAATAGAAATAAAACTTTTTATGATGGGAATTAAGTTTAAAAATGCAAAGCAATAAAAAAATTCCTGCTCCGCGACAGTGCTTTAGAGTCTGTTACGTAGTATTGTTATAATAAAAGTGTAAATGAACAATTTCTGTCCTTAGATAAAATAAATTCAACAAAAAAAAATCGGACTAAAGATATGTCTATATTAAGACTTCCTTTAATTATTATATTAAAAATATATTTAATTATTTTATTTGTTAACTAAATGATGCCTGCGACTTCGTCTACGTAGATTAAGGTTTATTAATACCCGCTGGAATTTTTCAAGTTCAGTCGTTATGGCGTGAAGGAGTAACAAACATCCAAACTTTCATATATATATATTCGCTCATCACATTAAAACTACTGAATCTGTTTGAATGCAATTAGGCATATTTGTTGCTTACATACTGGGTTAATAGGATAAGTTTTATCCGGAAAAACTAAAGTACAGACAGAATTTCGCATTTAGAATATTAGTGTGGATTATCATAATTGTTTTACTTTAACAGATTTCCAAAAGATCCTCAAATGAGGAGAATTAAAAATGAGGTAGGCACAATTGTGCAATCGAAAGAGGGGTTGGGAACGTACCCGCACAAGTACTCTCTGTTTGATGCACTTTGATTCATCCCAATTTCAATGTTTGCCTAGTAAACGTCGCAAATTAGTCTGTAATGCTTTACCAACATTACTGTTAACAGATGCTGTAAGTTTTATTAATGTTATGTACTTGTAAAATTTGGGATTGTTTTTGAGCCAACCCACTTCCACCAATTTTTGTTTTGGTACTTAGAGCCTTTTTTATTTTTGGCGTTCACGTATAACCATGCTAAATTACAGCTCTTTAGAGTAACAATAGTCTCTACGCGAAGCCGCGGACAGACGGACAGACGGACGGACTTGGTGAAACTATAAGGGTTCCTTGTTGTTTTACTACGGAACCCTAAAAAAACTTGTTGCGCTAACCAAACTAAAGAGTTCGGATGATTATAATTGTTCGAGAGCGTTTTGCTTATGCTTTTTTTTCGCTTAGGGAAACTATCGATATAAAATATCGATATGGAGGCATCGCAATTAATTCGTCTGTCTTACACTCATAACTTTTTCTATGTTGATGTATTTAACATATAAGTGTGCGTAAAATGTAACAGTGTTGGAGATTTAGATTTGTGTGTGCCATAATGACACAAAATTTTATTGAGTAGGTGTGCAGTATTGTCTATATAGTGTTACCTCGCCCCACACCAAAAGTGACAGACTTTTTTGTTCGTAGCATTAGGCGCATTACTCGCCCAATGGTTGAATGGTCTAAGCCTATAACGGACGAGGTTCATATCCAGCAGATTTTTCGGGGTGATGGATCGGAAAAAATATCTTATCTTATTGTTTGTTGCTGTCACTTATAATAGTTCATAATAAATATAATCTATGAAAATACAAACTGATAATCAAAGTCTTTTTTTTATTTCATGTACGATTTTTAGTTGAAAAGGTTATTAGTAGATACCGCATCCGCAACCACCGATGGCGCGTCCAGCGAGACCGGGACCGTAACCGAATCCGGTAGCAAGGCCAGGTCCGTAACCCAACCCAGCGGCGCCCGGATAACCCCAAGCGGACGCGTCGATGTCTTCGCTTATTATACCCACGGCACCGTTTCCGCAACCGTAAGAGACGGCACCAGCACCAGCAGTTGGAAGCACACCCTCCAGACCAACGGTGCCTAGGAAAGGTAGCTCACCACCGACAGCCAGGATTCCTGCGATCTCGTTCTCTGAGAGAACAGATACTCCAACAGGCGGGATGGGAGACGCGCTGGCGACAGGGAAACCACCGCCGCTAGCAGTTGGAATGGCAGCTAGACCGCAACCGGCACCGTAACCAGACCAGCCTAAGCCTCCCCAAGGGGCGCCGCAGGGAGCACCATCAATCAAGGAACCTTCGTAGGCTAGTCCGTTGCCCAAGCAGTAGGCAGTGATGGTCTGAATATTAATTAAAAATAAAAGTTATATTTCGTTAATTTCTTATAACTACTCAAATTAAAACTATTATCCTACTATTATTATAATAATATTATAAACGTGAAAGTTTGTGAGGATGTATGGATGTATGGATGTTTTTTACTCTTCCACGCAAAAACTACTGAATGTATTTTAATCAAACTTTACAGTAATATTGTTCGTACATCAGAACAACACATAGGTTATAATTAATAAAGATATTGTGTAAATTGGTCAAAATATATCGGTAAGTATTAAGTAAGTTGGGAAAAATCTGTCATCTGCGAGCTATTTTGGCGTGCGGTGCAAAAACTGTAAGAGTTTCACAAATATAATGTATGGTGGAATTGTTTCTCCTAAATGGTTCTACAAAAAAGACCGCGATAGTATTATATCTTTCTTTTATGTGAATACCATTATTACCAAAATAGTGAACTAGAAAGAAAATAAAATTTGATACTTTTTTTATAGGATAAGGGTGACAAACGAGCACACAGTCCACCTGATGGTAAGTGGTTGCTGCGGTCCATACACATCTACATCTATCCTCAAATCAAAATGCAGATGCGTTGTCACCCGTGAGGACTCTAAGATGGAATGCCTCATTTCCAGTATAAATGGTCTCCGGTTCTCTACACTCACCATACGAAACACAGCAGCGTTAAGCTGCTATTTTACGCTGGTATTCTGTGAGAGCGTGGTCATTCCCCGGTCGAGCCGACCCATTCGTGCTACGATATACTACTAATATAGCTGCAGCATGGCTCTACTACGTAAAAAATTCCAATGCACATTTTGCAGTAACAAATGAATTTTATCAAAATGAATACTTTAATCGCTTCTGATGTTCAAAGTAGATAAACTTTGTCTTTTAAACTACGTAATTTGGTCAAATATTTTAAAAGTAACGACGATATAAAATTGTGCGGCGAGGTGCGGGAAAACATCGCTCATCGCCGCGTGAGCAAATGTACCTCTTCACTCTTAAACCGCTGAACCGATTTAAATGAAATTTGGTATCGAAATAGTTTAAGTCCCGGGGAAGGAAATAGCATAGCTTTGATCATAGAAATCATCCCTAAGGAGGGTGATGGAATTTACTATGAAAGTGCGATTATTGATGGATCACCTATGATTTAAAGTATAATATCTACGCGGACGAAGTCGCGGGTGAAAGCTAGTTTTTAATAAAATCCAAAGCCACTGTTTTCAATAATTTCTTATTTTTATTTAACTAACCCATTCGCTGTCTTGCTATTGTGTCTGAAAATCGGACAGTGAAAGTGTTAAATATAATATTCTTTAAATAAAGCTATTATATGTATTAAATTCAGAAACCAATGAAATTTTGAACTTGAAAAATTTATATATAGTTAGTTATTTTTTTTCTTACCTGAACCAAGAGTGCTTGAGCGAAGAAAAGAATGAATGCTTTGGCACACATATTTGTTGTGTTAATTGGAAACAAGTGTGAGTACAATTTGGGTCGATTGGGTTATATACAACTTGGACTCTATGTATGGTGACATATATCGAAATGTTTTTGAAATGATATCACGCAATTCCATGTTCCCTTATACGTGACAAACACAAAGAGCTTACTCGTAATACAAAAACTATTACAAATCATAAAACTTTTTAAAAGAAGATATTAAATGCCTACATTTGAATAAATCTAGTTTATTAATAACATAATAATCCTTATAATTTTATGTGATTTTAATTAAAATCTTCATTATTTGCTCATAATAGAGTTATGCTCTAGTCTACAATACATGATTTTATATAAGTTTGGCGGAATTTTATAGGCCTTCATTATTAAATTTCGCTTGTATAGATTTCGAGGGGTTTTTGTTCTGTTTAACTCCTCGTTAAGTTAAATAATTCCTTATGTTGTGGGGAACGTAGTGCATTATTTTAGAATTATTTAAAATATTTGCTCATACTCATCTTGCTGGGTAAGCATGCGGCTGTTTTTCCACATTTTTTTATTTGATAATTAGTTTTTGAAATCCAAATCAAAATTTGTCACGTTCCACAACAAGTGAAACACAGGTCAATGTCTCATCGATATAATTCTTTTACGGAACACGTTTACGTTTATTTTTTAGTTACGAAATTATTTTTAATCGTATAGGGAGTAAAGAGTATATAATGCATAGTTTTTACATTTTCAATCACTTTAGACTTGGTACAATTGGAAAAACCTTAAACATGTCTTCATTCGCTTTCTTCTTGCTCTGCGTTCAAGCATGCTTGATCCAGGTAAAACTAGCAGATTTATTATAATCTTTTTGTAAAATAATAATGTTATATTATTTGGATAAATTAAGAAAACAACCTACTTTTAATCTATGTGGTTGAAATTTATATTCATGAATCAATTTTGACACTATATTCCATAAATTCGATAATTATTCAAAATAACTCAATTAAAAGTCAGTTAAAAGTGTTACTCAATTTTCAGAATGTATACAGTCAGTGTCTCGGAGCTGGACTTGGCTTGGGCTATGCTCCAGGATTGAATGCTGAGTATGGATTGGGATGTGGACCTGCTTTAGCCAATGAATTTGCTTACGGACCTGGAATCGGTCTTGGATACGGTCTTGCTGGCCCTGGCGCCCTTGGCTACCCAGCGGGCATTGCTGGTCCAGCCTACGGAGGCGCAGGCATTGGTGACGTAGCGGTCGCTGGCGAGATGGGTGTCGCTGGTAGCACCCTAGTAGTTGGTCAGGTGCCGATTCTGGGCGCTGTTAGATTCGGTGGTGAAGTTCCAGCTGGTGGTATTGTCTCCATCACCGGAAGCTGCGGTGGAAACTGTGGTTGCGGTTGCAACGGTGGTTACCTATACTGAAGTTAGACAATGACAATTAACAGCTTGCAAATGTCAAACTGAAAATAATTACAAATCATTAACTATATTGCAGATTTTCACTCCATGATGCTCTCCTTTTTCTCCTTTTTTCCTGACACATTTTATATGACTGGCAGTGAACGCGTTGTGATATGGTGTAGTGGGTTCCCTTACACAACCAATGCACGGCGATTCCAAATTCAGTCTTGAATTACAAAAAGTTGCCTTTATTGAGCTTCAAATATTAAAAATTTCATACTTTTTTAACATATCTCAGTTCTCTTTGATCGCACTTCGATATACGAAGGTTCTTTTATGTAACTTGGTACTGTGTACAGATTTTTTTATTTGCTGTAGCCTGTTATTATTATTGAACTGCTAGGTTACTTCGTTGACACGTAATTATTTTACTTATAATGTTTTTTATATTTACTTTATAATATACCGACCGGCTTCGACTTACGGCATCATCAACGAAATCTGGGTATAAAATATATAAAAATAAAAATAAATAAAACTACTCTTTATTTATTTATTAACACTTTACTGTACACCTTAATAAAATGATTACAAATGGTGGACTAATGCCTTTTGGCATTCTCTCCCAGTCAACCCGGGACGTGTGGAAAATAATGTGATAGGTGCCAAATATAAAATGAACATATTTATAAATTAAAAATAGACTAATATTATTATCTATATATATAAAAGGCAAACCTGACTGATTCATCTATCTACGCACAGCCGAAACTACTGAACGGATTTCGCTGAAATTTGGCGTACAGGCAGTTGTAATGACGTAGGCATGTGATAAGAAAGGATTTTTGAAAATTCGCCCCCTAAGGGGGTGAAAAAGGGGTTAAAATTTTGTATGGAAGTCCGTCATTTTTAGAGCTAGAAGCCTGAAACTTTGTTTTTTGGTTAAAGATTAGAAATAAACAATTACGTTTCCTAGGGTTTTTGAAAATTCTACCCCTAAAGGGATGATAATGGGTGTGAAAATTTGTATGGGGATACAAGATTAGTTAAACTATTTTATTCGAAACTTCACAGGAGTACTCCTATCAATAAATGAGTAAAGATGTGTTTCGGGGTCTTTCAAAATTCAACCCCCAAATGGTGGAAAAGGGGTGACAAATTCTGAAAATCAACATGGGTATCGTTTTTATGGTTTATCGGTTCGCTGATTTCGAAAACAACAGCTATTTCAAAGTCCAACGTAGCAGACGGGAAATATCTACCATCATCCCCTGTGGGGGTGCGATGTGGTTGAAATGTCAATATGGGTGTCGTTTTATGGTTTTTTGGGACGTTAATTACGAAAATGGCATCGATTATGGTTTGAAACAATCATCATGGGTTGGGTGATTTGGGTGTCATTTTTAAGGTTTGTGGGTCGTAAATAACGTAAATGATATTGATAAATATTTTAAACTTAATTTATTAGAATAGAATAGAATATACTTTTATTGCACAAAAACATGAAACAAAATAGACAAAAAGATTTGTATAAAAAATTTGCACAAAATTACACCTGAACAAAAAAATACAAATTTAAAAATTAAAAAAGAATGAAAATAAACAACCAAATCAAATATATTTTTTTACAAATTAATAAAATTGCAAAACCAAAAGAAATACTTAGGTACCGGCAATTACCGCTACTGCTAAATAAAACGTTAGAAACGTATCCAATGCAGGCGAAAATGGACAATCTTGATTTAGCATTAATAATTTACTTGGAAGATGAGAAGTCATCAGAAGAGCAAAATAATCGTATGGAGGAATACTTATGATTTGGTTAAAGTTTAGAATCAAGTCGCCTTAATAGGGGGTGTGGGGCAGTGGGAAAGGGGTGGGGGGAGGGGTAGATTCACCCCCCAACTTTTTCCCCTGCCGGACGTGCCTATTTTTTTTATATTAAATGTTGAAGATTAAAATTATTATTGAATGATTTCTGAAAAAAATCGCTTTAATAGGGAGGAGGGGGGCGTCCCCCCCTCCGCCGAAGTAATACTAAAGTGTAGTCGGCGGAGCCCCGCTTAGCCGGGCTCCTATTTCTGGATGGTTTATAAAAAAATAACCACGAAGGGGATGGAGGGGTCTGACTGGGGTGGGGGGGGACAGACAGGAAGGTGACAGACTCCTCAAATTCAGATTTGATTCTAAACCCAACCCGATGATTTATTCAAATCTCGTGATACGGAAGACACATTTGAGATTTTAGTGCATCGCCGTCTACGGTACAAAGATGAGAAATTCAGGGAATACTTTAGCTTAACACCAGTTTTGTTTGATTACTTACTAATCACATAAGACGAAGAGAGAAGAGACGAAAAAATAAGAGAAGAGATTTAAAATTTCCCTTCAAGCCACAAATTCTGTTTTAACTGGATTTGCCTGTATTCCTTACTTTTCATATTGTAAATAGCTTCATTATTACACACAAAAACTATTAAAATGTCGTAGTCCTCGCTGCTCCAGTTGGAGTTGGAACTCATTTTGTTTTCCGTCACGGGTTACCGCTATCGAAAAAACGTTCGTGAACTATCCGGCACCGTCAAGACGGCCGTCATGCAAATGGCGGTAACACTTTTTGACGTTACGGTGTCAAATGTCGCTCTCTAGGAAACCACGCTATCTTGTTCACATAGACAACGTGATAGTGTCGTAATTCACCGCTTTAATTCGGCCGTCATATAGCGGCACCGCAATCCTAGGAAACCATAGCTTTATAATTTGACAGAGGAGAATGCCGCAGTATACTCCCCTCCAGTCCACCGGTGGTCCGTGTTGCTCTATGAGTGTAAATGCGACTAAAAATATGACGTATTTAAACGACAACATTGAAATTCATATTGATAAAAATACCAAGGTAATATTAAAATTCTTTGCTATTTCTAACAGTACATATCAATGTCTTGTTATAGATAATTACTAATATGTTGGGCTATAAGCAATTATCAAAAGCTAGTAAGCTGAAGTAGTAAAGGGCCGGTCATATAGTTCGAAGAAGCGAAAACCGACGGGGATCTCGAGTGGCAACTTCGTACCGGTAAGCGAAGTGTACCCCCACTAGATGGAGTGACGACCTGGTAAGATGTGCAGGAAGTCGATGGATGCAGTTGACTCAGGATCGTGTTTTGTGGCGTTCCTTGGGGAAGGCCTATGTTCAGCAGTGGACATGTGAAGGTTCAGCAGTGGACATGTGAAGGGCTGTAATGACACCATCATTGATGATGATGTTGAATAGATAATTTAAGCGAGCAATAGGTCAAATGATACCGGTACGACTAAATTTTATTAAAAAATATTGTACTCCTCTACCAAGAACGCAAGTAATAAGGAAAACGCCATGAGAAAATCTGCATGTATATGTAGAAAAAAATAAAGGGCAGCAGAAGCAAAAATGCGTGACGTCTAGTACTGCGATCGTCAATCTGCTTGCCAATTGTAAGCATTATTGTAAATGCTCCCTACAACCTTAGACCATTTAACCTAATGGACTCGGCTCGCATGATTATTCCCCTCTGCCAAGGTATTGGATTTAAAAATCTTGTGCGTTTATAAAAACTGTATACGGAATCGATTTTATCATTACAAGAATCGTTTCCGCCGAAGTAGGTGCTCTTTGAAAAATGCCGATCTGTGCGGTTTACGAGAGCATAAAGCAGTTAAATACTTAAAATTTGCAAAAAGATGGAGTTACATTCCATATGTAAGTATTTTTATTGTGATACATGCTTTTTTCTATTAAAATCATTTCAAATAATATCACAAATAATAATAGAAAACTTTTCCGATTAGGTAATCTAGTACGTAATATTTCATAAATATCGTAGTGATAATCGCAATGTGACAACCGCACTCCCCACGAGACAATTTGTTTTTTTTTAAACAATTTCAACCTTCGTTTGCTACAAATTAGGTTTAAATTTGAATACGCTAGTACAAACGCGCTCCTTACGAGATTATTTTAATTTTGTATAGCAATTTCAACCAGCAATGCATAAAGAAAAATAAAATCGAATTCGGTTGAAATTCGAATAAAATAATAACCTGACAGCTAAATAAGTGTAAGGCCTGGCGTCGACTACAACAGAAACGCGTCGAATCGAAGCGAGTCGCATTTATTCCTAGTGCGTTTATATGAAAAGAAATAACTATGGCGAATTTCATCATTTATATCCAGATATGAAAAGGGATCCTGTTAAATTTTTTCAATATTTTCGTTGATCCTATGAAAATTTCAAGTTTTGCTAGACTTACTTGTACTGTGTAAAGAAACAACAAGATTCAGGAGGCCCATTCCACCGGAAGAATGACTCTCTGTTTGCCTTAGGTAAGTATTTAAATTTATATTGTTATGTTCCACAACTTTTAACATCATGGAAAATCTTATCTTATTCGGCCCTTTACTGTCCAACTGTTAGGCAAGGGCCTTCTCTCAGGAAAAGAGGGGAAGATGGGAGCTCTTAAGGTGTTAAGGCCAATAAGAAGCATTAATGATAGTGTATTGCTACAAGAGGACATTGATAGATTGTGTAATTGGTGTAGAGACAATAAAATGCTATTGAATGTGCATAAGTGTCACGTCATTACTTTCTCACGTAACAAAGAATCTTATTTATTCCAATATAAGATAAATAACACACCTTTAGAACCGGCTTATATTATTCGAGATCTTGGTGTTACGATTGACAGCAGGTTAAGTTTTAATACTCACCTAGATGATATCATAAAAAGGTCCTCCAAAATGTTGGGTTTTATTATGCGGAATTCTAGACAATTTAAGCACCCTAAAACTATTATATTGCTATATAATACATTAGTTAGGAGTATTCTGGAATACTGTCCTCAAGTCTGGAATCCATTTTATGAAGTACACAAGAACCGTATTGAAAAAATTCAAAAGCGATTTTTGTGCTTTTTATGTCACCACACAAAGAAATCACATTTATTAAATTCATATGACAACAAACTTAAATATTTTAAAATGACAACACTTAACAACAGAAGGAAAACATTAGATCTTATTTTTTTGCATAAATTATTACATAACCATATCGACTGTCCGCAACTTCTAAGTAAAATAAATATATCTGTGCCAAATAAGTTACCGCGCTTTAAGGTTTACAAGCTGTTCAAAGAACGTCTCTGTAAAAGTAATTTAGGTCGCAACTCCCCACTTACCAGAATGATGTCATTATACAACAATATACCAAATTCCATAGAGATAGATATAATGTATACACCGTTGTCTAGATTTAAGTATTTGATCCATAAACATTTCAGAAATGTGTAATAAAATTAGTAGATTTATTATTAATATTATATAGACTGTAAGCATTAAATCCACAAACTGTAGCTATAGCAAATCTGGTTATCCATGTATATTTATTAGCATATTATTATACATATGTTTCCTTTTTTCTTTTTTAAAAAAAATTCACTTCGCTATTTATGTAAGTTGTGGTTACCTGTAAGAAGATGAACACGTAGCATGTAGTCGCAGTGTTGAGTTATATATTTGTTAGTAGTGTGTATCATCTGTTGGTGATCCTAATAAAGAGAAAAAAAAAAACAACTGGTGCACTAGTTACATCTTGCGAATTAATTTGTGATGTGAATAAAACAACTTGTGCAGTAGTTACATCTTGCGAATTAATTTGTGATGTAGATAAAACAACTTGTGCACTAGTTACATCGTGCGAATTAATTAGACGAGTTGGCACATTACTTTGCGAGACGTATGTAGATGGGAGTTGAGAAGTGACTCTAATAACTACAGGTGCTGGTTGCCCACTCGTGTATTGATAGAATAATGTATTTGGTATAGTTAATGGAGCATCTCTGGTAATCATCTCTTCTTCGGCTTCACTGACAATACTAAAAACTGCTCTCTTTACACGCACTCGCAAAAGTGGTGGAAAGGTCTTAACAGTTTTGGCCCATGTTTGTAAAAAACTCACAGTACAGTACAGTAGGATCTTTCTCTTCTTGCCGGTCATGAGAATATTTTGTTTCCATGTATGATTGAAATAATGACTGTGAATTTGTAGATGTCTCTTGTATTTTGTTTTGGTGGTACTATTGGCTGACACGGTTGTAGCTGGTGATCCAGGTGTGGAGGGCGGTGATGTTATGTTACTTTATTCTTCATCACTCGATATAGGGGGCAAGTTTGTTAGAGATTCGGATTCATTTTGAATATATGGGTTAGAAAACTCAGCTCCTTGCCATAGCGTTATAGGCTTAAAGTTTTTCGCACTTTGACCACTTTTAGTTTTTCTTAGATTTATTGTCTTCCTAAAGTTTTCCTAAATATTTTTCCACTTCTCCTTACATGCTGTTGCTGTAAAAAAAGTGTACATTTGTAATTTTTATTACCTAAAATTTAATTCTCTAACGGTTGCGAAAATCTTTAAAAAGTACGTATATTCATAATTATATCAATTTTGTTTCAGATTTTTGGCCACTGAAAATTATTTTAGATCGTTGGCTATCAGTTTAAGAACGGGAGAAAAAACTATAAGAACGATTGTTTATGAAACTTGCAATGCAATATGGAACAAAATGTAACCAACACCACCCACGGAACAAGAATGGAAAGAAATTGCAAAAGCTTTTTGGCAAAAATAGAATTTCCCTAATTGTATTGGTGGGTTGGATGGAAAGCATGTGGTAATCGAATGCCCACACAATACTGGTTCCAAGTACTATTGCTATAAAAAAAACATTTTCTATTCCTTTGTTGGCTTTAATTAATGCTGAATACAAATTTACGCTTTTGGATATAAGTGGTCTCGGGAAGAATTCTGATGGGTGCATATTTTCAAAGTCTGTTATGGAAATTGCTGACACAAAACAAACTAAATGTTTCTAGAGACACATGCTTACCAGGCACAGAAGAATATATGCCCTATGTAATTGTAGCGGATGCGGCTTTCCCTTTGCGAAGATTTTTAATGAGGCCATACCCTGGCAACCAACCAACCAACCGCGACTTATTGGTCAGAAGGAAGAAGATTTGAGAGAAAATGTGAATCACGGTTTAGTAGATTTACCTCAACTCGGGGGTAATAAGCCGTATTCGAAATTCGAGAAAAATTCAAAACATATTTTTTGTCTAATGCAGGCTCAGTTCCATGGCAAACAAATATTGTCAGGAGAGGATTCCAGCATCACAGTTTGTAAATATATTATAATAAATAAATATGTTCACTAATAATAAAACAAAACTCACAAGTTTCATTCATAATTCCTTCCCATATGTTCATCCGACGTTGGTTATCGTGATAATGTGGATCTTCATGATTAAACAATTCTGGATATTGTTAGACCAATGATATCAATAGTTCTTCATTCATTTTTATTTAAACAAAAAGATTTTTATGAAAATGAAATAGAAATTAATAAAAATACGTTAAAGCGCATCCACTTTTCCGCGTCGTGTCGACTGAGGCGCGTCAAGTTGAATCGAATCGCATCGGCGAAGAAATTCGCCTGTCAATCAATTCGGGCGGTCGTTTCAATTCGGCGCGCCGCGGCTTGTCTCTAATGGCCGCAGTTTCATAGTAAATTTATAGGAGGCGATTTTCTGCGATTCGATTCGACTCGGCTCGGTGAGCCTAGTGGACGCGGAGTGTAACGAGACTATTTCTTTACCCTACAGTCGCCGCGCCTTATAAAAACAAGTTGGTGGTCACGTGGATTTCATATGTAGTCCAATTTAAAATAACAAGAAAGCTGTAAAATATCAACTTTAACTGATAAATACTCTATTTCAAATAAATAAAACAAGGTAACATTTAGTCAACGGATTAAATAAACAAAAACATTTATACCTCCTTCTTTATTCAAATAATAATAAGGAAAAAACTTTTATGTATGAAATGTACTATAATATATGAAAATGGCACATTAATTTCAAAGTGAGATCACAAATTTTGAAAATGATGAGAGTGAATTTTTTACTGCGATGCGCGCGCACACCGACACCTAAAAACGACACCATGAAGTTGTTACGATGCGCGCGCATACCGAAACCTAAAAGCGTAGACAGCGTGATGTGTTTTGTTTCATTTTCAAAACAAAGGACGCATATATCATATTAGCACTTGTAAGAAAGAGATATAGCTACTATTTGTTGTCCTTATTCCCGTACCCGTTTGGCATTAAATTTAGTGGCAGACACTGCAACTGTCACGGAGTGTTTATTATTTTGTTTAAAAATTTATTTGCAAATAAAAGTCGATAATTGTACGTTTTAAGTTAAAAAATTATTTGTTTTTATACCAAATCGTGGTGTCGTACAGCTGTAAAAGCCGCAGAGAACGAAAAATGGAAGGCATTACATTTCCCGCGTAAGTAAACTTATTTCATGAATATGTATTTAAATAACTTTCTGAATCACGATTTACGTGGAAGTATTAATTACAGCAATGTTCACCGTCATTTTTTTCTATAAATTATAATGATATTATCATTATTAGCGATATTATAACCTCAAACCTATGTTGCCAGCTAAAGTTTATAATTACCTGAGGTACGACCTCATCGCTTACAATTACAGCGAGAGTACCTAATGTATTATACTACATATTTACCATTGTGTTAATATACCAGTGCTTATTATGTCATTAAAATTTATTCATCTTGATGTTTTTTTTTTATTTGTCAGTTTCCCAATTGATTCGGAAATAAAAAGAAAATGAGTTTTAGTAACCGGTAAGAAGAACTGGGAGCCTACTAAATACTCTCGACTTCGCTCCAGGCACTTTGAAAGGAATTTATTAGTGCGAAAAAGGACAAGAACTGAATTGTTTCGTAATGCTGTCCCAACACTTTATACAATAAAGGTTTGTATGCTTAAATATGGTCGTATTTTAAATCTTCTATGTTTTTTTATGTAGTAGATGGTTAACTAAATTGTGTAAGTATAATATGATGGACTATGATAGGATAAAAGGGAATTTAAAAGACATCATTTCTTTTACACTGAAAATATAGAAGAAAATTGAAAAATGTAACACAACCTGAGCCTGATGATTTAGTGATGAAACAACCAAATACGGTGCGTCTTTAATTTTGATTGCCTTGCTAACTAAACAGTATTACTAGTGAGAAGAATTAATATAAAATTTATAGTTATCATGTACTGACATGCTGTTATATTTTTTTATTGAATGCTAAATAATATTGAAATTATGTGATATTTTTCCAGGGGGACGTTAAAATTACTAAAAATGGGCATTATATTGATGATGTAGTTATGGAACTACCAAGCACATTTGCGGTAGGTTTTAAGTTTTTAAAAGATTGTGTTGTGCCGCTTACGAAAACTGGAGGTACCTAACTGTCATATAAGTGGTATAAGGGATTAAACACTAAAACTAGAGACTGATCAGTAGCGTATGTTATCTTTACCTTTAAATTTGTATATGTAAAAGAAGCTGAACTACTCACTGACTGATTAGCTGACATTACACACAGCATTATTTGTCGTTGTTTTTGAGAGCCATTGGTTTCCTTGTTTACATTTTGTATTTTGCTTTGCTGAATATGGTATAGGTGACATGTAACATTATGAAAACAATTGAAAATCTTTTGATTTCGATCAATAACGGCCGCTAATATGTTTAATGGATTAAAACATTTCGTCGCCTTGGAGGCCAATGAGCTAAGCCACAATTTTTGCGAAATGGAGATAAGTGCATTAACGTACTTAGAAAGAGCCATAGTTTATATTAGTCAATACATGTAACAGATATCATAACTGTAAGCAGGTTTTTTTTTAAGTTGCCAATAAATTTAAGTGTAGTTTCAATAAGAGTCAAAAATTCTATGCCGCTTAGATTTATTGTGATTACAAGGTTACAAGTCATAGTTAAAGTAATAATTCAGTGGTCAATAGTTGTAAGAGCTCATAGAACTCTTGATCACCAAAATTATGACTTCATAATATCTACTGTATTATAGATTATTGTGATTTGTCATTTTTTTATCCAATCCCGATATTATTTGGGAACATTTTAATTGGCAGAGAAAAATCATGTTTATTCCTGTTTACCAATCAACATTCTGTATTTCTACGAGTTTGTGAGTGCATTATTTAGTTTAGTTTGATAGTGAGTTGGTGATTTGTGCAAAATAACAATAATTATCTTTTATACATTTAAGTGGAAACGTAATACACAAAAAACTTTAAGGGTAGCTGGAAAGGAATATACAACAAGATCAGGAAATAAAATAGGTATTAAAAAAGTTAAATATATATTGTGTAAGTGCCATTATAATTGTAACTTTAAATTTTCTTTACAAGAAAGAGAAAATCTACTACAAGAATATGTATCTCTGAAATCTGAACATGCAAGATGGTGTTTCATTGGGAAGTGTGTGCAACGTGTACCTGTCAAACGAACCTATAAAGGAGAACAGAGTAGACGTAAAAAGACGTTGGTATATAGCCTGTTTAGAGATAGTCAAAGTTTCCAAGTATGCAAGTCATTTTTTTTGACTACTTTTAACATATCTGCGAAGAAAGTTGAGACAGCTTTAAGTAAGTTGACACCATCTGGAGTTACTGAACCAGATATGAGAGGCAAGAAAGAACCACCCAACAAGAAATCAGAAGTAGTTAAGGATATAATTAGAGACCACATTAAGTCGTTACCTACCGTGTCGTCACATTATTGTCGTAGTACGACGAAGAGAAAATATTTGCCTTCAGGTTTAAGCGAAAACCGTTTGTATTTAGACTATACTCTACGTATTGTAAAGAACGTCAAATTGTACCTGAGAAGGCCAGTTTTAACAAGTTTATTTTTACCAAGAATTTAATTACGATTTCCATCGCCCTAAGAAGGATCAATGTGACCATTGTATTCAATTTAAGAATAGGCCAGAGTATCATACCTTCGGTGTATCATGATTTTTATAACGATCTGGAAGAAGGACCAATTAGTGACAACTCGGAAAGTGAATAATTTATTTTAACTTCCTCATTTTTCTACATTACTTTTTAACTGTTAATTTGGTTTATTTCCATTTAATAAAAATAAATGAAAAAGTAATTATTTTGTATTTATTTTTAAAACACTCCACTCCGCTTACGCCTTATTATCTATTTAGAGTAATATGTCATCGGATTAAAAAGTCAATAAGACAAGAGAGTTAAGTGACTTACACCTCGTAATATGAGTATTACATTGTACATAAAATGGTAGTCAATAGGCCTAAGCCACATAACTTTAAAAGCACGATATTTTGGTATTTTTTAATTATAGCATTCAATGGTAACACGTTTTAATAATCTATAATTAAATTGGAATTACCAATACTTATAAGTGTAATTATTATGATTTTCTTAACAAATAAATATGTTTTAATATTTGTTATTAATATTACCTATTTGTTTCATTTGCTTTAATTATCCTATCCTAATAACATGTGAATAAAGTGGCCTAGAATTACTGACGTACGCTTCACAAACAAAATCTCCCTATTTTGTGGGTAACATTGCCAAAATGGCAGCACTGTGATGCTTGAATGAAAGGCAGAATAGCGGTTACGCGATCCCGCCGTATATTGGATTCTTTGTCTACGCCTAAAAGCGACAACTTCAGTTGGTAATTGCTGTCAACTGTCAAGTTTTCGTAAGAGCTAATAACTATATTCAAGGTAGTTATTCAAATATATATGAATCTATAAAACGTGTTTTATCTTTGTTATTTTTGTTTTGTTACGCTAAAGAAGTATAACTTCTTACGTGCGTACATAAGTACACACACACGTTTTTTTGTTTGCTGTGTATAATAATGTGATCGCCTAGTGTTTCCTCTATTCCAAGACCAAGGAGATATCATTTAAAAAATAAATCGTTAAAAAGAGCTCGTCCTCCTATTTTTCAACTTTTAATACTTGACGTGTCAAAAGATTCATTTAAGTGACTTTTCTGAAAATTGATATTATTTAAAAGTGGATTAATATTATAATCCACCCGACCACTGTAGATTAACTCTTAGATTTTTCCAAAATTGATGTGTAATGTAATTGCGGATCGATATCGATAATTTTTTTATTACTCATTGAAGAAGCATAAAAATTTAATTATTTAATTTAATCACTCAACTAAAGAAGAAAATTATTGAGTATGGCATGATCGCGGAGCAGGAAAAACTTCAAATTATTTCAATTCATACAAATGTGAACTTTAATAACTTGAGAATAAACTCGGTTTTCGAATCACAAATACTGTTCAAAATGTCCTAAAACTATCTTAGTTGCAATAGAAATAAAACTTTTTATGATGGGAATTAAGTTTAAAAATGCAAAGCAATAAAAAAATTCCTGCTCCGCGACAGTGCTTTAGAGTCTGTTACGTAGTATTGTTATAATAAAAGTGTAAATGAACAATTTCTGTCCTTCGATAAAATAAATTCAACAAAAAAAAATCGGACTAACGATATGACTATATTAAAACTTCCTTTAATTATTATATTTAAAATATATTCCATTATTTTATTTGTTAACTAAATGATGCCTGCGACTTCGTCTACGTAGATTAAGGTTTTTTAATACCCGCTGGAATTTTTCAAGTTCAGTCGTTATGGCGTGAAGGAGTAACAAACATCCAAACTTTCATATATATATATATATATTCGCTCATCACATTGAAACTACTGAATCTGTTTGAATGCAATTAGGCATACTTGTTGCTTACATACTGGGTTAATAGGATAAGTTTTATCCGGAAAAACTAAAGTACAGACAGAATTTCGCATTTAGAATATTAGTGTGGATTATCATAATTGTTTTACTTTAACAGATTTCCAAAAGATCCTCAAATGAGGAGAATTAAAAATGAGGTAGGCACAATTGTGCAATCGAAAGAGGGGTTGGGAACGTACCCGCACAAGTACTCTCTGTTTGATGCACTTTGATTCATCCCAATTTCAATGTTTGCCTAGTAAACGTCGCAAATTAGTCTGTAATGCTTTACCAACATTACTGTTAAGAGATGCTGTAAGTTTTATTAATGTTATGTACTTGTAAAATTTGGGATTGTATTTGAGCCAACCCACTTCCACCAATTTTTGTTTTGGTACTTAGAGCCTTTTTTATTTTTGGCGTACACGTATAGCCATGCTAAATTACAGCTCTTTAGAGTAACAATAGTCTCTACGCGAAGCCGCGGACAGACGGACAGACGGACGGACTTGGTGAAACTATAAGGGTTCCTTGTTGTTTTATTACGGAACCCTAAAAAAACTTGTTGCGCTAACCAAACTAAAGAGTTCAGATGATTTTAATTGTTCGAGAGCGTTTTGCTTATGCTTATTTTTTTTTGCTTAGGGAAAATATCGATATGGAGGCATCGCAATTAATTCGTCTGTCTGTACACTCATAACTTTTTCTATGTTGATGTATTTAACCTATAAGTGTGCGTAAAATGTAACAGTGTTGGAGATTTGGATTTGTGTGTGCCATAATGACACAAAATTTTATTGAGTGGGTAGTTATGGATACACCCCGTCCTCTATTTTAGATTAATATATTCAAATATATAATATCGTATAATTTAGACTAAGCAATAAAACTAATGCGTCAGCATTTCTATAAGTTCTAGTACTTAATTGATGAGTCGAATGTCTGCGCACAAACGGACTCTTTGAATATTATTCATTATTAAACCACCTCAAAATCGGTCGGACATAGTAATCTAATTGTATTTTAGTTTTTAAAACTCTTTCGACGCCTTCCGAAATTTGACTGGCGCAGCCGGTAGGATTGTTCGTGAAGGCTGTACCGTCTCTCGAAATATTCAGGTGTCCAAATTCGCCTGAATTCGTGATAGCAGCGCGAATAGCTGTTGGGCAAATCAAGAACCAAAGAAATTTGTCATCGAGGAAGCGGAAGACATGGGAATAGCGGCTGGTTGGTGAGTAAAACTTTTCACCATCCTTGATACCACTATTATCCTCCATTTTATTTAAATTTGTTATTATTGAGATCGGACTTCTCTCATATAACGTATCTGGTTTTCAATTAAATATATTTAGTAATAGACACTCTATTAGTGTGGGCGTAACATAACAGTGATAAGAATACGGGACACAGGTGCCCTTTCACTGAGATTATTAAACGTTTTAAAAATAAGACTTTTATAAAATTAATAAATTAAATATAATTAAAGCTTTACTTGATAATTAAAGAATATATGTTTTATAAAGGCTAGAGATATAATACAGTTTTCTTTCATTTAATTTTATTTTTCATTACATTTACAACTTTTACACATTTATACTTTAAATAAACTTTTATTTTATAAATTATATTTTTGTATAACGTGTGTTCTACCTTATATTTTGTGTTATTGCATAAAATAGCGCTCTAATTAACTCTCCTCTGACTCGTGCATTACTCTATAACGATGGAACAACCAATGGCAGCAGAACGACAGACCGTTGTAATTAATCCCATTCCTACAGAAATGCTACGGCTTATTCCACTTTTAATGGCGACAAAAGACAGTTAAATTTGTTTTGAGAAATGTGAATATGTCATTCGTAGGTATAGGGGTGACGAAGAACAAAATTTATACGTTTATCATTCTATAACCAGTAGGCACAGATGACGCGGCGTCACTCTTATCGGAACGGGAGGATGTTGTGTCGTGGTCTCAGTTGAAAGATTTGCTAACGCAACATTTCGGAGACCCCCGTAGCGAAGAGTGTATTAGTATTGAATTAGAATCTTTAAAGATTAAATCTGGCGAAAACTTTCAAGATTTTTGTAACCGTATTCAAAGTATTCGATCATTATTAATTTCGAAAGTGAACATATCGGATGATAGTAATCTTAAAAGCGCTAAATTAGCAATTTACAACAATACAGCTCTAAACGTATTCCTATACAATCTTCCCGAGAATATGGTTCGGATAGTGAGATTAAAGGGCCAGCGACTTTAGAAGACGCCTGAGCATTGTACTAGAGGAAGTCAACTTCCACCAATACAATATGCGTAATCGTATCCACAGTAGTAGCGGTTTAGCTTTAAGGCAGCCTCAAACATCAGTTCCAACACAAGGATTTAAATTCGGTAGTACGCCCCACGCGGTAATGCAACCATACGGATACAAACCAGTGTTTCCAAATAATATTACACCAAAATTTAATTTCGGCATTCAAAATCAAAGCCAATTTAAGATGCCCCAACCTGGCTTTCGTCCTCAACCAATGCAACAGATAGGTTACCGTCCACCTCAATTTGGTTATCGGCCACAACGGCCAGCAACCACAACAGTTCGGCTACCGTCCACAACTCGGCCCTCAGCCACAACAGTTCGGTTAAATCCACAACTGGGCTTTCAGCCACAACATTTTGGTCAAAGACCTCAACAGCAATTTGGCCATATGCCAACTACACAATTGGTAATAAACCACAAACTCAAAACCCAATTTTCAAGAGACTGACGTTTCCATGAGGACAGCTCCTCCTAGGCCACAGCCTGGCTTTAGACTAAATGAGTTGACCTTAGAGAAAATGACGGACAGTACTATGATGAGTATTATGACACAGACGAGTATGTAGAGCAATATGACAGTGAACTGATACCATCCGCTGAAACCGTTAACGAAATGACTTACGACGAACTTACAGACGGAACTCAACCTCAAACTCTTGAAAATTTTCACATGAAAGCCTCCATCGGAGACAAAGTCATAAAATAAATTGTGATCCGAATCTCAAGTTACCTATATTCATATCCCTGAAATAGATGCAAAATTAATGATAGACACAGGTAGTACTCGATCTTTATCAGCCCCCGTAAGGCATATCAACACTTCTATCAATATATAACACATGAACCGTTCGAAGTAGTCAGTACCCGCCTCTAGCAGACACGATGAGGTGATACAAATCCTCTACCACCCACTTTCAAGAGTTCAGATTGTCATAAATTTTATCTATATGACGTCGACTCTCGATATGACGGTCTCATTGGTAACGACCTATTGAAACAACTAGATACAATTATAGACCTTAAGACCTTGTACTTAAAACAAAAACAACTTGCATACCAATAGTTAATAATAACTTAATTATGTTATAATACCACCACGATCAGAGCAGCGCGTAAAGTTGCCTACAGACCAATGTTCTGGAGAGCAATCATTAACTATAAAAATTTGTCAGCGGTGTACGAATGCCTGAGTGCATTGGTAAATGCGTTAACGGCTATGCCCAACCGTCATACAGAACGTCCTTGACAAAGAAATGATATTAACAGTAACACGACCTTTTACAGTTACTAAGTATGATACGACTACTCAATGTGACATAAACTTAACATGTACCTATAGTGACTTAGAGATCGATAAAGTACTCGAGGAAAATCTACTTAAACTAAGACTTAATCACACTAACGATGAGGAACGCGACAAAATTTTAGACTTTGCCAAGAATTTAAAGACATATTTTACTGCGACAAATTACCACTGACTTTCGCTAACGAAATTAAACATAAGATACGCACAAAAATGAGACCCAATTTATGTCAGACCCTACCGTCAAGCACCAATGCAAGTAGACGAGATAAATAGGCAAGTAGACAAGTTATTGAAGGACAATGTCATTCAGGAGTCACATTCGCCATGGAATGCTCCCGTACACCTAGTACCCAAAAAAATGGATGCATCTGGTGAAATTAAATTTCGTATGGTTATAGACTATCGACGTTTGAATGACATAACCATAGACGACAAATACCCACTACCAAACATAACAGACTTATTTGACAAGTTAGAAGAGTTCTTATTTCAGTACAATCGACTTGGCAAGTGGTTATCACCAAATCGAAATAGAAGAACAAGACAGGCAAAAAACAGCCTTTAGCACTCAAAACGGCCATTACGAATTCCTTAGGATGCCGTTTGGCCTGAAGACAGCTCCTGCAACTTTTCAGCGGACCATGGACAGTGTGCTGAGGGATTACAGGGATACACTGTATGGTATACTTAGATGATATAATTGTGTTTTCGACAAGTCTGGAAGAACATATACAAAGTTACGGACGATATTTGACAGAATTAGGGCGACTAATCTAAAAGTTCAATTAGACAAGTCTGAATTTTTAAGGAAAGAGGTTTTATATTTAGGACATACCATTACAAAAGAAGGGCTACGTCCGAACACAGACAAAATTAATGCCGTGTTAAATTTTCCTATACCTAAGACAACAACGGAAATTAAAAGTTTCTTAGGGCTGGTAGGGTACTATCGACGCTTCATAAAAGACTTTAAGATCACACAACCTCTAACTGCATGCCTTAAAGCGAAATAAAATAATCATCGATGAAAAATATATCAATGCGTTTGAAAAATGTAAAGAAATACTAACAGTGTACCCTTATTACAGTACCCGGACTTCGATAAAACCTTTATTTTGACGACTGACGCCTCTAATATAGCTTTAGGAGCAGTTCTATCACAGGGACCTATTGGTAGTGATAGACCTGTTGCATACCTTTAGTAGGACGCTTAGTGACACTGAAAGTAGATACAGCACCATCGAACGCGAACTTTTAGCTGTTATTTGGGCCTAAAACATTTCCGACCGTACCTTTACGGACGAAAATTTGTAATTTATACTGACCACCGACCCTTAGTTTGGCTTTATTCATTAAAGGAACCAAACAGTAAGCTCACCAGATGGCGATTACGACTACAGGAGTACGATTTTGAAATCATTTATAAAATGGAAAACAAAATACAAATGCCGATGCCTATCCAGAATTAAAGTTAATGCCTTAAATTCAGACGACGAAGGTCATTCGATGGACGTTAATTTCGACAGCAAAGAGTATAAGCTTAGGGAGCATCTGAAAGACGTAGTTAAGGAAATTGAAAATTAAACACTCAAAATAAAGACATAATGACACAACGTCCATTGTGACAATATCAGACTCAAGTACTGTTTCCATGAGTCCTATGTCTCGTTCCGACACAATATCAATTTGTAGTTCAGAAAAGGTTTCCGAATATCCAATTCGATCACCTTCAGAATCTAGTAAGTCCCAAACTGTGCATTCAGCCGTAGAATTAGAGTCAAACGGAATACCAATACTACACGAGGCTATCGATACAAAGCCAAATCAAATATTAATATTTTCATGGTTTAAAATGAATATCAGGTTAAAGATATTTCTGGGAAAACAAAAGTATTAGAAGTATTTTTACCATTAGATAATTCGAATTAATTAAAATTTTTAAAGAAATATATTAGGCCTAAAATTAAATATTTTATATATTTCGAACGAAAAGAACATCGAAGGCAATTTAGCAATATTATAATACACCTTTTCAAAAAGGGCATGGTTCAATTTTATGAATGCACGGAACGAGTAATTTTGTTGAAGACGAAAAGAACAAAAGGGCGATTGTACTTAAGTATCACGAAGGAAAGACATGTCACCGGGGCATTAAAGAGACGCTAGTTAGAATCACAGAAATTACTATTGGGATAATTTACAAGAAACTGTTTCGGCAATAATAAATATTGCACTGCGTGTAAAAAATGAAATATGACAGAAAGCCAATTAAACCTATTCTTCAATTAACCCAGACCCAAGATGCTCCGTTTCAAGAGATATTTATAGACCTGTTTAACATCGAAGGAAAACATTATCTGACTCTCATAGATGCGTTTAGCAAATTAGGCCAAGCGATAGAAATTGCAAATAGATCCACAAGTAGTCCGAGCTTTAATGAAGTACTTTTCATTTTACGGGATACCAAAAAGATAAGTTCAGATCCGGGCTCTGAATTTAACAATGAACTAATTAAGAATTCTTAGCTTACATAAAATTGAGCAGCACATTGGAACTCAAATAGCCCAAGCTCGATGGGGCTTAGAGAACGCTTCCACTCGACAATAATAGAAATTTATAGATTGGCAAAATACGAGAAAACCTACTGATGCGGCATCAGTTATGACGTATTCCGTACTAGCATATAATAATACTATTCATGCGGTAACAGAACTTACACCCTTCGAGGTAGTTTTCGGACATACTGACACGGGTAGCCCGTTTAATACAGAATTTGATAAGCAGTATTTACAACACTTAGTAAGAGACCATGCAAAGCGAACAAAATTCTTATACAAATATTTGCAGAAAATATGGTAGCAATTAAAGAAAAGATTAGGAAAAAGCAAGGCGGTGAAGGTGAGATAGTATTTCAGTGTGGTAAGACTATATTTGCTAAGGATACAAACAAAAGAAAGAGCAAGGACAAACCGCGATATGTTAAGGCTAAGGTAGTAGGCAAGGTCGAAAGAAATATAGTGCCAATACAAATAGGAGAAAGGAAGACTAAAGCTCCAATTAAAATATCAAACGCCCTCCACAGGTGGTGCATACTGATGATTGCAAGCCGATCCTGGCCATCATCTGCAGTCACTTGAGGAAAACCCAGGGATACTTCCGGTAAAACAAGGACAAGCATATGCCCAAACAGATCACTGGACTATAATAAAGATTTTAAATTTAGAGAATGTTTATGACGACCTAAATCTAATTATTGCTCAATATCATAAGCTTAGTAGACTAATTGAAGTAAAGGAGCCATACCCTCGTGAATTTATCAGTGTTAAAACCCATGTAGAGTACATACGCGATATTACCGTTCAAAATTTCAACAACTTATGCCGCAACGCTTTAAGAGAGGATCTTAAATCCATTAGGTTCTGTTCTAAAATTATTACGGAAACCTCGATCATGAAGATGCTCTTAAATATGATAAACTTATTTCGGAATTAAGTCACAACCAAATTATCGTATCTAAAACTTACCTTGGTCTCCAAAATGTTAGACAGCTTTATTAATGCCACGAAACCCTAAATAATAATTCCGTCATGCTGGATGCACGCTTGAAAAGTGTAGAGACAATGCTAAATCATTTAACGACTAGAGAAAATAACTGGGTTTTCTCTACGTATATTTTTGGATTATTTAATTTATTTATAAGTAATTTTCGAACTATATTTTATAAATTAAGTGAAATAGAGACTGCTCTAGCTTTTAGTAGAGTATCGATACTTCATCAATCTATAGTAAATTCTACAGAACTTTTAGATCATTTAAAACTAATATCGAATACCGAAAATTTAGTGTACCCACCAACAGAAACTAATTTGGTAAAACTAGAACAAACCATAAGTGTAAAATCTTATCTTAAAAAACCAGATAGCATTTATAATGGGATTCCGTTAACTGATAATAATACTTACAATTATTTTAAGTTTATTCCATACCTATTTTCCGCGAATCTGTAAACGAAACGATTGCCATTTTCCCAAAATATCCTTACCTCCTGGTGAAAGGAATGAAATACTTACCAGTCACGAAACCGTGTCGTCCCTTGCTGCTGGTAATGATTTCCTGTACCGAAAATAGAGCCCTCTACCCTGGACTTACCTGCATAGAACAGCTAATGAAATTTGAGAATAATCTTACTTGTTGCACGCAACACGCTATTACAATTGAAGACGTTAAGGTGCAGCGAATTAAATCAGAAAATTGGATTGTTTTCACAAAGCTAAAACGACGCTGACCAAGCACTGCGTACCGAGATCACCAAACAACCAATTTTTGGAACCTATACTAACCAGCGATGAGCCCTGTGACCTGGAGATACACGGTACTCATATTCATCACCACCGTGTTTACACGGAATACAAAACAGCGCCACCAGTTTCAGTCATCAACACCTCATTTACGTGAAAATATTAACGTAACAAGTACACGTAATTAACATGAATGGTGTCAACTTGGACGAAGTGAAATATATGTCAAATGCTTTAAAACACAGTGAAATCTATTACACAGATTTAAGTGCTCTCAACGGAGAAAAGACTCTAACTTCAGTGTTCTAACATATAATTTTAAATTTCCTAGCTTTAAGTTTCTTATTGTTCTTTATATACGTGTTAAGAAAAAAATGTATACCTTACATACAAAATTATCGTAAAACATCAAAATGATATTACCGATAATTTTGCTCTTAAGGAGGAGGAGTTATGGATACACCCCGTCCCTCTGTTTTAGATTAATATATTCAAATATATAATATCGTATAATTTAGACTAAGCAATAAAACTAATGCGTCAGCATTTCTATATAAGTTCTAGTACTTAATTGATGAGTCGAATGTCTGCGCAAACGGACTCTTTGAATATTATTCATTATTAAAGCCACCTCAAATCGGTCGGACATAGTAATCTAATTGTATTTTAGTTTTAAAACTCCTTTCGACGCTTCCGAAATTTGACTAGGTGTGCAGTACTGTCTATGTAGTGTTACCTCGCCCCACACCAAAAGTGACAGACTTTTTTGTTCGTAGCATTAGAAGCATTACTCGCCCAAAGGTTGAATGGTCTAAGCCTACAACGGACGAGGTTCATATCTAGCAGATTTTTCGGGGTGATGGATCGGAAAATATATCTTATCTTATTGTTTGTTGCTGTCACTTATAGTTCATAATAAATATAATCAATGAAAATACAAACTGATAATCAAAGTCTTTTTTTTATTTCATGTACGATTTTTAGTTGAAAGGGTTATTAGTAGATACCGCATCCGCAACCACCGATGGCGCGTCCAGCGAGACCGGGACCGTAACCGAATCCGGTAGCAAGGCCAGGTCCGTAACCCAACCCAGCGGCGCCCGGATAACCCCAAGCGGACGCGTCGATGTCTTCGCTTATTATACCCACGGCACCGTTTCCGCAACCGTAAGAGACGGCACCAGCACCAGCAGTTGGAAGCACACCCTCCAGACCAACGGTGCCTAGGAAAGGTAGCTCACCACCGACAGCCAGGATTCCTGCGATCTCGTTTTCTGAGAGAACAGATACTCCAACAGGCGGGATGGGAGACGCGCTGGCGACAGGGAAACCACCGCCGCTAGCAGTTGGAATGGCAGCTAGACCGCAACCGGAACCGTAACCAGACCAGCCTAAGCCTCCCCAAGGGGCGCCGCAGGGAGCACCATCAATCAAGGAACCTTCGTAGGCTAGTCCGTTGCCTAAGCAGTAGGCAGTGATGGTCTGAATATTAATTAAAAATAAAAGTTATATTTCGTTAATTTCTTATAACTACTCAAATTAAAACTATTATCCTACTATTATTATAATAATATTATAAACGTGAAAGTTTGTGAGGATGTATGGATGTATGGATGTTTTTTACTCTTCCACGCAAAAACTACTGAATGTATTTTAATCAAACTTTACAGTAATATTGTTCGTACATCAGAACAACACATAGGTTATAATTAATAAAGATATTGTGTAAATTGGTCAAAATATATCGGTAAGTATTAAGTAAGTTGGGAAAAATCTGTCACCTGCGAGCTATTTTGGCGTGCGGTGCAAAAACTGTAAGAGTTACACAGATATAATGTATGGTGGAATTGTTTCTCCTAAATAGTTGTACAAAAAAGTCCGCGATAGTATTATATCTATCTTTTATGTGAATACCATTATTACCAAAATAGTGAACTAGAAATAAAATAAAATTTGATACTTTTTTTTATAGGATAAGGGTGACAAACGAGCACACAGTCCACCTGATGGTAAGTGGTTGCTGCGGTCCATAGACATCTACATCTATCCTCAGCAGATGCGTTGTCACCCGTGAGGACTCTAAGATGGAATGCCTCATTTCCAGTATAAAGGGTCTCCGGTTCTCTACACTCACCATACGAAACACAGCAGCGTTAAGCTGCTATTTTACGCTGGTATTCTGTGAGGGCGTGGTCATTCCCCGGTCGAGCCGATCCATTCGTGCTACGATATACTACTAATATAACTGCAGCATGGCTCTACTACGTAAAAAATTCCAATGCACATTTTGCAGTAACAAATGAATTTTATCAAAATGAATACTTTAATCGCTTCTGATGTTCAAAGTAGATAAACTTTGTCTTTTAAACTGCGTAATTTGGTCAAATATTTTAAAAGTAACGACGATATAAAATTGTGCGGCGAGGTGCGGGAAAACATCGCTCATCACCGCGTGAACAAATGTACCTCTTCACTCTTAAAACGCTGAACCGATTTAAATGAAATTTGGTATCGAAATAGTTTAAGTCCCGGGGAAGGAAATAGCATAGCTTTGATCATAGAAATCATCCCTAAGGAGGGTGATGGAATTTACTATGAAAGTGCGATTATTGATGGATCACCTATGATTTAAAGTATAATATCTACGCGGGCAAAAGCTAGTTTTTAATAAAATCCAAAGCCACTGTTTTCAATAATTTCTTATTTTTATTTAATTAACCCATTCGCTGTCTTGGTATTGTGTCTGAAAATCGGACAGTGAAAGTGTTAAATATAATATTTTTTAAATAAAGCTATTATATGTATTAAATTCAGAAACCAATGAAATTTTGAACTTGAAAAATTCATATATAGTTAGTTATTTTTTTTCTTACCTGAACCAAGAGTGCTTGAGCGAAGAAAAGAATGAATGCTTTGGCACACATATTTGTTGTGTAAATTGGAAATAAGTGTGAGTACAATTTGGGTCGATTGGGTTATATACAACTTGGAACCTATGTATGCTGACATATATCGAAATGTTTTTGAAATGATATCACGCAATTCCATGTTCCCCTATACGTGACAAACACAAAGAGCTTACTCGTAATACAAAAACTATTACAAATCATAAAACTTTTAAAAGAAGATATTAAATTCCTACATTTGAATAAATCTAGTTTATTAATAACATAATATTCCTTATAATTTTATGTGATTTTAATTAAAATCTTCATTATTTCCTCATAATAGAGTTATGCTCTAGTCTACAATACATGATTTTATATAAGTTTGGCGGAAACTTATAGGCCTTCATTGTTAGATTTCGCTTGTATAGATTTCGAGGGGTTTTTGTTCTGTTTAACTCCTCGTTAAGTTAAATAATTCCTTATGTTGTGGGGAACATAGTGCATTATTTTAGAATTATTTAAAATATTTGCTCATACTCATCTTGCTGGGTAAGCATGCGGCTGTTTTTCCACATTTTTTTATTTGATAATTAGGTTTTGAAATCCAAATCAAAATTTGTCACGTTCCACAACAAGTGAAACACAGGTCAATGTCTCATCGATATAATTCTTTTACGGAACACGTTTACGTTTATTTTTTAGTTACGAAATTATTTTTAATCGTATAGGGAGTAAAGAGTATATAATGCATTGTTTTTACATTTTCAATCACTTTAGACTTGGCACAGTTGGAAAAACCTTAAACATGTCTTCATTCGCTTTCTTCTTGCTCTGCGTTCAAGCATGCTTGATCCAGGTAAAACTAGCAGATTTATTATAATCTTTTTGTAAAATAATAATGTTATATAATTTGGATAAATTAAGAAAACAACCTACTTTTAATCTATGTGGTTGAAATTTATTTTCATGAATCAATTTTGACACTATATTCCATAAATTCGATAATTATTCAAAATAATTCAATTAAAAGTCAGTTAAAAGTGTTACTCAATTTTCAGAATGTATACAGTCAGTGTCTCGGAGCTGGACTTGGCTTGGGCTATGCTCCAGGATTGAATGCTGAGTATGGATTGGGATGTGGACCTGCTTTAGCCAATGAATTTGCTTACGGACCTGGAATCGGTCTTGGATACGGTCTTGCTGGCCCTGGCGCACTTGGCTACCCAGCGGGCATTGCTGGTCCAGCCTACGGAGGCGCAGGCATTGGTGACGTAGCGGTCGCTGGCGAGATGGGTGTCGCTGGTAGCACCCTAGTAGTTGGTCAGGTGCCGATTCTGGGCGCTGTTAGATTCGGTGGTGAAGTTCCAGCTGGTGGTATTGTCTCCATCACCGGAAGCTGCGGTGGAAACTGTGGTTGCGGTTGCAACGGTGGTTACCTATACTGAAGTTAGACAATGACAATTAACGTCTTGCAAATGTTAAACTGAAAATAATTACAAATCATTAACTATATTGCAGATTTTCACTCCATGATGCTCTCCTTTTTCTCCTTTTTTCCTGACACATTTTATATGACTGGCAATGAACGCGTTGTGATATGGTGTAGTGGGTTCCCTTACACAACCAATGAATGGCGATTCCAAATCTAGTATTGAAATACAAAAAGTTGCCTTTATTGAGCTTCAAATATTAAAAATTTCATACTTTTTTAACATATCACAGTTCTCGGACCGTTCCGCTGGATTGATCGCACTTCGATATACGAAGGTTCTTTTATGTAACTTGGTGCTGTGTACAGATTTTTTATTTGCTGTAGCCTATTATTATTATTGAACTGCTAGGTTACTTCGTTGACACGTAATTATTTTACTTATAATGTTTCTTATATTTACTTTATAATATACCGACCGACTTCGACTTACGGCATCATCAACGAAATCTGGGTATCTATCTATATAAAAGGCAAACCTGACTGACTCATCTATCAACGCAAAGCCGAAACTACTGAACGGATTTCGCTTAAATTTGGCATACAGGCAGTTGTAATGACGTTGGCATCTGATAAGAAAGGATTTTTGAAAATTCGCTCCCTAAGGGGGTGAAAAAGGGGTTAAAAATTTGTATGGAAGTCCGTCATTTTTAGAGCTAGAAGCCTGAAACTTTCTTTTTTGGTTAAAGATTAGAAATAACCAATTACATTTCCTAGCGTTTTTGAAAATTCAACCCCTAAGGGGGTGAAAAAGGGGTTGAAAATTTGTATGGGGATACAAGATTAGTTAAACTATTTTATTCGAAACTTCACAGGAGTACTCCTATCAATAAATGAGTAAACAAGTGTTTCAGGCTCTTTCAGAATCCAACCCTTAAACAGTGGAAAAGGGGTGACAAATTCTGAAAATGAACATTTGGTATCGTTTTATGGTTTATCGATTCGTTGATTACGAAAACAACAATTATTTCAAAGTCCAATGTAGCAGACGGAAATATCTACCATCATCCCTGTGGGGATGCGATGTGGTTGAAATGTCAATATGGGTGTCGTTTTATGGTTTTTTGGGACGTTAATTACGAAAATAGCATAGATTATGGTTTGAAACAATCATCATGGGTTGGGTGACTTGGGTGTCATTTTTAAGGTTTGTGGGTCGTAAATAACGTAAATGATATTGATAAATAATTTAAACTTAATTTATTAGAATAGAATAGAATATACTTTTATTGCACAAAAACATGAAACAAAATAGACAAAAAGATTTGTATAAAAAATTTGCACAAAATTACACCTGAACAAAAAAATACTAATTTAAAAATTAAAAAACAATGAAAATAAACAACCAAACCAAATATTTTTTACAAATTAATAAAATGTAAAACCAAAAAATACTTATACCTGCTATTTTGTATTGATCTTTAAGTTCAATCCTACCAATAGATGGCGTTGGTATCGTTTTAGAACGCGGTAACGTTGTATTTTTCGATCTAATATAAAGTGAATGGTGAATGAGCGCTTCAACTTGTACCACATACGGTACCTATTCACTGTTAACGTATATTTGACTAGACTTCGTCTTTGTTTGCTTGCTTACGGTTTAAGATTTGCTTCGGGTTTCGGATTAGTTGCTTGATTTTGTCTTTCTTACTACCAGTGTCCAAACTTAGAATTCGATTTGCTTTGTGATTAGGTATTGTTGATAAAATATTTTCTCACTGAAAAAATGACTACAGAAACTCTTAATATTAAAGGAAAAATGGAAGAATATACTGTCTTCCCATTATAGGTGACAGCGCCTGTTTGTTACGTGCTCTTTCATTTTAATGTACGGAAGCCAAGAAAATGCGATGGTGGTGCGTTCACAAATTGTTAGATTTGGTAAATGATTGCCTAGATTTTCAGCTATATGACCCACGACAAAATGGCGACAATTATTCAACAGCAAATGAATATTCAGCCGATATGTTAAAAATTAAACTTACGGTGGACTGTGAATTGGTAGCTGCAGGATTAATATTTCCGTTTCGGTTTAAAGTATATCGAAACGTACTATACAAGTCTGGAACATATATGTGTCCAGTAAGACGATTACATTTGTATGATTTATTACAAACTGCGAATCCACAAGTGCAGAGACAAATTCAGTCATGGTATGAAAACATTACACTGCGTTTATGGAAAAACAAGGTCCATTCCTATTGAGTGTGACCTGATATTGCTCATAGACAACAGCAGTGTAGCCGGATTCTATGACATACAAGTGTCAATGGTGCAATGCGCTGAAATGGAAGGATGAGACACCTATTATGTGTTGCAGCGCTGGAAAAGTGCAACTTTCGGTTGAAACAACTGCTGAACTACTATTTAGTTTGATTAATGACCTAAACCCAGATCATGACCATTTTATGGTAATATTCGTAAATATAATGCCGGTTTCAGATGACTTCCTTTGGTGGTAAACAGGTAACAGCAGATGGTTTTTCACCGACTTTTAAAGTATAAGCCCTGGTCTACCATTTAATTGGAAGTATATTACCAGAAGCCGAACAGGACGCTCAGTACCTTCAAATATATTTTGTAGGTGAAGATGATCGAGAAGCAAAGATTGATGTTCTTAATTTCTAACTTAAACCAAATTAAATCAAACAATTGCAGAATATGCTGCATCAAGTGAATCCGTATATAAAAGATCTGAAAAGTGCCATTGATTAAGCCCCTCCTTCAGAGTCATACAAATATAATAATAAGTAATAGAAGATGCCGTATTAGCGTTAGGTGGTCGGCTACTAAAGTATGGATTACCTCAATGATCAAAGAACAACAATTTGAAAATAGAGAGTTTCTTAAGAGACAAGTTACGACTTAGCATCATTAGAAAACACAGTTAAAAATAATGAAGGGTCACTGAATAACGAACAAAAAGCAGTTTAATCAAATTAACACAAAATTGAATAAATGAGGGTGGAATATTCTTTTCGATGCTCCCAGTGGAACAGGCAAAATATTCCTCATAAATTTGCTATTAGCAAAGTTAGAAGTACTCATAATTGCTTTGCCTGTTGCTTTCTGGGATCGCAGCTACACTGCTTGAGGGTGGACGAACTGCTCATGCTACCTAAGTTACCACTCAATTTAACAACAGCTGATACTCCATTTGTAATATATAAAGAAAGTAATTTTGCTGAAGTATTAAAACATACGAAAATGACAGTGTGGATGAAATAACCATGGCTCATAAGGGTGGCGTAGAGTTTAAACAGAACTCTACAAGATATAAGAGGAAATAAGAAGTTAATGGGTGGTGTAACGGTTTTGCTGGCTGGAGATTTTAGACAGACTCATCAGTAGTGCCAAAAGGAACTAGAACAAATGAAGTTAAGGCGTGTCTTAAAGATCCACTTTATGGCCTCTAATTAAAATCCTCAAGCTCTCGAAAAATATGCAGGTACACTTAGGAAAAAGTCTGCTGGTGGATTTGCGAATTTCCTCCTACTTGAAATCGGCAGGTGATTACCGATAAATGACGGAATGATAACCATCCCTGATAATTTGTGCACAGGTGTATTTACGTTACAGGAGTTAATATCCAAAATTTACCCAGATATTGCTCATATCCACGATAAGCTAATGAAATGGTTGTGTGAACGTGCCATACTATCCCCGAAAACGACAAGCAGCGGCAATTGATATACTGTTAATGTCTTTTGAGAGGAAGAAATGGTGTACATCAATAGACTCTGTGGTCAACACAGATGACAATTCTACCCTGTCGATTTCTTAATTCAATGAAACCATCGGGTCTTCCACATCATAAGCTTATTCTGCGCGTGTCCACTCCTGTTATGTTGTTGCGAAATTTAAAACCTCCTCAACTATGCAACGGAACCATACTAAAAGTAAAAGCGTTACATCGCAATGTAGTGGAAGCCACACTTATAACTGGATGTGCGCAAGGGGAAACTCTATTTGTACCAAGAATTCCCTTGATCCCGAATGATCTTCCTTTTGAATTAAAACGAATACAGTTTCTCCTCATAGTTTGCTTTGCAATGACCATAAACCAATCACAAGGGCAGACATTAAAATTTGCGGGTATAAACTTGAGAGAGAAAATTGTTTTTCACACGGGCAATTCTATGTGATTTGCTCACACGTAAGCTCGCCCAGTAGTCTGATAATTTTGGCACACAGTAATAGATTAGCAAAAAATGTGGTGTATTTTGTACGGACGAAGTCGCGGGCAAAAGCTAGTATTAACATAAATACAATAAACTAATAAACTATAAAATTTACTACACATACACACAATGTATATATATATAAATGGATATATAACATAAACCTATAAATAAAATAACGACAAAGGTAACCAAATTGACCATACTAACTACCATCTGTTATCTTCATTAAGTGTTTACGTACTAATCTTTAAAATGCAGTCTTATTGGATATTTTTCTAACGTCTTTGGGCAAGGAGTTCCAGAGTAGTGCAACGTGAATGGTTAAGGATTTACCAACAAAATTGGTGAAATGTAGTAGGATACTTATTTTATAATTAAACGAGGAACGCATGAAATATACTTAAATTTGTCCTTGTGATAAGAAACTTATTAAGAGATTTTAACAAGTAAAAATAAGTAATAAAAAAGTATAGACCTTTCAAAAATAGGAAGGGAAACAACTGCATTGATATCAAGTGTAAACATAGAGTAACACGAGCCGCCGGCTGACCGGAAGGGAGTAGGTATTCATAGCGTTTTCTCCCGATAACAATTAAAACAATAAACTAAGACACACACATAGACACATAGATACATTATAACAGTATCGCTTAGTGACAGCGACAACTCGGAAACAGACTCGGATCAGTCGCTCGACCGAACTGGATATTGTATGAGGGCGTGCGGCTTGTCATGGTAAGCAAATCCGAAACAACCCGACCGTTATTATTGTCATTTTTAAGTTTGTAGGCGCGTCTATAAAATTCCGGTTGGATCTCGAGTGAGCGAAAGATTGCGTCACTCTAGCGGAGAATTGAGGGTATATCGAGTACCCCCCCCTCCCACTCGTTTGTGCGGTATAAAGTTAAGTGTAGGTGCAGAGCGCGTGGGATTCCGCTTGAGTCATTATACTAGTGAAGTCATTCTACGCGTGCTAAGACAGAGTCGTGGTTCAGTCCGTTGTGGTGATTCTTCTGGAGCAGGCAAGGAGGATGGTATTGCTGAGAGGCTGTGCTGTGTTACGTTGAGATGGGTGGTATTACTGTTGGTTTGCATACTTTGGTGTTATCATGCAATTATGTCCTTCACACAGCGTGTACTGTGTAATTGTGACGGGGGCATATTACGGTATGGTGAAACTGTAATTGCTCTATACTGAATGTATAGTGCGTTACGCTGTCCTAGTATTGATTATGATTGATTGCGCAAGCAAGAGAGCAAGATGAACATCGGCTCTCACACTTTTACCAATTTTAACAATTAACGCTATCTTGTTGTATTTCCTACAGAATTGGCCTTATCCTGTTGTAACTTCCGACAAGTTTAAGAAGAAGTAAATAGCAATAATGTGATTAAAATTACTTCTAAATGAAAGGTAACACTATGTTTTTGTAAATTTTACGTTACTGATGTCTTTTAGCAGTAATAAAGTTGAAAAATTCGGCATTTTTGAAGGACGTCCATTCAGCCGCGCAACCAGTTTTATCTATAGAGCCGTGGTTGCAAATAGTTTTATTGTACGCTTGAGACCGCGTGGACTTAAGCTCTGGTTTCAAATAACGATGATGTCATGGCCGAAACCAAGCGGCCGCAAAAGGACGGCCGTCTTTACTGTGACGACACTTGGAAAGTTCCATTACCGCTACGGCCATCTTATTTAAATAAAACGTTAAAACGTATCCAATACAGGCGGAATGGACGATCTTGATTTAGCGTTAATAAAATTTACTTGGAGGATGAGAAGTCATCAGAAGAGGAAAAATCATCGTATGGAGGAAGAGGACTTATTCAAAGCTCGTGATACGGAAGACACATTTGAGATTTTAGTGCATCGCCGTCTACGGTACAAAGATGAGAAATTCAGGGAATACTTTAGCCTAATACCAGTTTTGTTTGATAACGTACTTAAAGATGAGAAATTCAGGGAATACTTTAGCCTAATACCAGTTTTGTTTGATAACGTACTTATCACATAAGTCTCCGCAATTACATCAGATAGACAAGAATAGACCACAAATACTCGCATAAATACATCGATTCCTACCAAAGATGATTCGTAAGGCTATTGCAATTGAAAACACCCTAATTTCAAAAGAGAAGGTGAAGGGGTACTACCAGTTGCCTGAGATTCTGTAATTAATAAAATTAGAACCATTTCTAAGCATACCACTGCAAGACTTCAAGTGTATCTGCAAACTCATGGTACACCGGTTAACCCCGTGACATCGGAACGTCAAACACCTCAGTCCCCCCCGAGACCATGGGTTGTTGTAAAGCACTTGAAACTTCAGGTATTCAAAAGAAATTAAATTAAACGCGATAAAATCATAAGTAAGTTTTATTTTTAAGAGAATGTCAACAAAGTCACGTGACTGTTATATTATTCCCGTTGACATAGATTTCTATTAGCTGTAGCGATTGTGTAAAGTGAACTCGGCCAGCCCCGCAGATGTGAAATACACTGCGATCTCCGATCACCGATCTGCCTGCTAAGCGAGCTGACTTAGACTTTAAAATAATTTCCCTTGCCATCTCTAAGAAACCATAGCATTTTAAGCCGTTCGTTGGTGCCCTTAGAGACTCTACACTTAGAGCTTACTATAGATTATACATTATAACCATGCCGTTTACGCCGGATATACAACAACCAGACCGACAACGGGCAGCAGCAGCAAAGGTGCGTGACGTCTTATGCTGCGATCGCCAATCCGCTTGCCAATTGTAAACATTATTGTGAATCCTCCCTACAACGGACGGGCTTCATATCCAGCTGATTTTTCGGGGTGATGGATCGGAAAAAATATCTTATCTTATTGTTTGTTGTTGTCACTTATAATATAATAAAAATAATCAATGAAAATTCAAACTGATATTCAAAGTTTTTTTAATTTCGTTTTTAGTTGAATGTGGTATTAGTAGATTCCGCATCCGCAACCGATGGCGCGTCCAGCGAGACTGGGACCGTAACCGAATCCGGTTGCAAAGGAGTCCATAACAGCGCGCCGGATAACCCCAAGCGGACGCGGCGATGTCTTCGCTTATTATACCCACGGTACCGTTTCCGCAACCGTAAAAGACGGCACCAGCACCAGCAGTTGGAAGCACACCCTCCAGACCAACGGTGCCTAGGAAAGCAGCTCACCGACAGGATTCCTCCGATCTCGTTCTCTGAGAGAACAGATACTCAACAGGCGGGATTGGAGACGCGCTGGCGACAGGAAACCACCGCCGCTAGCAGGTTGGAATGGCAGCTAGACCGCAACCGGCACCGTAACCAGACCAGCCTAAGCCTCCTCAAGGGGCGCCGCAAGGAGCACCATCAATCAAGGAACCTTCGTAGGCCAGTCCGTTGCCTAAATTGGAATTACCAATACTTATAAGTGTAATTATTATGATTTTCTTAACAAATAAATATGTTTTAATATTTGTTATTAATATTACCTATTTGTTTCATTTGCTTTAATTATCCTATCCTAATAACATGTGAATAAAGTGGCTAGAATTACTGACGTACAAACAAAATCTCCTATTTTGTGGGTAACATTGCCAAAATGGCAGCGTGATGAATGAAAGGCAGAATAGCGGTTACGATCCCGCCATATTGGATTCTTTGTGTCGCCTAAAAGCGACAACTTCAGGGTAATTGTCTGTCAACTGTCAAGTTTTCGTAAGAGCTAATAACTATATTCAAAGTAGTTATTCAAATATATATGAATCTATAAAACGTGTTTTATCTTTGTTATTTTTGTTTTGTTACGCTAAAGAAGTATAACTTCTTACGTGCGTACATAAGTACACACACACGTTTTTGTTTGTTTGCTGTGTATAATAATGTGATCGCTTAGTGATTCCTCTATTCCAAGACCAAGGAGTTATCATTTAAAAAATAAATCGTTAAAAAGACCTCGTCCTCCTATTTTTCAACTTTTAATACTTGACGTGTCAAAAGATTCATTTAAGTGACTTTTCTGAAAATTGATATTATTTAAAAGTGGATTAATATTATAATCCACCCGACCACTGTAGGTTAACTCTTAGATTTTTCCAAAATTGATGTGTAATGTGTATCGATAATTTTTTTATGACTCATTGAAGAAGCATAAAAATTTAATTATTTAATTTAATCACTCAACTAAAGAAGAAAATTATTGAGTATGGCATGATCGCGGAGCAGGAAAAACTTCAAATTATTTCAATTCATACAAATGTGAACTTTAATAACTTGAGAATAAACTCGGTTTTCGAATCACAAATACTGTTAAAAAGGTCCTAAAACTATCTTAGTTGCAATAGAAATAAAACTTTTTATGATGGGAATTAAGTTTAAAAATGCAAAGCAATAAAAAAAATCCTGCTCCGCGACAGTGCTTTAGAGTCTGTTACGTAGTATTATTATAATAAAAGTGTAAATGAACAATTTCTGTTCTTAGATAAAATAAATTCAACAAAAAAATCGGACTAACGATATGTCTGTTTGAATGCAATTAGGCATACTTGTTGCTTACATACTGGGTTAATAGTATAAGTTTTATCCGGAAAAACTAAAGTACAGACAGAATTTCGCATTAAGAATATTAGTATGGATTATCATAATTGTTTTACTTTAACAGATTTCCAAAAGACCCTCAAATGAGGAGAATTAAAAATGAGGTAGGCACAATTGTGCAATCGAAAGAGGGGTTGGGAACGTACCCGCACAATTACTCTCTGTGCACTTTGATTCATCCCAATTTCAATGTTTGCCTAGTAAACGTCGCAAATTAGTCTGTAATGCTTTACCAACATTACTGTTAACAGATGCTGTAAGTTTTATTAATGTTATGTACTTGTAAAATTTGGGATTGTATTTGAGCCAACCCACTTCCACCAATTTTTGTTTTGGTATTTAGAGCCTTTTTTATTTCTGGCGTTCACGTATAACCATGCTAAATTACAGCTAATTAGAGTAACAATAGTCTCTACGCGAAGCCGCGGACAGACGGACAGACGGACGGACTTGGTAAAACTATAAGGGTTCCGTGTTGTTTTACTACGGAACCCTAAAAAAACTTGTTGCGCTAACCAAACTAAAGAGTTCAGATGATTTTAATTGTTCGAGAGCGTTTTGCTTATGCTTATTTTTTTCGCTTAGGGAAACTATCGATAGAAAATATCGATATGGAGGCATCGCAATTAATTCGTCTGTCTTACACTCATAACTTTTTCTATGTTCATGTATTTAACATATAAGTGTGCGTAAAATGTAACAGTGTTGGAGATTTAGATTTGTGTGTGCCATAATGACACAAAATTTTATTGAGTAGGTGTGCGGTACTGTCTATGTAGTGTTACCTCGCCCCGCACCAAAAGTGACAGACTTTTTTGTTCGTAGCATTAGGCGCATTACTCGCCCAAAGGTTGAATGGTCTATGCCTACAACGGACGAGGTTCATATCCAGCAGATTTTTCGGGGTGGTGGATCGGAAAAATTATCTTATCTTATTATTTGTTGCTGTCACTTATAGTTCATAATAAATATAATCAATGAAAATACAAACTGATAATCAAAGTCTTTTTTTTCATGTACGATTTTTAGTTGAAAGGGTTATTAGTAGATACCGCATCCGCAACCACCGATGGCGCGTCCAGCGAGACCGGACCGTAACCGAATCCGTAGCAAGGCCAGGTCCGTAACCCAACCCAGGGCCCCGAAACCCCGCGACGCGTCGATGTCTTCGCTTATTATACCTGGCACCGTTTCCGCAACCGTAAGAGGCGGCACCACCAGCAGTTGGGCACACCCTCCAGACCAACGGTGCCTGGGAAAGGTAGCTCACCACCGACAGCCAGGATTCCTGCGATCTCGTTCTGAGAGAACAGATACCCAACAGGCGGGATGGGAGACGCGCTGGCGACAGAAACCACCGCCGCTAGCAGTTGGAATGGCAGCTAGACCGCAACGGAACCGTAACCAGACCAGCCTAAGCCTCCCAAGGGCCGCAGGAGCACCATCAATCAAGGAACCTTCGTAGGCTAGTCCGTTGCCCAAGCAGTAGGCAGTGATGGTCTGAATATTAATTAAAAATAAAAGTTATATTTCGTTAATTTCTTATAACTACTCAAATTAAAACTATTATCCTACTATTATTATAATAATATTATAAACGTGAAAGTTTGTGAGGATGTATGGATGTATAGATGTTTTTTACTCTACCACGCAAAAACTACTGAATGTATTTTAATCAAACTTTACAGTAATATTGTTCGTACATCAGAACAACACATAGGTTATAATTAATAAATATATTGTGTAAATTGGTCAAAATATATCGGTAAGTATTAAGTAAGTTGGGAAAAATCTGTCATCTGCGAGCTATTTTGGCGTGCGGTGCAAAAACTGTAAGAGTTACACAAATATAATGTATGGTGGAATTGTTTCTCCTAAATAGTTCTACAAAAAAGTCCGCGATAGTATTATATCTATATTTTATGTGAATACCATTATTACCAAAATAGTGAACCAGAAATAAAATAAAATTTGATACTTTTTTTTATAGGATAAGGGTGACAAACGAGCACACAGTCCACCTGATGGTAAGTGGTTGCTGCGGTCCATAGACATCTACATCTATCCTCAAATCAAAATGCAGATGCGTTGTCACCCGTGAGGACTCTAAGATGGAATGCCTCATTTCCAGTATAAAGGGTCTCTGGTTCTCTACACTCACCATACGTAACACAGCAGCGTTAAACTGTTATTTTACGCTGGTATTCTGTGAGAGCGTGGTCATTCCCCGGTCGAGCCGACCCATTCGTGCCTAATGAGGGTGATAGAATTCATCCCTAAGGAGGGGTGATAGAATTCATCCCTAAGGAGGGTGATAGGAATTTATTATGAAAGTGCGATTATTGATGGATCACCTATGATTGAAAGTATAATATCTACGCGGACGAAGTCGCGGGCAAAAGCTAGTTTTTAATAAAATCCAAAGCCACTGTTTTCAATAATTTCTTATTTTTATTTAATTAACCCATTCGCTGTCTTGCTATTGTGTCTGAAAATCGGACAGTGAAAGTGTTAAATATAATATTCTTTAAATAAAGCTATTATATGTATTAAATTCAGAAACCAATGAAATTTTGAACTTGAAAAATTTATATATAGTTAGTTATTTTTTTTCTTACCTGAACCAAGAGTGCTTGAGCGAAGAAAACAATGAATGCTTTGGCACACATATTTGTTGTGTTAATTGGAAACAAGTGTGAGTACAATTTGGGTCGATTGGGTTATATACAACTTGGAACCTATGTATGCTGACATATATCGAAATGTTTTTGAAATGATATGACGCAATTCCATGTTCCCCTATACGTGACAAACACAAAGAGCTTACTCGTAATACAAAAACTATTACAAATCATAAAACCTTTTTAAAAGTAGATATTAAATTCCTACATTTGAATAAATCTAGTTTATTAATAACATAACATTCCTTATAATTTTATGTGATTTTAATTAAAATCTTCATTATTTCCTCATAATAGAGTTATGCTCTAGTCTACAATATATGATTTTATATAAGTTTGGCTGAAACTTATAGGCCTTCATTATTAGATTTCGCTTGTATAGATTTCGAGGGTTTTTGTTCTGTTTAACTCCTCGTTAAGTTAAATAATTCCTTATGTTGTGGAGAACATAGTGCATTATTTTAGACTTTGGTATGTATTTAAAATGTTTGCTCATACTCATCTCGCTGGGTAAGCATGCGGCTGTTTTTCCACATTTTTTTATTTGATATTTAGTTTTCGAAATCCAACTCAATATTTGCCACGTTCCACAACAAGTGAAACACAGTTCAATGTCTCATCGATATAATTCTTTTACGGAACACGTTTACGTTTATTGTTTAGTTACGAAATTATTTTTAATCGTATAGGGAGTAAAGAGTATATAATGCATTGTTTTTACATTTTCAATCACTTTAGACTTGGCACAGTTGGAAAAACCTTAAACATGTCTTCATTCGCTTTCTTCTTGCTCTGCGTTCAAGCATGCTTGATCCAGGTAAAACAAGCAGATTTATTATAATCTTTCTGTAAAATAATAATGTTATATAATTTGGATAAATTAAGAAAACTACTTTTAATCTATATGGTTGAAATTTATATTCATGAATCAATTTTGACACTATATTCCATAAATTCGATAATTATTCAAAATAATTCAATTAAAGTCAGTTAAAACTGTTACTCAATTTTCAGAATGTATACAGTCAGTGTCTTGGAGCTGGACTTGGCTTGGGCTACTCCAGGATTGAATGCTGAGTATGGATTGGGATGTGGACCTTTAGCCAATGAATTTGCTTACGGACCTGGAATCGGTCTTGGATACGGTCTTGCTGGCCCTGGCGCCTTGGCTACCCAGCGGGCATTGCTGGTCCAGCCTACGGAGGCGCAGGCATTGGTGACGTAGCGGTCGCTGGCGAGATGGGTGTCGCTAGCACCTAGTAGTTGGTCAGGTGCCGATTCTGGGCGCTGTTAGATTCGGTGGTGAAGTTCCAGCTGGTGGTATTGTCTCCATCACCGGAAGCTGCGGTGGAAACTGTGGTTGCGGTTGCAACGGTGGTTACCTATACTGAAGTTAGACAATGACAATTAACAGCTTGCAAATGTCAAAATGAAAATAATTACAAATCATTAACTATATTGCAGATTTTCACTCCATGATGCTCTCCTTTTTCTCCTTTTTTCCTGACACATTTTATATGACTGGCAGTGAACGCGTTGTGATATGGTGTAGTGGGTTCCCTTACACAACCAATGCACGGCGATTCCAAATTCAGTCTTGAATTACAAAAATTTGCCTTTATTTTCTTGAAGGTCCTTAAGTCGTATCGGTCCGGAAAATCTCTGGTGGTAGTCGATTCCACAAGGAAGTTGTGCGAGGAAGAAAACTTCTTTTAAATTGCACAGTGGTGAACCGCCAGTCATCAATATGGTATGGATGGTATCGCGAGTTTTGTCGCGATGTGCGATTAGTTAGGAATTAGTCTGAACAATTCTTCAGAAACATACAGTCGAATTGAGTATCGTCTCTTTTTTGAAGACGCTAGACAAAATTGCCAACAATGGAACTAGTTGCCCTCGGTTACTGAACGCGTTTGAATTTAGCGCTCATTCAAAAGATCCGCGTCATCCGATAGCACCACTGAGATCATCAACCCGCAGAACTGTTCTTGGATCCAGCTCTCCATTACCCAGACTGTGTAAGCTGTTAAATAGCTACAAATACATAGTTGATGTAAACTATTACAGTTTCAGTAAAAAGATTGTCGATAAATATTAAAAATTTCATACTTTTTTAACATATCACAGTTCTCGGGCCGTTCCGCTGAATTGATCGCACTTCGATATACGAAGGTTCTTTTATGTAACTCGGTACTGTGTACAGATTTTTTATTTGCTGTAGCCTATTATTATTATTGAACTGCTAGGTTACTTCGTTGACACTTAATTATTTTACTTATAAATTTTATAATATACCGACCGACTTCGACTTACGGCATCATCAACGAAATCTGGGTGTCTATCTATATAAAAGGCAAACCTGAATGACTCATCTATCAACGCACAGACGAAACTACTGAACGGATTTCGCTGAAATTTGGCATACAGACAGTTGTAATGACGTAGGCATCCGTTAAGAAAGGATTTTTGAAAATTCGCCCCCTAAGGGGGTGAAAAAGGGGTTAAAAATTTGTATGGAAGTCCGTCATTTTAGAGCTAAAAGCCTGAAACTTTGTTTTGGTTAAAAATTATAAATAAACAATTAAGTTTCCTAGGGTTTTTGAAAATTCAACCCCTAAGGGGGTGAAAAAGGGGTTGAAATTTTGTACGGGGATACAAGATTAGTTAAACTATTTTATTCGAAACTTCACAGGAGTACTCCTATCAATAAATGAGTAAACAAGTGTTTCAGGCTCTTTCAGAATTCAACCCCTAAAAAGTGGAAAAGGGGTGACAAATTCTGAAAATCAACATGGGTATCGTTTTTATGGTTTATCGGTTCGCTGATTACGAAAACAACAACTATTTCAAAGTCCAACGTAGCAGACGGGAAATATCTACCATCATCCCCTGTGGGGGTGCGATGTGGTTGAAATGTTTATATAATTATATTCAATTGAGGTGGAAAATATGAATAACTGTTATGAGACTGATATAGAGTGTCTAAATTTAACAATTTTATCACTTAAAAACTCCCTACAAAGTATATCGAATAAATATGAATCGGCTCAGGATGAGATAAAAGAACACATATTGGCCATGAATGATCTGGTAAAGGCATGTAAGTATAATGAGGAGCGCTTTGACTCCTTAATTAAACATCAGAGTGAGTATCAGCGCTCCATACCAGGTTCATCGGGGACAATATGTGTAAAAAATAATGATAACAGTAAGGACTCATTATTTTCACCTACACTCTATGACAGTACCATAACAAAGAATATTAACTTAAAAGTAATTTAAATATTAATAAAAATAAAGTTATTATATTATGATGACATAGGCAAAAATTTGGGCACAATGTTAAATAACTGTTTAAAAGGACATCAGGTTAGTAATTGTTGTATGCCTGGAGCATCCTTTAGTCATATAATGAATAAAGTTTTAACTAGTGAGTTTTGCTAATAGCATTAATAATTCTTGTTGGGAGAGAGAACAATGTAAACAAAACTCAATTATTAAAATATATTGATCATCTAAATACTTTAAATGTACATAAATTATCTTGTTTACATTGCCTTACATAGGGTTGGCAGGGAAAATAAAATAAGATACAATTTAAATTTATTAATGAATAACTTTTCATTTAATAACAATATAAACTTGACATCTAATTTTATAATTATAATAATATAATTAATTTAATAGACATAAATAATTTAATTAAAATTTTTGACTAGAGATAGTATTACCTATCCAAATATAATTTAAGACAGATAGCAAATGTGCTATCTTATTGTTATATATTAACTCAGCCAAGGACTTGGCTACACACGACATCTGCTTCTTTTGAGCAGTGTAATGACTTAATATGTAATTTGGAATCAGTTCCAAGTAATTTAAATTAGAAAATGAGACAATAGAAATCTCTAGCAGTTATAATAATTTAAATAATTTAGAATGTAACACAAAACTTCATTGTATGACTCCACAGAGTGATAATAAAATTGTTTACACCTGGTGCATCAGAATATACAAGGCATGATAGGCAAAAGCTAGAAATTGAATTGTTCTTAAATAGAACAATAATATTTATGTATTACTGAACATTGGTTAAAAGCTTATAACATAATGTTTAATTTCAGTAATCACCAGGTGGTCAGTTCGTTCAATAGAGAAACGGTTTTAAGAGGTGGCTCGTTAATATTAGCTAGTAAATTATCATGTAAGGAACGTAAAGATATTGTGAGCCTCTCTGTTGAGCGAACTGTAGAAATGGCATGTGTTGAGTTTGAGCACCTCATTGTTGTGTGCATCTACAGACCCCATGTTCTATATACAATACTTTTGAAAAATTATGGAGGAAGTTTTGTTAAGCAATAAACAGAATAAATCTGTTGTAATATGTGGAGACTTTAATATCAATCTCCTAGAAGCTTCTCCACCAATATTAAATTTAGATCATTGTTTAAATCATATGGTCTTTTAATTTATTTTAGAGCCAACGCGTATTACTGAATGTAGTGCAACATGTATAGATAACATTTTACAAATGTTAAGCCGTTGCATAAATGTATAATTCAAAAATTGAGTTCTGATCACTGTGGACAGTTAGTTTCGTTACCTTATGTTCACAAAAGCAAGTAGATGAAAATTGTGTTTGTTCCTGTAAATGCACGTCGCTTGGAGAAGTTTAGAAGTAACATAGTGAAGAAACTTCCATCACTTTCATACCAAAATGATCAAATTTTTGTATGGAACAGTGTTTAAACTTATTTGCAATGAATTTGATAATATTTTACTTCTAAAACGTTCTCCTTGAACAGTCGGAAGGCTTTCAATGAATGGGCGACAGTAGGAGTCCATAAACAGACAAAGGTTATATGAACTTTACCATGAAAGGTCATATAACCCTAGCGTCAATTGGAATATGTTAAAAATATTCAAAAATATTTAAAGAGGTGTGCTCCAAAGCCAAGTCTTTGCATTTGAGCAACAAAATTAAGACGGCTTCTAATAAAATTAAAATGACGTGGAGTATAATTAATAGTGAAACTGGTAAGGTCAACTCTCGCAATTCAAACTACCGGTTGAGTTTTAACAATAAATTAACGGAATCAGATCAGGATGTTGCAATGGTTTTGAGAAGTATTTTACGGATATTCGATCTTAACCACTATGTCACTGAATTCTTCTCCTGCCGTCGCCGAATCATTGCTTAAACAAAATGTAAATGCGTGTACAAAAAGAATTTTAAAGATATAGTAAAATATTTTAAAACTATTGATGTTAAGAAAACTGCGGATCTGTGGGGCATTTCCGTTAAAGTTATTGTATATAATCGATATAATCGCGCCTCAACTAGCTATTATTTTTAATACTAGTATCGAATATGGTGTGTTTCCTGATTTGATGAAGCATAGTAAAGTAATACCTTTATTTAAATCTGGTAGTACATTAGACCCCGCCAATTTTAGACCCATTTCTGTACTGAACACTAAGTAAAATTTTTGAAAAATTATTCTTGATCAAATGTTAATTTTTTAATGTTAATTTACTTCATAAAAATCAATTCGGTTTCACAAGGGGTCGCTCGACAACTGATGCTGGTGTTGAGCTGATTAAATATATTTTCAATGCATGGGAGAATTCAGGGATGCTTTGGGTATATTCTGACCTATCCAAAGCCTTCGATTGTGTTCACCATGAAACATTAATCAGGAAACTACAGCACTACGGTGTAAAGAAGTAATGCTCTTAAATTAATTGTTTCATATTTAAGTAACAGAACTCAAAAGTTGTCATTAATAGTATGAGCTCTTCCGGGTCGATAGTACAAATGGGCGTGCCTCAAGGCTCAATTCTCGGCCCTTTCTGTTTCTTGTATATATTAATGACTTGCCCATAGTAGGGTATAACCATAATATAGTATTATTTGCTGATGACACTTCATTAATTTTCAAATTAAAACGACAATTATTAAAATATGACAGTAAATAATGCTATATCTAAATTAAAATTGGTTTAATGTTAATAACTTGCATTTAAATAGCACTAAAACGAAATGTATGAAGTTCATGACTCCAAATGTCAGACAATTAAATACTAATGTAATTTTAAATGGGGAGGAACTGAGTCTTGTCGATACCATTTTCTTGGAATAACACTAGACGCGAAGCTCAATGGAGCCCCATATATCAAAGTTAGCAAGCAGACTTAGTTCTGCAGCATATGCTGTAAAAAGATTAGAAATCTTACCAGTGTGGAAACAGCTAGACTTGTTTACTTTAGCTATTTCCATAGCATAATGTCGTATGGTATTTTGCTGGGGACACGCAACTGACACTGAAATTATATTTGTTTTACAAGCGGGCTATAAGAGCAATCTATGATTTAAAACCTAAAGAGTCGCTCAGACAAAATTTAAAAATTAATATATTAACTTTGGCCTCTCAATACATTTATGAAAATGTAATGTACGTACACAAAAATAAAGTAGTTATACAAAAATAAGTGATATTCATTCTGTAAATACTAGGAACAAACACAAGCTAGTAGTACCAGTTACTCGATACCACCGAGTCAGTAATTCATTCTTGGGGCGATGTATACCTTTTACAACAAAATCCCAGAAAATATACAAAATTTGACCTGCTCAAAATTCAAAAACTTTATTAAACATAGTTTGTATAAAGGTTATTATAATTAAGGAATTTATGGATGATAATAACCCTGGAGATGAGGTGTGTTCCTTTAGGCTGTTTCTAATTTGTTTTGTGTGGTTAATTAATATATACATGATTGTAAGCTGTTATTTAAAAAAGTCCCGCTGGGTTTCTTGCTGGTTCCCAGGACAGAGGTTTTTTTCAGACCAGTGGTAATTAGACAAAAGAGTGACTTTCAATAAGTATTATTTATAATCTATATTGAATAAAAAAGTTTCTGTTTCTGTTTCTGTTTCTGTCAATATGGGTGTCGTTTTATGGCTTTTTTGGGACGTTAATTACGAAAATGGCATCGATTATGGTTTGAAACCAATATGGATGGAAGGATGGATGGATGTATATTTGTATGTAAAAATCATCTTAGGTTGGCTGACTTGGGTGTCATTTTTAAGGTTTTTGGGTCGTAAATAACGTAAATGATATTGATAAATATTTTAAACTTAATTTATTAGAATAGAATAGAATATACTTTTATTGCACAAAAATATAAAATAAAATAGACAAGAAGATTTGTACAAAAAATTTGCACAAAATTACACCTGAACAAAAAAATACTAACTTAAAAATTAAAAAAAAATGAACATAAACAACCAAACCAAATATATTTTTTTAAAAATTAATAAAATGCCAAACCAAAAGAAGTATTTAGGTATACCTATTTTATATTGATCTTCAAGTTCCAATCCCTACCAATAGATGGCGTTGGTATCGTTTTAGAACGCGGTAACGTTGTATTTTTCGAACTAATATAAAGTGAATGGTGAATGAGCTCTTCAACCTGTACCACATACATTACCTATTCACTGTTAACGGATATTTGACTAGACTTCGACTTTGTTTGCTTGCCGGTTTAAGATTTGCTTAGTGTTTCAATTAGTTGCTTGATTTTGTCTTTCTTACACCATTCAAACTTGGAATTCGATTTGCTTTATGATTAGGTATTGTTGATGAAGTATTTTCTCACTGAAAAATTACTACAGTATCATGGGTTACTCACATTGAGTTACAATACCTATAAGTCACAATCTCTAACTGACAATACTCAAAAATGTCCGAACGCCGTTCCATATACATATTTTGATATTATATAGTTCAAAATGACATTGCTCGAATTTAGCGTTAACTATAACGTATATTAAAAGTCGCCATGTACAATATCATATCATTCACTCAAGGGCTTGCGTACGAGCAGAACAAGGCATCAGTGGAGACGCTATTTATACTAATATTAGGAGTTTATAATAATTGTGAAATATAGTTTGTGAGTTTATATGTTTCGAGGGACAACAACTGATTTCAAAATTATTACACCAATTTCTTTTTAATTTACTTATCATATTAAAAATCATAACATTTATAAGATTTTTATGATAAGTAAGTAAAAAAAATTAGTGTAATAATGTAATGTAGCACTAGTAAACCACTAAGGTTTGTGAATTAAGTACTAAAATGCTAAGTAATAATTACTTTAGAATGGACATTTAGAATTTAGGATGGACATAATTATTATTCAACTGGGTGGAGTCGGGGCAGGTCAGCTAGTCACACTAATATATGAAGAACATGCACGTTTTAGTGTGTATGTTTGTATTTTGTTCGTGCTCTAACAGATCGACGGATTCGGATGAAAATGTAAATAGTTTATACTAAATTATCACTTATGTTACCTATTTTTATACCGGGAACACGGGATCACGCGGGTCGTTGATAATTTAAAATAAAACAAAATTAATATTAGGTATAAGGTTATATTACTTTACTTACTTTTTAATAACTTACAACTAAAACTTAACCTAACCTAATTAATTGAAACAATGTTAATTTATTGTAACGTTGCCTTTTTACTGATTTATTACGACTTACGACCCTTATATATGGCTTTAGTTTAATTCATTTCGGCTTTTACATAATAACTGTCCATTCAGAGCATCTTATGGGGTTTCGAGGAAAACTAAAACAAAAAAAACATATTTTAATTATACTTTAAAATAATAAAACTCTTTCGACCTACATTTTGTACGGAAAACCAAAAAAATAAAACATTTAACAACATTAATATTAGTACATTAAGTTTAAAATCTGTACAAAATATTTATTGTATCAATCCACCCATAGAACCGTTAGAACATAATTTGCGAGTCACCGTACGCGTGACTATTTGTTTCTCTTTTTACCTTGCATATTTGTCTAACGTGTGAAAGAGAGAAACGTTATCGCGGTGCCGCGCGGTCGGCGGTGAGTGTTTTAGTTGCTAATAAAATGAAAATTATTGAAATTTAAATGAAAACATGCACTGTGGATACATAAATACGTAAATTTGGTATGATACTTACCTGAAAATATGAACACCATCCTTTTTTCACGTGTCGCTGTTATTTGGGCAGGAACGTCGAATACTTTGGCATCGCGGACGTTGTACGAGGATGGGTCGCCTTACAACTAAACAAAACCCGCACTTTGCAGCGTGCGCCGAGTTTTGCGCGGACATTTATTTGTCTGTTTGTGACTCTATAGTATTGTAACTCAATGGTTACTCATCATATTTATTTGAGGATGAGGAGTACCTCATTTGTCTCACGAGGAACCCTCATTTGAGGCGAGGAATCGCTCGTCGGTCGGCGTATTCATCACACAAGACGAGTCGCCCTTCCGAAAGATTTTGAAAGGAGGACACATGTTGTTACCAAAGTCATTATTTTGATAATATTATTATGTTACAATAGACGATATCAGTGGACATGATTTGATTGTTTCATATTTCATTAATTGATTTTTTATTTATTAATCTTTTTCAATATATCACTATCAATATCATTTTCGTAAGAGAACTTATTCATGAGTACAAAAAATCAGCGATCTGCATGATGGACAAACTAGAAACCGCATTGAGCTCCGCCTCAAAAGGTCCGAAAGTTATTCGTAAAATGAGCGTGCTCTTCTATAATAAAATTCCACAATCCATTTGGGCTTGCCCTTATACAAGTTTGATAAAAGAGCGTGGATTT